>CM077115.1:139312171-139912171 GCA_039619475.1 Icerya purchasi | reverse complement strand
TTTGAAATTAAACAAGCGGATTATAAAAATGCGTACATTTACTTACTTTTTTTTCCAAATTTGGCAGATATTTGATTGGAAACTCGAAAGACAACCCTTAAAAAGTTCCTTTTTTAATTTATTTTTAGGAAACTTCCATTTTTGTATTACTCAATATTTGGCGAACCATGTGAAGATATAATTCTAAGAGGTGTAACCCCGCTAGTTTAGGATATTAAAAATATCTGCGCGTATAATGTGACTATAACTTACTTCGGAATAAACAAGTTACGTATTTGGCTGAAAATTACGCAAATTTAATTGCATTCCTTATCATTTTTTATACAACTGTCTAACTTTTTTTTTTATTATTAGTATTTTTGGGCGTGTCAGCTGCAGACGTTAACTCAGCGCAAGTGAAATTTTTGTATGTTTTCAATATGCGGCACTGGGAATCGAACGCGGTTCTACCTGAATGAAATACAATTAACTAACCATCTATGCCATGGGAGTAGTTGGCTCTGTCTTTATACCAGTCTTCTGATCAATCGGGGAAATGCCGCCGATTATCAAGCTGTTAAAATAGTTGCAGAGGGAGAGGTAATCGTGTGTAAACATTTTTAATAATAAAATCAAGAAAGTTAAAAATTACCTATTTGTAAAGGAAATATATATATATTAATGTTTGTAATAAATAAAAATTAAAAAAAAAAAAACCAGTACTACAGTAAAAACAGAAATTGCAAAGTCTTTTAAAACAGCTGTCGCTATAAATTCCGTTTTTAAACGAATATCAGATTTTTTAATTACAATATAATATTTTTTTTCTGCTATTCAACGCGCTACCTGTGCTTCGGCATAATATGTGTTTATTAACCTGCGAGGGGGGGGGGGGGCGTTAATTTTTTAAAGGATTATTTTTTTATGCTGACGAATAGTTTAATAATAAACTGAAGATGAAAATAACGCTAATAGGTTATTAAGAACATAAATTTTCCCCTTCAGTTCCTTTATTTTCTTATCCTCATCACATTATTATTTTTTTCTTTTTTTTTACTTAATGCATAATGTATGTTTCGACTAGTAAATTGTAAATATTTTCTTTTTGAAATACCGTAAGTTGTAGTTGTAGAAACGTTATTAATATTCCTAACATACGACTTCGTGTGTTTTTCCATTAAATTTAATACAGAGACTAGCCTTATTTTGTTACTAAAGTAAATTTAATTTTAATATATATATATATATATATGTATAATACACTGCAGAATGAATCATCATAACAGAAAGCTGAATTTAAAAAATTACGGGTCGAGAAAACTCACAAGAACAAAATGAAATGATTTTGAAAAGAGAGAAAAAACATATTTTCATTGTGGGGTAGCGTTGAAACATTCAAAAAAAAAAAAAAAATTAATATTTTTTGTCACCAAATTTGCACAAAAAAAGTTGATTGAAATCCGGGGGGGAATCATCACAGAAAGTTGAAATACGGTGGGCGGACGGCTTATTTTCCGAGTGAATTAACGAAAAATATTGACATCGTCGTTGCAGCAAGTTTGTTTCAAGCAGAAATGTCAGTTGTCCGTCGAAAACATATTACATTGGAATAATTTCGATGCTGAGGTGAAAGTTATTCAGTATTTATCGAAAGTTGAACAACGCATTATTTTTTTCGAGTCATTGCGAAAGTTTGCAAATTTCGTGGTCGGGCAGTTGCTCAATATATTTTTTAATTTGGTGAAAGGCTGTTTAAAATACGTGTATGTTGCCAAGATTCAGCTGACGATGTTTTCGAATATCTAGACAATTTGAATGTTACTTATCGCGCGATAGAGTGTTCAAAGCTCTGCATCGGCCAGTAGATAATCCATTATATGACATAACCATCGACCGTGGCGTTAAAATGCAGAACGACCAAGATTTAATTCGAGTTACAGAGTAAAAAATTTCTGCTAGGACGAAGGCTAAAAAAATTATATATATTTTTTTATACAAAAGCTTTTATTTATCATAAAAGGAGAGTGTAATTTTCATGAGATTATAAATTACACAAGGTGTTATAAATAAATAACATTCGAAAAATAAATAAATAAAAAAAAAAAAAAAACAAAAAAAAACATTCGATAGTTTGGCAAAAAGTATTGGTTGAAATCGTTTAAAAATATATAGCGGGGGGTATACATCTGTTCGTTCAAGTATTCAACAATAACCCTGCACTTGGTATCGTTATAAAAAACTTTCACATTTTCCCGTGCAGTTAAATACAAGCTTTTGTTCGAAGTATTTTTCTATAAATTTATTCAATAAAACGGTTATACAATTCGATTGTGCTTAATCATGCACAAAGTAAGCCCCCCCTCCTCCATCTGGGGAAGATTATTTTACAGGAAGTAGGCGAACTGGCAATACGATTTTTCCGTTTATTAATTTATTAAGTTTCTGTCGAGGTGAAACAATATTATAACCTTTTGGTATGTTTTTGTGAAATTATCTCGTGCATTCATCCATCCCCTTTTGCATATCGAGTGAAGGAAAAAATTTCTTAAAATGCAATTTTTATTTTGCGACTAAATTTTGTAAAAATTTTCAGCGTCGCGGAGAATTGCCGTGAATAAATCCTTATTTTATATTTAATTTTGTTTCGAAAATTGTTTACGCAAATTTTATTCAAACTATTTGGAAAATTGTACCGGTCACACCGTATTTTTTGCGGTTGCGATTGTATAGCACTGTGTCGCTGTCGCGTCATCTGATGAAGGTAATAATACACTTTCGTTTAAAATACTAAAAAAGCTCCATTACAGACTTTTTCATTTATAAGAGCAACAACTGCCGACGTAAATATTAATTTTAGTTTAAACACCACGGAGGTAGTACGGCCAAAACATGCTTGCGTAATTCTTTTTTATTTTCATTTTTTATTTATTTTTTATTTTTTATTTTTTTTTTTTGTGCTTTAGGCGTATTCCATTATTGATGTTCGCTTGTTATTGTGTTTACTCATTTTTCATTTTCGATTGGAGTTGTGTACGACAGTTGTCACGGAAAACGGAAAGGGCCGTTTATTTTTACTGTCATTTCGCTGTTTACAGAATTCCATTCGGAGACTAATAAAACGCTATCCTTATAAAGTTGTTTTGTTCGTCTTCTATTCGCGTCATTTTTTATGACTTCGAGCTCGCGTCGAAATAGTCATTGGCGCATTTATGGAAATTAAACATTTTCCTTATCATATTTTTTTCTGGTCCGTCATTCTATTTATAAGTTCGGCTTCTGCGGTTTTACTATTAAATAATTTTTAGGCGAAATCAGCTTATTCGGAATTTTTTTAGCGTTTGCAAGACCTCCTATTCCCTGCTACTACGAACATATAGGCACACATTCTTCATTTAAATGTTCTCGATAGTTTTTTTCGTTTCTACGCAGCAGCTTGAATTTAGATTAGGGTAGATTGGGAAGTGAATTTAGAAATAAAACAGTGTGAGATCGAGAAGTGAGAAGATTAATAGGGGTCGGACGCGGATTTTATTTTATTTATTTCTTTTTTTTTTTTGGACACGTTATGAACTTTCACCACAAACAATACGGAGCGAAGAGAATCAGCTAAATAGCAATTTTATCGGAGATTAATAAAATGAAGAGATCAAGAGGAGGAGGAATAATGAACACGAGGAAGAAAGGACACGAGGAAGAAAGGACACGATAGGATAAGAAGCCGAAGGGTTATTGCATGAGAATGGAGAACGTCCGGGTGAAATAGGCACTCGAGGATGTGGTCGAAGTCGCCGGAAACTTAATCGTTCGAATGAAGAGAGAGGACATCACGAAAAAATGTTACAAGCAAAGATAAAGGTGTCGAGACACACGCATTCGCACCGAATTCGTAGCAGGGTGTTAACAAATGATTTATAAACTGTGTCGTCCAATGCTCGCTGATGGAATGTCGTGATTTAGTTCGTCTGATGAGTATAATCTGAAGTTATCGCAAACGGTAACATACTGTTCGGATATGCCGTGTCACTCTGTCGCAAATGATGATAGGATAAAACGTAAGAATAACATTGAGAATATTCAATTTGTAACACTAATATATAGACGAAAAAAAACATGATATTTGAAGCAAAAAAATTTTTTTAAAACACTTTCGTCTCTATCACGGACCGAAGAATTACACGAATGTCGTGTAGATATATTTGTGGTTTCTAAGGAACGCCATTATCATACGGGGCCAATACATATCGATTCGAGTACGGATAAGTTTGTGTCCCGAGCTTAAGGCATAAACTAATAAAATAAAAACGACAGTAGAACGTGTCAAAGTAAAAGAAAATCATGGTTGAGAAAAAAGATTTTAGGTTGGACAGAAAAGTAGATAGTTTACTCGAAAAGGACGAAATCTATCTGGCCAGGATCTTTGAAGTGAAATTTACTCGAACCTGGCGTATTATAAAAAAAAAAAAAATCATGCGAGAAAGCAGCGAATATCCGCGGCTTCATTAACGTTTATAAAACATTGTTTAAAAAAAAAAAAAAAAAGGAACAAACAGGTGTTTCGCGTCAAATAATGTATTGTAGGCAGTGCGGTGGAAATAAATTTCGTATTAGGTAGAAGATTTTTGAAGTAAGACACTTGTAATGGAATTTCATTTAACGGTACGTTAGATCTCTTTAGAACGGAGTGAGTAATAAAAGCCTCATTTGTACTCGTAATATAATAACACTATCAGTTTGTTTTTACAGGTTTTTTTTTTTCTTTTTCGTACCTTCTTATCTGGTAGAGGGTTTCGTTGAAAATCTGAAGGAGAATAAAACGAGCAGTACCGAAGCAGCGAGTGAGAATAATTTTTCTATCGGAAAACCGTGTCGAATGTCTCTCTAGGTACGTTTGTGTACCTTTTTACGATAGACGCGTATTTTCGAAAGTGATGTAAATTCTAACGTTGCGGAAAATTAATAGGCAATCGTCGAAGAAACAAATTTAGAAATGAGGCTGTGAAAAAAATTATAATAAAATATTAGGCTTGCAAAAATCAACCACCTAATGACCGAAACTTGCAAAATTTCGATCCTTATCTTTTTGTCATGCAGACATTCGGAAAGGTAAAGAGACAGTGCTGCGGGCATGTCTCTTCGGACGTAACGATTTTCTTAGTCGGCATTTTTAAAGAAAATGTTGAAATACTGATTTAATTCCCGATTAAAGTTTCGAATTAGTTCGCAGTTGTTGTTGACTTTCGACAAAATTTCTCCTTTGGCCAAAAGATAAAAAAGAAACATCAAATTTCGATAAAACGAATTCTAACAAAGTAAACCCCTTAGAACAAATATCAAAAAACAAATTTGAAAATTTTCAGTCATATTCAGTTTAACGGTATAAAAATAAACGAAATGCACACTGCCAACTTATAAGCTGAAAATGGGCTCTGTGAGAAAACTTTCAAATTTCTTCGATATTTATTCTAAGGGGTTTACTTTCTCTAAAATTTCTTTTTATCGTAAGTTAACAACAAACAGGATGGATTTTTATACACTAATATGAAATTTCCGTTTCGGCTGAAACGTAAACAAAGAACTTAAATAGTACAAGTTATAATGATGCTGTGTGGGCAAATTTTAAATAAAAACAAATCAATAAACGTTACATGCTTCCACAAGCGTATCTTAGAACGTCTCTGCTCGCTTCTCTTCCCACTATTTTATCTCTTTTATTCGATTTTCCTACAGTCGTTTCCGCAAATATTTCGATAATAGTCTGCGCCGGGCATATATATATATATATATATATATATATATATATATATATATATATATATACTTACGCTGTAGTTCGCAAACAGCAGAATGCCGTCTCGTATTCGTATAATTTACGAAGAACAAATAAACATTTGTATTTACGATAACTACTCGGTGTCGCGGGGACTTCAACAGATGACTGTTTTATTTTTCTTTTTTCTTTTGTTTGTTTTGTTTGTCGTTTTCCTGTTTTGGAAATAGGAGGAAAAATGTAATATTTAGAGATCCATATTTATAAACTGGAACATTAAAATTACGCAAACAAGTAATAATAACTTTTCTCCCCTAGCATTCAAAATGTTACACTACGTTGCGACACATTTTTGTAACACGGTGTTTTTGTATCGACATTCAGCATAAATTCCATACATAGAAGCAGTCTAAGTCATATTTAATATGTGTTTATTATTTACCATATGTTCTGCTATGTCATCGCAGCATCGTGTGACAGCCGAAATATACACCCCTCGAAAGTAACATTAAAATATATCTCCAAGGATGGAAAAACTATTCGCCCTCCACTGTGGATACCAAAATTTTATTATTCCTTCCACTTTGAGTTCTTTTCCTGAGAGATAAGGTTCAGAGTGCTCTGTTATGTTAATTTGACAATTGCCATATGGTAGGGGACTCTTGATTACGACTAGCGGAGGGAACAAAATCGCATATCGGCTATTTACTTTTATGGTTCGTTTCTGCAGCGTTGATATCAGCATAACGCACTTTTGGCAGAACTAAGTTTGAGTAGACGAAAGTACTTCCGATATCTTTTAAATTTTCCGGGTTCCGGTTCTTTGGGAACAATCGGATTTAAAGGTTACACATTACGTACTTTCGATCGTTTAATTATTCTTTTTATTATCTCGCCTTTCATTATCGTTGATTCTTTTGCGCGCACGTATGGTTTCACCGCGGAGTCTAACGCAAACAAGCGTTTCCATCACTTTCGATGTGTGCTTTTTTTTTTATATATATATATATATATTATTTTTTTTTTTTTTTTTTTTTTTGGCAACTACGACAGTACACCGATGAGTTCCTTTGAAGCCCTCGACCCGGTTATCGCATAAACGTTCACGCATTTTCTGTAAGAGCGCGAGACATTCTGTCTACAAACTACAGTGACTGTGTAGGTATGTTATTCCATAGTAGTACCATCTCCTATTATAATGCATCATCACGCTGTCCGTGGCAAAGTGCCAGCAAACGAATTCTCGGGTGTATTTAAATTTTCCGAATGTCGCCTAGCATATGTCGATTTCTAAGGTTAAAAATAATAAAATATTGTCTTCCACGCCAAATAACAGTTGCTTCCGGTTGTTTTTCACACTTGTCTCATCCTGTGATCTCCGTGAGGATGGCCGCTTTTCGATAATACGGCTAAAAAACTTCGACGTTGCGATTGAAAATTATTTCAAAAAGTTTTAGCTCATGCGTTATTCAAACGAGTTTATCTGTCGTTCGTATTTTTTGTAAGATAATCAATAATACTAACAAGATAGTTCAGCGGCGATAAAAGTATTAATATTAAATATGTAGAAACTCGGAAACGGCTTAAATAAACTTGAAAATGTGCCTACGTCTGAAATGATTCTTAAGACAGTATAAACAGGACAACCGAGTGCGACACAAAAGTCATGAATAGCAGGAACGCAGCTACCTAACATTGTGAGTGGGTGTTCATGTGTCTATCGATGACCAAAAAAAGGAAAAAGAAGAATAATAAAAGTTTTTCAAAATATGGTGACGCTAGGTTTAAGTGTATTTTTTTTCCATCAATTTACATAGTTGTTCGATTTTCATTAGATTTTTTTCTAAACTATGTCCAATTATGATTTTACGATAAAATTTGGTTTGCGCAGAATAGATGTTAAATTAAAACGTTAGCCTTCGCTGGGGGTACCCATCACAATTGAGTAGGTGCATCCACCGTTGTTGCGCTCCTGATGAATAGGTATATGGAATTCCTAAAATGACCCCTAAAGAATCACTCTTAAAAAATTCATAACTCGCCGTTCTATATAACGATCCATTACAATTTTTGAGAACATATAACAGAAATCAAACAAAATGTCGTAAAATGAAAAGATTATCGTTAAAGCATTAATCCCTTTTGATCTAAAAGCAGAAAAAATTTCCCAAAAAAACATGTTATTTAAGTAGAGGGAGTAAAAAGTGTTGGTAAATTCTTCTTTTTAAAAACCTGTATGGAATTCGCCACATGTTCAACACTGTTTGCCTTAAAATTACAAGTTCCGCGTGTTAATACATGTCAGGAATTCCCCTACGTTTTTCTGAATGTATACTATAATCTGTTTGTTTCTTCAAACATATATATATATATATACATATATACATACACGACCATTTTGGCCTCGCAAAGGGCTAAGCCTCTTGATCCTTCTTAGTTTCATTTCTGTCTCTTTCTTTTCTATACTTTGTATAAAATGATCAAAATTTACAACGTAACTCTTACTGGCATCAACACAAAAAAAATAACATAATCACAAATTACATAAAATTGTGACATTTTTCAAATAACAATAACAAAAATCCTATAAAATATAACAAGCGTTACAAAAAATTGGGACATTTTTTCTAATGGGGGTAACCCAAAAATTACGTTGTAATTAATATATATATATACTTTAGTAGGTTTTACTGTTAGCTGATGATTGTTTAGACCTGAATTACAACAGATAAAAGAGTGTTATGTTATTTGTACAATTTCTCATTCTTCGCTATACTGGATGTTGTATACACTTTAATGAGTGCGTGTACATAAAAGAGCGCTTTATAGGAAAAATATTGTCGATACTATAATTTCATATTGGAAAACCTCAAAATTAGGAAACAAATATATTTCTTTTCCGGGCCGGTGATGGTATATCGAAAGGAAGCTCTCGATATTTAAAGGTAACAAAAATATTCCCTATCGAAACTTTCACGGTTTGCAAAAAGTTCAAAAAAGCACGAAAATTATTCTTCGCCTTGCTTCGCGAGTAAAATTTAAAAGTTGCTACTGTTGGTTGATGGTTTGTTGCATCTTATATACGCGCGCATTCAAAGAAATTCCTCTGGTGTAACATAAACGAATTTCCAACATTAAATTGATCCTTTGGAGAGCTGCAAACCCCGAAATTCGAGAAAAAAAATGTAGTTTCTTTTTGTGGGTATTTGATAAATTGATTGATATTATATCTCTGGAGTTAGTAAAAGTATTAATAGGTTAAGCTTAAGAGCATTGGATGTTCACATTATTATCACCGGTATAAACTTTCGAACTTCCATCTGTTCTTATTTTTAAAATTACGACTGTAAATTATACAAAAAGAAATATTTTCAGTTTAATTTTTTATTATCCGCTAGTTTTAAATGTAATTATGTTTATTTTAATAAATAATTTCCAATTAAGGGGGAAATATTTTTAGTTTTTAAAGTTTTATCCTACTCTATTAACACACAATTTGGTGGTTGACAAGACTATGTTGTGTAACGTTTAATCGCCGTTTATGAATTTTGTTCCCAACCAGGGATGTCAGTTGTAACGTTTACCGTTTGGTATTTAAGCCCTCGGGAATGCCAATCACGAGATCTTTTAGAACATTTTAATTTATTTTATTCTTGTTTTATTTTGTGAAATTGAAATTATGATTTAATTTAAAATTCTTTAATTTTTTACTAATTTCTAACACCTATCTTTCGTAAATGACCGACCGCTGAAAAAACACAATTATTATAAGTATATTAAAGCGCAAAACAATATTGATAATAAACGTTTGATATACATAAGTATCTTGAAACTTATTTGGATCTACAGCTTTGGGGTTTTGCTAAACCTACAAATCTGAGGATAATGCAGACTGTGCAGGATAAAATCCCCTTAGGCTCGTAACCAAGGCGCCATTGTATGTAACAAACCTAACCTTGCATCAGGATTTAGGGATAAAGTATGTGTTAGATTTTATTAAAGGTCATGCCCAAAGTCGCGCAAGAAGACTTGAAAGTCACCCGAACGAACTTGCTGCTGAACTGCTACATACTGTTAGTGATATGACGCGGCTGAAATGTAAGAAAAACACTATCGGGTAAATACCATTGGGTACTTCTCCCTTCAGGCTCAATATTCCCCCTGTTAAGCATATTGTTAAATGACCTAAATGGCCAGTTTGTAATATAATGAATAAGTAAAAAAAAAAAAAATTATAATGCAATTTTTGTAAATAAATTTGCTCTACCCATAACGTGTTGAGAATGGGATCTTAAAAAAAAGAAAAAAACTGACACACATTGGGAAGAAGGCTACACCCAAACTAAAAACAAGACATCTCCACTAGTTCGTTGGAAGAAGACGATCACATGTATACAAGCAAATATTAAAAAACCGATCTGGGCGTGTAATCTGAAACTATGGGACTGCACCACCAAAACTCCTGTTTGTAGCGCATTCTAGCTTAAAAAATTTTCTTTTTCTATGCCGAAATGACAGGCATTTCAAACGGAATTTTGAACTCCATCACGATGATCAGATTTATCCAGGACGTCATACATACTGTCGCAGTTAGAAGATTGCATATAGACACACGTAAAAAATCGTCAACACCGCAAACCTATAAAACCCGGAGATTTTGTTAATCCGCGAAAAGTACACATTAAGTGGCATTTAAATAATGATTTAAGCTGCCGTTACTATATAAGTTACTTAATTAGAACAAATACCAGTCAAGCATGATGTTTCATGCGCCCAAGTTTACTCCGCTTGTGTTGAGTCAACGATAATTATAATTTACATTTACATAATACTAAATTTAAAGCAAAGAAATCGTAAGTTTTCACGCCGCAAAGAATGTCATTTTTTGCGATTTTTTGAAATAGTCGCCTTCTTCGAAAATTTCGTTAAGAAAATGAAATACGTTTTCGTTCCCGGACGAATAGCAGAGATCTTTTTTAATCGATGTATATATCAAATGACCGGGAATTTTTTTTTTTTTTTTTTTTTATAATTTCGAATTTTCGGCTCCTCTACTAGGGCCTAGTTTTTTAAAGTTGAAAACCCGGATGTTCAAAAACTAAAGAAGATATTTCACATACCTGAGAGAAAAAAATGTATTTTTTTAAAACTTTCATGCTTTCGGTGCTTCGAGGACCCGAATATAAAGTTGTAAGCTGGGCTGTATTTTTCCTATAAAAAGCGGTCCTTTATGCATATGTTTCAGATACGTTTTGGTTTGCCCAACTTTGTTACTCGAGCTATTATTTACGTGAACATCCTTTTCTTTTCTTTTCTTTTTTTTTTTTTTTTTGCTGCTTTTGGCCCAATAGGGAAGGGTTTAAATAATTTGATTTTATGAGTAAGCTTTTGCGTTTTAATATTTTGAATTTCACTTTTAAAGGGGGTTATCTGTGGATGGGCTATGAATTTATTAAGGGTGATTTTTTTGAGATCGTTTTAAATTCCATAATTATATATTCTTTGCCTTTTTCCCCGCCTAATATAATCCATCATCTTACAGTTATAGATTGTCGTTAAAGAGAGAATTTTAAGTGTGTAGTGTATGTGTTTCAGATTTCGAAATTATCAAGTCTAACCGTTCGTGAGTTATCGCATATTTTAATTGAATATTTTTGTCGTTTCTGAACCATCTTATTAGGATATTGCGTACATTATATGTGCACAAAATTCTAATAAGACAATCTAGCAAGAAAAAAAAGTCAGTCAATAGCTCGCGTGTAACTGATCTATGCAGTAGTGTCGGCGGTCTATCCATCTCTAATTGTCGGTTACAAATAGAAGATTAATATTAATATACCAACATAATTCGTAACATATTCTGCGTGGTAAGTTACCGAAAAAACGTACGGGTATATTAATTTAAATGTTCATTTGTGTGAATTATTTAATTGAAATTAAAATTGTCTCGTTTTAATAAAATATTTTTGTGCGTTTCCGGAAAGACATTGTTTTCGCTGTAAAATGCGTTGACGAATACTGTGTGCTTTATTCGGTTGTGTTTATTACAGGTGTTTATCGAAGAATTTTTGTATTTTTATTTTACAGGTAAGAGAGAAAGAATTAAATGTTTTTGAGATTTGCATTCTTGGGTTACACGAAATGAATAAAAAGAACTGCTGTTTTATTATTTTTTTCTTATCGATTACGTCTGCATATTGATCAATTCGTCAATTTTCTGAATATGGGCTGATCAAATTTTAATAAAATGAAATTTGAAAAAAAAAAATTTAAACCATGCACCCTGCGGTGTTCTCATAACTGTGCTTAGTGCTATTCGAACGGGATGTTTTTTCATTCTCTTGGCAAAAATTTCTTAATGATAATCAAAAATATTTCACAATCGACGTCCATTTCGTAGAAACGGGAATACTTATCTGAAAAATTTAGTCTTAAATTATCGTCCGACCGAGGAGACGGTTTTGGATTTTCTAATCAACCTTTTTTTGCCTTAACAGTTGGTCCGCGCCACTCCTAATTTTCCAGTTAATCTTTTTTTTACGACATTTTCTTCAGGTCGGCTTCGATCATTACCTTTTTCATGAATCTCATTTTACTTGCAGACTCCAAGTATTGTCCATTTTACCATGGACCTTTTGAATGCTTCGTCTGATTTTCTGAACTTGCGCTTTATTCGCCGCTACTCAACTCAGTTCCTCCAGTGCTGCGTTAGTTTTTTCTGTTCTTGACTTTTTACCGGAGTTTAAAAAAAGTTCTTTGTAATTAAAATAAAACGACCAAAAACAATTGTCCGCCGCGCGAACAAATTGTGCAATTATTACGTCGGAAGACGGCGGTGGGCATTTTATGTGAGATATCTGAATAGCTTCAAAGGTAAAATATTTCTTTATTTATAAAAGCGCAATATCGCATTTTGTTTGTTTAAAATTCAAATCATCATAGTTGCCCGGTGAAAAAAAGCATCATCACTTGTGTAACTTTTTCCTGAATGAAATATTGAGAGTTATCTCAATTAGTTACGGAGCACGGGTATTTAGATTGACGTCTCTGGGGCGCCAGCTAATTTATTAACTGATAACAAGTAAACTGGAAAAGGTGTGGCGGGCAGCACCAATTTAATTGAACAGTGGAAGCTGAAAGATGCATTTCAACTTTGAAAAGAATAGAAAGCGTTTTTAAGATACGCTTTGTCCCGAGAAAAATGAATGTTATCGGCGGAAAAAAACTTAATAACGGACATTATTCGTGATTTTAATGATTAAAAGAAAAAATTGCCTTAAAAAAAAAAAAAAAAAACCGAAAATAGATTACCTTTATTAAAAAGAAGAGAGGTTATTTCACCTAATAATTCATGTCATACGTGTGTGATATGTTGAAAATGTAAAAAAGTCGTAAATGTACAAATATGCAACTTTTATAACCATCAACCGCTTCCGTTTTAACGAGAACAGATAATTGAAGATAAGAGTCGTTTACACCCCGATTTATCGCAGTGAGCTGTTTTTTTATTCGCATATACTTTGTTTTGCGAATAAATTTAGTTAAATTTTAGTTTTTCCCGCTTCCTTTTAAATTAGGAAACATTTAATTTATATTCTACATTTTATTATTTCACCGGGCGTATAGATTATTTTTTCTCCACTGTTCAGCAATTAGTCTCTATTAGTGTTTTTTATTAGATATATCTACAACATTTAATTTCTAAGGGAGAATTTAAAAAATTAATAAAATAAAAATAAACGCGTTTAATGTTTGATTAGTTTTTTTCTTTCTTGAAAATAACTTTTTTGAGGAAATGTGCAAAAACAGACAATTATCGCGCAATAAATTACAGTCTATTTTGAAATCGATTATATGATGGCGTATTATTGCAGTTTTCTAATTCGATTGTTATCGATAAGTTTTATCGCTGTTATTGCGGTAGAAATGTAGTGATAATGACAGCAATAAAAAATACACCGATACAAGAATAACAACAGTAATAACGGTAATTGTGTTATTAAGTGCAATGTTTTTTCAGTAAAAGCAAATTATTTAAATGTACGAGTGAGTTATTTACAGATTATGTTTACGCTATTCTATCAGCGGTCGTTTCGAAATATCGAAAAGTACATAACATAACATATTATGCGCCGCATCGTTTTAAGTACAGATAAAAATGTATCTAAAAATTTGTATATGCCTATTGAAAAAGTGAAAATAAATAAAATGAAAAATTATCAGAAAAATAGTTCGTTCAAAATTACAAATATTTAAATATGCAAACAATTTACCATGTTTAAAAAATTCATCTTAAAACACCTTAACGTTTCGGAAAGCCTTACCATCATCGGAAACATCGATGACAAGTGTAAGTTTTCCAAAACTTTAGGGTTTTAAGATTAAATTTTTAAGCATGACGTCTACTGTAAATTGTCTAAAGTTCCCTCAAAGTTAAAAAAAAACAAAACAATCTCTATCGTTTTCAGCAGATCATCCGCCGAATGGATCCGTTTGTTAGGGATATATGCGATACTTTTCTTTCTTAAATGGAAACTTTCTAGCCGTTTATACTTTTTACCGGACAAGATTTATTTATGCCTTTTTAGTTTTATGGTTGGGAGGAGGAAAAAACCGAAAGAAAAAAGAAAACAAATAAAAGAAAGCTCAAAATGAATTCGGTGTGGTTGAAATTAACGGGGAATATTCTCGGTTAATTGGCAAATGGTAAGATAAAATGATCATTTTTTTTTTTTTTTTTTAATATACCTGATCAGTGGCATTAAGAGACATCAGATTAAATTTGACAAATATAGTACGACTTCATTGTGACTTATTACGTTTTTAATTTCATTTAACCCCTTTGATTAAAACATCTTTTCCGTTATTAATTCTCTGTTTTCCAGGCACTCTGGTTATTTTCATCGTGTTAGTGGCTACAGGAAAAACGTAATTCAGGTGCGATAGATTGGCAGTATTTAATGATTTTTCATGTTTTTCATTTGTTTTTCTCTTATAAATAATTACTTCGAAATGCGAAATATATTAAAAATATAAGCTGTAAATATTACACAATAGATTTCCATTAGTATTTGCGTAAATAAATAAGGATGATTTTTAATTTTTAAAATTTATTTAAATGATATTAAGTATTTTACATATTGAAAATCCGTTATTTTTCAAACCCATTTTCGTTTTAAATTATAACTTTTAAAAAACATGAATGACTGTCAATCATAAGCCTAATAAAAAAATATATTTATGTATGAATATTTTTTTGCGATTTTAAATCTCGCGCAATAATAAAAATGGAATGTGTTTTTTAAATATTGGTTTACAGTTGTTATTAAAAAGTTTTGCATTTATGAATGTAAATAATATCGGCTATTTCCTTCAATAATGTACTCGTGGTTATGTAATTATTTCACTTACTATACTCGCTTTGCGAAAACTGTAATTTTCCGTTTAATAGTCAGTGTCAAAGCTACCGCAAACATTATCCGTTCGTTTTACGTTCTCAGCGTAAAATTCAATTAGCGAATGAGACCCGCTCCTCAAGATGGAATTTAGAGGAAAGTATGTTAAATGCAATTTGCGTTAATTGTCTTTCAATGTTCCAGAATTTATGTACACTAATCCACTACATTAAAGGAAAGGAAAAATACTAAATACTTTAATTTACGGCTATGCATAGTGTCAAGACAGAATTGTATGTCAAAACTCTGGTAGATTTATATTTATACCTGTTATCACTACAACAAAAATAACTTTTGCATCGTATAAATCAAAAAAAAAAAAAAAGTGAAATTCTAGATTTTACGATGAACATACAAACCACATTGTAATGTGTGAATGAAAATACTTACAATGTCTGTTGTCTATTTTTTATTTACTAATAGAGGTCACGGGTTCGAGACTTGTCTCGTTCCGGATCCAAGACGCTTCTATGTATATAAATACCTAATTTGAAATCGAATACTGGTTACACCTGAAAAATCTGGGAAAGTAAAGGCGGCTGGGAGAAAGAAACCCCACGGTATTCTCTTCAGTGCCATTAGAAGATCCTTGAGTAGGTACATTATCCATGAAACCTTATCAAGAGTATATTACTCTTTCCTTTACTTTTACTTTACCTCGTTACTTATGTTATTCTATTATAGCTTTTTTTGTTCCTTTATAAATTGAACTTCTGACGCGGACTTCTAGCGGTCATCTTTTTAAAAAGCTGCCCGACATTATTTAAGTAATAGCGCTTCACGATGCCCCTATGAAGGATGCGGATTTGACTCCTCGTAAAGGTATAAACTTTTCGATAACGGTGTTTTCAAGATTTTTCAAGATTTTACATCGTAAATTTCCGACTGAGTATTCTGTTGCTAATTTAAGGTGAAACATTATGAAAAACACGATTTAATAAAACAAATTGTCGTTGTGTAAAAGCCGTTATGGTTGATCATTATAACGGAAATGTGTTTTGAAAAAGCTCGTTTTGAACTGTATTAGAAGTTTTGTTAGTTTATAGTGGATGATGTCATATCTGTACTGAAGAGAATGATGGCAATAAATAAAGAACATTATGTAGGAATAGTGTACATTAAGTATTCTGTTTTAAACGCAACTCTTGTCGACCTTTTGCCATTTTTATTTATTTTTAATTTTTATTTTGCAATTTTAATTAAAAATAGTTCAATGAAAAAATATATTTATTTAAACTTTCCCTTACGTATAAAGAATTCGGATCGGATTATTGACAGAAAAAAAGAAGTAAAGAGTCTAATAAAAATACTATCTTACTATTTCTAAACTACCATTTTAGCTAGAATTTTATAATTTCGTTTTATTTTTCACCCCTAAAAATAAAACAAAATTGAAATTAAAAAATATGATAATTATATATTTTTAAAACATTTTTATGAATTTCTATAAAAGAGGTTGTCGCTATTTGATTTTCTTTATGAAACACAAGGGGTATTTCTCAAATGTACTGCCTAGCGTAGGAGATTTTACGTAATTATATAATCCCGTTCCATGTCCTTCTGGATCTCTCTACCCCTGGTACACTGTTATATTAACCAAAAAAAAAGCGTATTTTTTATTTTCGTAATATTACACAGAGGAAAATGATGAAATTGCCGTCGGCGAATTCTTACTATTCCCCGACATTTTGGTAGCGGTATTGCCGCGCGACTTGACTCGGGTGAAATTGAATTTGTCGCCTATTTAGCGGTGTAATTCGTTTGCGTGAAATTTAAATTAAAACGGCTGGTTAGCGCACCGATACACTTTCGGCTTTCGTGCGTATTACCTTTGTGTTCGAGTGTGGCGTGCGGTATTATTTTTCTGTAGCGCTATTTCGGGACGTTTATTTTCCATTTTTACAGCGATGACTGAGCCAAAAGGAAAAGGATGACCCGAAATAGAACTAAAAAGAGAGATAACTACATCATGCAGTTCACATTCGGTACATTAGTTCAGTTATTCATTTTGAAAACCATGTGAAAAAGTTTTGAACAATAAAAAGTATAAATGTTGCATGAATTTTAAGATTTTAGGTTCCATATCGTATAAAATTATCTTTAAAAGTACACAAGGCGATTAATTTTTTTCCCCCACTTTAGTAGTCAGGGTCTAATACTTTTTGCAAAAGCCGTATTTTACCGCGACACATTTCTTCCATTGAATATTTTATTATATTTGTACCGGCGACTGAACTTTCATCTCTGATGCTGCTTATACGCGTGTGTGAAGATGCGGTTAACAAAGTCGACGTGCAGTACTTTTTGGGAAAGATTTACTTGTTACGGACGGATTATTATTAATTCTAAAGGCAATATCGAACTAATTATTTACCGGTATATCGAGAAAGCGTCATCAGTAGGGGGCTCACGAAATTTAATGATACTTCGTCTCGTTTGTAGTCAATACGATAGAATCGACAAATATTATAATCTGAATGAAAACATATTTTGGTCACTACCTTTTACGGTTTTGATGATCTGAATAAAAACATATTTTTGCCCGACAATGAACTATTTTCGTATTAAATTATTCACAATTAATTACTAGCCTTTGAATATTTATCATCCGTGTTCGTAGCAGTGTGACTACGACAACAACACTCTGCGCACATTGCCGTGAATATGAATGTGTTTTATTAATTTTGAATAATTGTGTTGGTTTTTTTTTTTTTTGGTTTTTTTTGGGATGTATTTTTATTTCATTGGCTATAAAAATAAATTTATTGCAATTAAATTCGCTTACTTTTCCAATAATTTTTGTACGGTTTTGAGATATTCGATACAGTTTTATGAAATAAATAAAAAATTTTCAAAGTGTTTTTTTCTTCTTCTTCTTCTTCTTCCTTTTGGGTGCGTTAACAGAAATTCTATGGTGAATTTTTTGAAGTGAAAAACATCGAAAGTTCGTATAAAAATTTTTAGCGAACGTAAATTTTTGTTTTTTGAATACGGTCGGTACGAAAAAAGTTTCACATTCGCCCGTAAAATTATGGTTATCGTATTTATATTACTTATTGGCCAAAGCAAATAAACAATTGTGGCGACATCGTCGTTGAATATAATTAGCTGCAAACTTCCTGCTGCAAGTAATTTACCTACACAAACTCGGTCCGAAGTAAACGAATACACCAAAGAGCCCAGGGAAAACGATGCCCACGTATTTACGACTAAGAGCTTTACTCCGCACTGTTGTTTTTGCGCTTTTCCATAATACCTCCCCAGCCGTAAAAGTATTATCGTCTATGTTTAAAGAATGCGGCGATTTCTCATCACCGTCCTCCTGTTTGAGCAATGTATGATTCGAATTTGTACATAGAGACGATAAACAGAGTGTAAGATGTAATAATAAAAAAAAAAAAAAAAGAAAAAAAAAAGTATCGAATGAAATCATATAAAGGCAAATAAGAAACGTTTAAAATAAATTTTAAATAAAATACACTAGGAACGTTTTCCGGAATATCATCTAGTCTTCAGCTGGAAAATAAAATGAAAAATATCAACGAAAATAAAACGATTATTCCGAAAGAGACCGATATGAAAGCGTTTTTGGTCATTTTATGCAATTTCAATTCTCGTTACAGATGTTTTTATATAATTGTCGTCGGATACTTTATTTTAAATTAACAGCGAAACGATTTAATTTGCCTCGTAGGCCACCACGGCCGGTAAATTGAACGCGCATTATATTCTTATTATTTTTAATCGAATAATCTTATCATTACACCGCCATTGCCGATACTATTTGCCGCTAAACTCAATAAGCCACTTTTAGAATTCGGTATTAAAGAGAGAACACGATGAAACATTAATATGTATCCCTCTAATTGCGGTGATCTCGGCCCCCCCCCCCAGTCCTCGGTGTGCGTCTTTCTCTGCTACTTATCCGAAATCCATTCTCTTTGCTCTTCCGATTGATCAATCCGTCACCTCATGAAGTTCCTAGCCCCTGCAAAAAGTCTCACGCATACGCACACTTTCATTCAATTGTATTTAATATTTTTTATTTATTTATTTTTATTAAAACTTATCGTATAATGTACATATAGGTATGCTGCATTTAGAATTAAATCTTACACCATGTTTAATCGAACAGTACAATAACTAAACACGTAATTATTTTTATATATGTGATTTTTTTTATTTTCTTTTTGTATTCAACTTTCTTCATTCAGCTGATATAGTTCATTTGGCGGCTGGCGCAGATTTTTCTTTTATACGGATTATTATTATTACCAGTTAAAATTATTATTATTCTGTCTTGCAAGATATTTTAGAACGTGCGCGTACGGGTTAAAGTAAATTTGAAGATACATTCATCTGGAGACATTGAAAGAGTATTCGCTCTCGAAGTATTCCGGGTTTATTGTCATTCCTTATGCAGCGAGAATCTCCTCTTTGTTCTCGTTCCACTCCATTCTCATAGACTTTCTATGGGTCCCTAGTCATTCCAATATTGAGAGCAATGACTCAGCTGACTCTTTACCTCGCTCAGCCGCCCGCATTGGTCCTTTCCTCGACTTTTTCCCTTCCTCAGACATCCTTTCTCTATCACTCTCTAATCATTCCAGACTTTGGTCTGACATGTATCCATCTTTATTCTCTAATCATTATTCATACTACCGTCTTATTCAACCGGTTCCTCGTTTTTCCGACCTTAGTTTCATTCTATTCCGGCCTGTCGTCATTCCGCTGTTATTTCCTTAATTAGACTCGGGATCAATTATTCTCTACTCCCTTCTTCTCACTTTCGATTCGCTCTGTCCCTTTCTTGCTTCCAGCTCTCTTCACGTTTCTGATCCTCCTTGTATTTGTTACTCAAATCATATCCTTTTCGAATGTTCTCCACTCCTTAACCAATGCTCCCTTCTTTACGCCCAAAATTTTGGCTTTGAGAATTCCCAACTCCCTTTAACGCTACCTATATTCTTTCCTTCCCATTGCCTTCAGTTATTCCATTGCTGCTGTCCTTTGTCTTTTCCATTTCTGACCGCTTGGTTATTTAGTTATAACTCTTAATTTTTCATGTTGTTGGGTCAAGGCCGCTGGCGCGCCCAGGGTAGGAAAAAAAAAAAAGAATGTTTTCTCTGATTATAGACCGTTTTGTTATGACCTGATCTCAACCTGGTTTGTGATACTTAATCACGTTAATTTCGTTTGTTTCTTAATCTCGTTATAATTATTTATTATGCGCGTGTGAAACACATTTTCGTATCTTCTTTACAAAATTTTACGTACGAGGCTGCTGGATCTAAGCAGTTGTACTTTTTTTTCGTGTTCAGGGATTGACACCTACAGAGGGATATATGTATATTTTTAATGAAAATGGTGCTTGCATTTTTATAGAACGTATATGTGTGACCGGCTGCTCCGAAGAAACCCGGCTTATGCGTAAAAAATCAATTTTCGGATTTCGACGGTTTCCATGTTTCCAAACCTTCCCCTTATCCATTGGTAGAAATTGAAAATAATAATTACAAGCGACGATATAGCCATTTTTCTTCACCCCTGTGTCGTATGCAAAATAGTTGAAAATCCACTCTTTTTCAATAATTAATAGATTATTACACATTTAAGAGTTTTTCGAACCCCTTTTTTTTCCCTCATAATGAATTGTTTTTTATGGTGACACGGTGCTGCTGGAACGAAAAATATTTCATACCTTTAACAGAAATGAACCATACTACTACCAATATTTATTACAAAAAATACACAAATTATGAAATGTGTGAAGAATACGTGAAAAAGTTATCTAATTCTTAATTAAAAACCTTTAATAAAGCCGTACAAGCATAAAGACTCATCTCTACTGCTAATTACAAAAAATGCCAGCACGATTTACGAAAAATACATCAAAAAATGAAATGAATGAGAAATGACAATTGTTGTAATTGTTATTTACAATTTTCAGCTTTAGAAAAATAAGACGTACTGCCAATAATAACCTGTACAAAAGTGAGGACACAAATTGATAAAAAATAGATCGAAAAATTAATAGGAGATTACATGAAAACTTACTTAAAATACATCAAAAAAGTGAAATGAATGGGAAATCTAAAAATTGCTTCATTCTTACTTATGGTAATCACTTTAACAGAGACCTCGACGTCCACCCCCTCTACTGCCACTTTGACGTCTTCCTCCGTGACCACGTCCTGTCCTTCTAATTTCACCTGATTCCTCACGCTCTCAATTCCCGGATAACTCGAATAATCCGTTTTTTGCACCATAAACTTGTTAAATTACTGTTCCAGTGTACTGTTTTTGTTGTTTTTTTAATTATTAATTTTATAATCGATTAATTTTAATCAATTAATTTTATTAATAAAGTATCAAATTGAGTCGAAGAAATATATAATTCATTTTGATGATGGACTAACGAAGAGACCACGCTATAGGGAGCAACCGTTGACGTGTGAAACACTCGTAAATCTAAAGGTCAATAATTGCGGAAGAAGATACTGAAAAAAGTTCACGTTATCCTATAGCGTCCGCGTTTGAAAAGTAGAAATGCTACAAAATTGAAAGAGAGAGAGAGAAAAAATAGATTTATTTGACATTTAAAAACAGCTTAATTAATCGGGAAAAGGAAAGAAAAATGTGACACAGATTTCGACACGCGGCTGGAAAATTAGGTATTGAAATGAACAAATGAAAACAACGCACGTTTTCCACGGCTAGCTTGGCACGATTAGAAGACCACCGTTTCATCGGCCTAGTTATTATATCGAAGTCTGCTATCAGCTTCTCTAAACAAATAAGGCAGAGGTGCGCGGCACCCACAAGCTGATCTACAGGCAGCGGTGCTGTGATATAATCTGGTTCACACACATTCCTATACACACACACATTCCTATACACACACATTCCTATACAAACACACATTCCTATACAAACACACATTCCTATACACACACGTGTAAATGGAACGCACGTGCTGTTCTCTTTCAGCAATAGACAGCAGAAATGGTATTGATAACTGCCTAGTAAAATTCATAGCCGCGTCTTATTCGCCGCTTTTTACAGTTTGCTTATACGCAACAACGTTCTCTTTATCATTCTAAACTATACTCAGTCTATAACGCATACTGTACAATAAGATATCGCGGAAAATGGGAAAATAGGATGACGATTGAAAGGATAAATGGAGAAATTGTGTAAATAGACAGACTCAGCACCCGCACAGTTCATCCTGAGAAGAAGAATTTTATAAAAATTAAGGGAGGAAAACACATTGAACTCACGTTTGCATTTTCGCTTGCCCAGTTTTAAGATACTTGAATGTGTGTGTTTTGCGTGAGCATATGAAGGTGTGTGGATATATATATATATATATATATATATATATATATTGTAATGTGACCATTACATGGTTCGACAAAAAATTAACAAAATAAAACCAAAATTATTAAACAAATAAATAAAATATTAAAAATTTAATTTAATAGACTATCGGGCGAATGGTGTGAGCGTAAGTGTGCGTATATGTGTAATCCTGTTGTCGGCAAGGGAGAAAGGAATTTTGCATCGCCACCCACGGAAGACTATTCGGAAAAAATGAGTATTACGAATCATAAAAAATAAGGCCCGAAAACATCGCAGGTTCTACAGATTCCGGGAAGGCACGACCTTTTTGAATACGCCAAAGGATCTCCGTGACCATTGGCTTCGTTTGCCGCGATTCCGACGAGTGCGGCGGTCAGGTTGTAAAAAAACATGCCGATGAAAAATAACGACTGGACTGAGCCGGAGTCGAGGGCAGGCAAAATCGTCTAAAAACAGTTTGTGACACTCTAATTTTTGTCACGGTAGAGGTCGGCACGTTATAGTTTTCGGTCTTGGTCATCGGACCAGTAAAAAAGTGAAGAATCCGCTCAAGTTGGCCACTGGCTGTAATTCGACTGTTAAAAACGCGGACGCTCGTAATTGCGACTGTTATAAATAAAAAAAAAGTGTACGGAGTATAATTCGTTAATTGTTCTTAAAATACCGCGGACCGAATTTCCTCTGCATACCAACCGAGTTAAAGGACCAACGAGACACCGTCATTCAGGATCTTGCACCACCCGGCCGACAACAGAGATACGTATTGAATTATTTTATATTTATTAATCGTCGTAATATTATGTTCGTATCTAGTTTAATTAGCGTGTGTTTTTAGCGGTCGACCGTCCCAGTAAAATAGTTGTAGATAAATTTTAAAATACAAACCGTTAAAACGAAACCCATTTCTTGGCTAATCTAATAATTAATAATAATAATAACTATCATAATAATAATTAATAATTCCGCGGACTAAATCCGTGGTGGCATCCCTGGACGGGAGTCAGACGCTTTGCAGCGTAGTACCGTTTCAATATATATATGCCGTTTGGCATTTCTTGTATTTACGTACTTTATTTTCTTTTTATAATATTGTGCTGTGCAGTAATTGGCGTAAGCTATTGCACTAGCAAATTGTATAATGAATAAATAAATAAATAAATAAATAAATAAATAATTTTGAAATTACTATGTTTATACGGCTGTGCTGGCAATTACTTAATTGTAGAATTTGAGTTTCGACGGTAAACGAAATCAGTTGAACAACAACAACAGCAACAACTGGTTGATGATAAACATTTGAGATCGCCACCAAAGAAGCCAAACGTTACGCTATAGTTTTATTTTTGTTTTTTATGCTCTCAGCGTAGCCTACCACGATAACTTAGTCTTCCTACTTGGATTACATTAAAGTAAACGATTTAATGTGTAGGGATGTGTTATTCAGCGAAAGAGTCACTGTCGACCGGGGCGCAGATCTTTTGTACATTATTTTGGAAAAAGTTGTTTATTTTTATTTATTTATTTTTTATTTATTTATTTATTTATTTTTATTTTTTTTTTTTTTTATTTTTTTTTTCATTACTGTGCTGGTAATTATAATAATTTGAACCATGCAGAATATGAGTACTGAGAAACTGAGATCTCCCAAGTGAAATAACAAAAAACAATCGTAACGACTTGAAGCATGAAAAAATTAGAAACGGCAGAACCGGCGACACATTTAAACTTAGCATACCGAGATCGGTAGATGTGGTAGAAAGAATGTTTAACTAAGTCTGTAAAAAAGTAAAGTGAGTTCCATACCCTTGATAAGGTTTCATGGATTGTGAAGTTAAGGTTCACAATGTACTAAGCGCACTAATATGAGAGTAGGGAGGACGCTTGATTGTTATATATTTTGGACAACAAAAGTTAAAGTTTATGGTTAATTTAAAAGAGCCAATTTGTTTTATGACTTATGATACACGGACAAGTACTGGTAATTTACCGAAATTTCAGAGGCAGCTATCGAATAAACTGAATCTGAGTCTACCGTAGCTGTGCCAAATTACCAAATATAATCGAGCCTGCCACACACTGCCTTAGCGGAGAACAGTGTACGCATCGTCGGTAACATTAAAACAAACGTATGTTTGGGCGTGTCATCTGCTGCACTTTAGCAATCCATCTTTTTTCAGTGGCGACCGCAATGAAACACTATGTTCAGCACTCCGTTATGTATAACGTTGGGCAGAATGTTTTGTTTGGCGAATTGGTCGATGTGAACTACTCGGCTTAAATATCTTGGTAGCTTCAATTTGATTGCTCTACACGATGACTTAGATACGAATTATCGAACAGATAATCAGAGTGTGCGTTGTTGTCGACGAAATGATTGATATGTTGTAATCCGTGGTTTTTGCAGTGGTTGGACAAGCATAGTTTTTGTTACCTCGCTTCAGTTAGTTTCCACTGTTCATCAAGATATCGTGTACGGTGTTGCCAGTTGATTACGATTAAATCAGTATAAAAATAATTTAATGTTTAAAAAAAAAAAAAAAACTTCTAACTACGATGAAGTAATAAAATTAGGACAATTTAGAGCAGAACAGAAATGCACATCGTGGGAAATAACAGCGCTAAACAAGTTGAAATGGAAATTAATGGTGAATAATGCAATCGAGAAACATGCCTACCAAAAATCACGACATAGAATCATAGAACACAGCGACAGAGTAACTGGTGTACTGCTGCTGCCAGAAATCTAACTTTATCGCCTAATAGGTGATAGCACTAATCTCGCACTTGAGACATAAGCGTAAATGAACGAAGGCTGCATGACACTCATACTCGGACACGAGCGAAATAGATGATATATAGATATATGTTTAAATAAATAATATTATTATCGTGTGATGACTGAACTACGCTTCATTCGCTATGCTTTTTAGTAATAATTTTAACAAAACAATTATAGTTTCATTTGTTTGGAAACTGTAAAGTTGTGTTTGATTATATATCAGGAGATGTGATTGTTCCATTTTTCCACGAAGGTCTTAAAGTTATGTATCGTTAATTGCTAGAATTTTCGCCGCTATGAAAATGATCTTCCACGTGGCAGTGTAAATATATTCTTACGATTATGTTCACTATAAAAAGAAGATATTATCGAAGTTTCCTCCTCCCCTATGCTCGGTTAAAATCTGAATAAAAATCTAGCTGGAACATCTTATAGGATAACAAAATTTTTATTCCTACCTTATTGTAATGAATTGCATATGCCGTATATACACATTTATATACATATTTGTTGATGATTTTTGTTTAGCTGATGTGTAATATTATTGTATATTGTTAAAGTATCATGCGTGTAAGCATGGGCCAAATTTTTCTGATGATTATGCATAAATATATATATATATATATAGAGAGTTACTTTTAAAACAATTTTGTAATCGTACTTCAAGTTTTGTAAATGTTGTTATTTAATTGATAATGTGGATTGATCGCGCTGTTCGTAAAATTACTGGATAATAAAACAAAAGCGAAATAAAACACTAAAAAATGAAAATAAAATCTGACTCGTAGTTTGCTGTAATCGTAGTACTCGTATTGATATGAAGGAGGATAAATAATGGAGTTTATAAAAGGTAAAATGTAAATCGCAAACAATGCTACAAAAAAACAAAAACAAATAAAACATAATTATATATATAAACACGGCCACTTTGGCCTCGCAAAGGGCTGTGCCCCTTGACCCCTCTTGCTTTTATTTTTGTTTCTTTCTCTTCTATACTTTGTATAAAATGATCAAAATTTACAACGTAATTCTTACTGGCATCAACACACACAAAAAATAACATAACCACAAAAATCCTATTCTAACATTTAACTTTCATTACATAAAATTAAGATATTGTTTCGTTACATTTTTCGTTACATAAAATTGTGACATTTTTTAAATAACAATAACAAAAATCCTATAAAATATAACAAACGTTACATAAAATTGGGACATTTTTTCGAATGGGGGGTAGCCTAAGAATTACGTTGTAATTAATATAGATATATATATATATATATATATTTATATTAGTATAGTTACCGGGCCAATTCATTAATCTTTTGGACATCTTTATAATTCCCCTGGTCGGTACGTTGTCATTATATACTGTTAAAGAAAGCTGATTATGTATTCGAGTGAACAGAATCAGAATGTTTTGTTCGTTGAATAAGATATAATTGGTTTCCTAATTGTATTGTGATAATTATTTGAAATAAACAATATAGCTTTGTTTAGTTCTCAAGACCAGCTTACGTCTCGTGTGGGACCTGCAGATTATTTAAAATAAATAAATAAATAAATAAAAAAGAATATCCCCATTAGGGCGTTATTTTTTAAAGTTATTATTATTACTACCATTATTGATTACTAAAACTGAGAGAAACATAACGCAATTTTTAGTGTAGACCGCGTGTGTATCGAAACTTAATTTTTTTAGCTAATTGTAAATTTTCTTCTAAATTAGAATGAAAAGGTGGTGTAATTTTCCTCTCAAAACAAACAACTTCATGTGTTTACAATAGAAATTAAAATGTGTACTTGAAAGCGGTTAATAGAGTTATTTTTGAACAACAAGTATTTTGATTTGTTTTTTTGTTTGTTTTTTTTGGGAGGAGGAGGGGGGGGGTAAAAATTTGAAGTGATCTGTTTATGTGACAGAACGTGATTAAAATTAATGGAACAATTCAATTTTAATGTCCTTTTGAACTTTAAAGTAGCCGAAAAAATCTGTTTAAGCAGTGTTGACGTTTTGTAGATGTAAATTCGGAAAAATAAAAATTAGTACTAAGTGTTTACATAATGACGTATTCATGTTTCTGCAGAGCAGTTTTCTGTAACTTGAACTCCTACGGTGGTTTTAAAAAAGTTGGGTTTTTATACACCATTAATTTTTTATTTTCCCTTTAATTTTGCGCTGATTAAGTCAAGTCCCATTGACGGGATTCTGATACATCTTCTTTTTTTTTTATTGTATCGATTTTACAAAGTGGTATTGGAATATAATTTAACAACATTATTTACATAAAACACTCCTGTAGACGGACCATTTTCAGTTTTGTTTTTTAATAAAAGTAAATTCAAAATGAACACTCTGTCCTTCCCAAAATTATACCGTCACTAACATCTAATTTATATATATATTTTTATTTTTTTTTATTTTCCATTTTTCTGCCTATTATTGGTAATTTATAGTGTTCATTTATGTGTTTAAACAGTAGCAGCATATACAGAAACTTTTTCGGCGTTGGGGGGATATACATTATCTAAGCTGTAACTATTACGGTGGAAGATAACATTAATAGTGTATAACCATTAAACTAATGTTTCAAATATATATTTTTTTCACGTCGGACGCATAAAAATGTTACATAGATCGCCGGTGACACAGGACATAAGTATTTTATAAATTATTTAAATTTTATAATATTCGGAAGCTTTGTTGATAATAAAAAATTTTCAGTATAACGCGTAAGTTAAGGGGAAGAAAAAAGAAAAGAAAAAAAGGTTTGATGATTTTTGATAGTCAACGTAAAATAAATTCACAACGTGGGAATATTTTTAAGATACAGAAAAAATAAAAATCAGCATGTTTTGAAGTTAATACTTAATAATCTTAAACCAACAAATATAGAGCATCAAAATATATTTGTTTTTAATTTGCTTTTTTGCATACGATTATAATGTTTCTTCACTTATTAACGGGGATTTATTTACACTGATCGCAGAAACGGTTTACGAAATTGAAGAAATTTTATTATTACTTTTAGTTTTATTTTTAAATTTACAATTTAGATAAGGAACTTTTTAAATGATTTCCTCGCAAAATTTGTATTATTATAATAGTTTAAAATGTAGTGGTCGAGGGTATTAGTAATCAATATTGTGGATGTGCCCTATACATGAAGATGAAAAAGTAAAAAAAAAAAAAAAAAAAAAACATTAAAAATTAATTAATAAATTGAAAATTGTTAAAATTCATTTTTTTACACAAATTTAAGAAAACAATTTTGTCATTTAATTTGTTATTTTTATAAACTTGAGAGTTTTCGCAGTCTTTTTGAGAAGTGTCTTGAAATTAAAACGATACTTAAATAATTATAACGGTGCTAATTAATTAATGTACTCCTCTGAATGTAACGTTAATAATTTTAAATAGACTGTATGCGGACGGTTGGGGAAGATTAATATTATTCTCGAATTCAACTCTGGGAAAAAGTTACTTAATAGGAATGTTGTTGTGCCATATACTTACACTCTACACCAATTTTTGTTTACTAATTGATTTGTAAGTAAAAAAGAAAGCGTGTTATTTTAAAAATGACCGATATTGATTACCTTTTTTCCATACTCTTGTTTTTATTATTGTGCCCGCCAGTAGCTTTGACCCAATAATCAAAAGGTTAAATCAAGGCGATTATAGCTGGAGATGGAACGGAAATGACAAAGGAAGAGTTGTGAGAAGTAGGAAGGCCCAGTGATAAAATTTTGACATAAAAAAGGAACGTTTGACAGCAGAGGTGGAGCATTTAAAGGAAACATGGTTTGCATCACATACAAGAGGAGGATTGATATTATGAAGAGGACAATAGCGGGGAGAAGACAGAGAAGAGGAGAGAAGAAAATTATTAATTTCCTATTTAATTAAGGAAACGATCGCGGAACGACGATAAGCGAAAGAGGTTTGGAACCAAGACTGCGGACAGAATGTAGGCTGTATTAGAAAGCAATGAGAATCACGATTTGAAAATAAAGCAGGGTAAATGTCTGACCACAGTCTGGGGAATGGTTGTTTGAGCAAAGGGTCCTGGATATCTGAGCCAAAAAAATGGTTGAGAAACGAACCATTTCGGGAACCTAAGCAAACTAGCAAATCCGCAGCATCATTGCCCTCAATGTCGTAACGACCAGAAACCCATAGAAGGTCTATGAAAACAGAGCGGGAGATTAGAAGACGGAGGTAATAATATTTGTAAGAATAAGAAAAAGAAGAAGAAATAGCCTGACAAATGTCTTTGAAGTCAGAAACGATAAGGAATTTACCGAAATGAAATAGATGACACGTAAAATGGAGATTAATTCAGTTGTGAAAATGGTGCAGAAGGAAGGGTAATCGGAAGGGCTCGGAATGGTGCAGCGACGAGGAGGTAATCGCGCCAGCCACTTTTAAAGTCATCGAGAAAGAATAATACATGAAATGGGGAATGAGATGTTAAACAGGTGGAGGCAGGCCCGTGCCCAGAATTTTGGAGGGGGGGGGTGAAAATTTTCTTTGCATATTTATTTTATAATACATTTTTCACTAATATTTGTACTATTAATAATTTCCATAATTTTGATTTATATATTAATAATTTACGTAACTGAATTACCCCGTATATGAACATTAATAAAAATTACATATGTTATTAATTATACTCGTAATAAAATTTTTTTTGCATAAAATATTAATGAAGTACCTAAAAATATGCAGCATATTTTTTCTTTTTTCTTTTAAAAGTAGCTAAAAACACCCTAAAAAATCATCAATATTTATTTTAAATTTGTGATTTTTTTCTGATTTTTTTCAGATCTTTTTGTATTTATAATAACTATTTCAGTTCTCATGGGGGGGGGGGGGTTAACCCCCCCCCCCCCGTGGACACGGCCTTGGGTGGAGGAATTCCGTTTTAATTAAAAAGTGAGAGGTGAAACTAGCACGAAGAGGAAGGGGGCGACGTTGATTAAATGCTAAATGCTTATTGTGGGAAAAAATGTAAGGTGAAAATTTGAAAACTCAGACTGCTATCGGAGAGAAGATGGGATTTTGTGGAAAACAGAGCGCTAGTTGTTTTTAATATAAATATAAGAGGAAATGAGATCAGACGATGATATAGGAAAACGTTTAAATAGGAAATTATATCCAAGTTGAAATCTGCGGATGAAAAGAGGTTGCATATTAGATTCAGATAGAATTGTCAGAATAAGGAAACATTTAAGAGCTCTCCAATATAAAGTTGGAGGCTGGCGTTTTGGATTTTATTGGGTTTAGAAAGAAATAATTTGGATGAGTTTCTTTGATTTTGGAGCGAATTATAGCTTTATGAATGATTAAAAGAACCAAAGGATTACAATCCCATTTGTATGGCGATAGAGTTTTAAGAAGATTGAGTCTTTTAAGAGAAAAATTGTGAAAATAATTGTGTTCATGGAAAGACAGTCGACTGTTTAGAATAACATCAAGATAACAATTGACGGTAGGAATAAGAGTGTGTTATGAAAAACAATGCTTACTAGGGCGCTATTAGTGAAAACCTTAAAATAAGACTGAAGGAGAAAGTATGAGATGAATATTAGAGAGAGAACTGCTAAAGTTATTTAACTTTTCGTTGCCAGTGGTCAAATCGTTAGAGGTGGATTAGATAAGGATATCGTTGGGAAATAGTAGAGAGAAGGATTCCGTTGGGAGTAAAGCGATATTAAGGACATAAATATTGAAAAGAGCAGAATTGAGATGGGACCTCCGGAAAAGTCTGCGGTAGATGCATTCTGAAAGTGAAGAGGGAGTGAGAAGAAAATAAATTGTGTGCCTGATGAAAGTGGATGTTAAGCGAAAGAAGTTTGACACATTGAGTAGGAAGATGTACTTTATCAAACGCGAAAGAAACATCGACGAAAGTGGACACGGTAATTTTCTTAATAGGAGGTAGGGGGAATATTTGTATACATCTGATGGGAAAAGCTTCGTACAAAAACTGAACATACTAACCACTAGAGGAGACAATTGTTCATCGTACCTTCAAAGAGTTTACAAAGACAGGAAGCCAAAGATATAGGACGGAAACAGGATCGATTTCTTTTAGGAATGCGGATGATTATAAAATCCAGGTTTAGGAGTAGATTCTAAGATTAGGAATTAAAATATTCGAAAGAGAATGTAACGAGAGCGGAGAGAAATTTTTAAGGATAAGAAATGAAAGGGTCATCAAATCACGGGAAGCGTTGTGGTATAGGCTTATTAAAAATAGGTGCTAATTTATCATAATGGAAAGGAGATGTAGCATAGATGGGTGCGATATAATCTAAGAAAATAAGAATTTGCGATGGCGGTGGAGAAGAACACAGTGAGCGCTCGGAAAGGGCAGATCTCTAAACGCCCAAGCCATTTTACAAATCTGAGAGAAGGACGAATCTCTAGGAAAAAGAGAAACGGAATTGCTTCCGAGAAATTCTTCTTAGCTTTTTTTTTTTAGGAAAAATCGAGCCTTCGCATTAGAATAAGAAAAGATGAAGAAACGAGCGGAATAAAGCGATTGGGCGAAAAGACTTTTAGGATATGGGATTGTGAGAATAACACGAATAGGAGAGAGGGATTCATCGAAATTTGGTCTCCGATTGGTATTAGAAAAAATCCACTGGGGGGAAATGAAGAGGCTGAAAACTGGAAGAAGGAGAAAGAATAGATGTATGATCACTACTAAAAGTGTCATCAAGTGTTCTCTGGAAGCATGTGAGGCCAAGATTAGGAGAATACAGAAAAATAAATGCAATAGAGGGGAGACTAGACCACAATATGGGTTCTTTTGTGTTTTTTTTTCGTTGAAGGGAGATTCGACATTAGATAATTCGAGAAAATTGTGCTCGAATCTGGTATTATACAAGCTTGTAGGCTTCCTTCTATAAAGGGAAAGCGTAAAAGGCTGAATGAACTGTACATTTATAACAGAGAAAATATAAAGCAAAAGCTAGCGGATGAAGATTACCTCTCCTATCAGGGAGGAACTTTTCGACAAAAATTTTGAAGACGCCGGGACGGTCCGAAGGAAAGTTTAGTTAATTTTATTCAAATTTGATTTAATATTAGCGATATTATTCCTATCAGAGACACGTGTTATTTTGTTTCTATTGATACAACTATAGTTTTAAAATTGTAATTATTATTACCATTGTTATTAGTGTTATTGTTATTGTTATGATATTTATTATTGTTATTATTATTATTACTAGTTATTCTTATTGATTATATATTGATTTTGTCGTTTTGCACATTTTTAATGTGGAAATTATTTATCCCACTATTAATTTCCTCAGTGTTTTCCAACCAGGACATAATTCTTTCGGCGGTATGGTCGATTTAGGAGAGATTGAGCTTGATGGTTTTCATTTGTTAGAGGAGTCTACCTCCACCAAATTGAGCGCCAAAAACCTTCACGAGACGGTTTAGTGTTGGCAGAGGAGGTCGCCGAGCGTAGTCGAGTTCATCAATTAGAAAAATGGAAAGAGATAAATGAGTAAATACAAATAAAAGCAATAATCAAATAAATGAATAATTATAGAAAGAGATAAATCTAAGTGACTGTACGAAATAAAAACAACTGTGTTTATAAAGATATTACGAAAAACGCTCAAGTTGGATGAATAAAAGGTACGAGCTCACCGAATAATTCCCTTATCAGTTATTAAACGCTGCAAGAAATAAAATTAAACACATGAACAAAATACCGATCCGAACTGTACCAGAGACTCATTCTTCAGAGTACCAGCTTACATGAATTAAAGTCTATTCCAGATTACTAAATATACTTTTATCATAAAACCCTTGCTTTTCATTTTTCTTTTGATATTTCATTAAACTTTATTATTACATCGATATGGAAACAAAATGTTGATTTAGCTAAAAAAAAAAACACTAGAATATAATTTTTTTTTTTTTTTTTTTTTTTTGGAATCACATTATTACGTTTATTTTATAGAAATTTAAAAGATGGTCTTTTTAAAATACGTGCACAACCTATATTAAATTTATGTATACTAATTATTATTAACACTGTAAAACACTCTGTCAGGGTTGTTCCATAAACTTAAATAGACGGGCTCAAGATAGACCTATTATTTACGTATATATAAATTATTAATATAAATTCTCTCTCTCAAAAAAAAAAAAAAATATATATATTTACCACCCTGTCGTATTACGAATTGGGGATCAAAAAAGAAAAAAATTATCTTACAGTATAATTGTAATAAAATTAAAAAGCGTTTAGTCGATTCCGGAAGTTTGAAAATATATCGAGAAGTTATTTTTTGTAAATGAAATGATGCATGTCCGGTGAAATCTAAATGTCATTTTAGTTTTTTGCAATTATGAGAATTCGTTCATATTGCAGCACCGAATAATCTGCTGAACAATTGATTGAAATATGAGCAACTGAACTTCTTAACAATATCTGACCGTATCAAGATATAAGTGATTCCTTCCTACTCTAATTGTTTCTGGATAAAGGTCCCCGGTCGACAAGCCGGAAAAAAAAGAACTTCTACTGGGGCATAACTCTCTTTTAATTCTATCATCCTTTTTATCCGTTGCGGTATAGTTAAAATTCGAAACTGATGTTATATTTCAAGTTCGTATGGTTTTTCCCTATTATGCTGACGATGTATCAGAGGAAAATTCTTGCTAGTGTAGCTTGTTTGCAGTGATTTCGGAAAAGTGATCCACGCTTATGTTGTTTCTCAGTGAATTTTGAGAAAATCAAGCGTTAAATTGATTTGTAAGAGCGCTAAGCGAACTGTTAGCAATATGTGTAATTCATTTGCGGCGAAACAATAATTTATGTTGGTCGACTTGTTTGCGTATTTGTAACTTTACGCGTCAGAAATGCTAATTAAATCGTTTGCGACGTGTTTAGCTAATTAATTTTTCCCATTACGTACTCGTAATTAGTGTGGTTACTGTGGACACAGATCGCTGTTTCGTCGAATCTGTTCTATTCTTGTTTATCTCAGTGGAAAAATAAAACATCCGCTATATATGGTAATGGTCAAAATTTTCGTTGATGAAAATATTAATGTTGTGCAATGTTGTTTTAGCTGAATTTTTTAGTTTTTTTCTTAGGGTTGATGAGTGCAAGAAGTATGCGTGTTTAATGAATTAATTAAATTAACAGTGCGTATTTATTTTTAGCAGTTAGCGCACTTCTTTAAATTTAAAAAATTGACCAATTTAAAATTTCACGCACACTCTCGCATCACATATTTTCCATTGTAACCGTTGGTAGTGCGGTCGGGAAATATGAAAATCAGTTTGATAATATTTTACAAAATATAAATAATGTACATATATAAAAATGAGACGCAACGATAGGAACAAATGAGAATTAGCGATTGCGGTAAAATTAAATTTGATAATGTAGAGAACTGTTGTAAATACGAAGTTGAAATAAAAAAAAAAGAATAAAGTATTAAAAATAAATAGCAAAAAGAAATAGAAACGATGTATAATAATATCAGTGGTAGATCCACGAGGGGGCGATAGGGGACATCGCCCCTTTAGAGAACCAAATCACTTATGAAAATATTTGTTATAGCATAGAAACTTAATTTATGCTATAAAAGATTTGTATAAATGTTACACCTATGGATTTTAATAATTAATATTTAATACTATTTTCTAGTAAAACTATTAATGTTTCTTTTTTATTCTATTTTAAATGTCGAATTTTGCCTTTTTTATTTATTTTTTATTTTTATTTTGCAATTTTAATTTAAAATAGAGTTCAATGGGAAATGCTCGTATATATATATATATATATATATTTAAACTTGTTCGATCGAATTACTAACAAAAATAAAAAAAAAAAGTAAAGTCTAATAAAAATACTATCTTACTATTTCTAAACTACCATTTTAGCTAGAATTTTATAATTTCGTTTTATTTTTCACCCCTAAATATAAGACAAAAGTTAAATTAAAAATTGTAATCGTTATGTATTTTTAAAACATTTTTAAATTTCTATAAAGGTCGCTATTTGATTTTCTTCATGAAACAAACAAAGGGTATTTCTTAAATCTACTGCCTACCGTAGAAGATTTTACGTAATTATATAATCCCTCCTCCCCCATGTCCTTGTGGATCTGCCCCTGAATAATATACTTATCTGCAGGAACGTTTTCGGATTTAGTTCATCATCAGCTAAAAGTGGAAATCTATTGAAATATATTAAAAGGAACTAGTTGAATATATATATATATATATATATATATATATATATATATATATATATATATATTTGCTTTCATTGCTGTCTTTTTCTCTTCTATACTTTGTATAAAACGGGAACAGTTTGGGTGAATAGTTCGCGAGTTACAGTTGTTTAAAAAAGTGCACGTGAAAATCGACTGTACAGTAAACATGGACGAAAATTTAAGAACGCAGAGGTATGTCATTCAATTTTGTTTTAAGCTTCAAAAAACCGCGAATGTTGTATACATGTATGACCCTGAAACTAAGCAGCAGTCAACCAAATGGGTCGTAAAAGGAGGGACGTCACCGAAAAAAGCGAGAGCAACTAAGTCCGCGACCAAAGTGAGGTGATCACTTTCTTTGATGAAGACAGATTAATCTACACCAATGTGGTTCGACAAGGTCAGACAGTGAATGCGGCGTATTACTTTGAGGTATTGAAAAAATCAATCCGGCCTCAAATTCAAAGAGAGCGACCCCACATGACTAATGGAAGATGGAAGCTGCACCATGACAACGCTCGGCCTCATGTTTCAAATGTAGTCGCTCAGTTTTTGTGAGACTAAGCTATCCTCTACCCCCCATATTTACCGGATCTCGCTCCATGCAACTTCTACCTATTTCTCACGGCCAAAAAGGAGTTAAAAGGACGCTGATTTAATTCTAGAGAGGACACAGTAAGAGCTGTACAGGCGATTTTCAAGAGGATGTCAGAATAGGGGTTCCAGCACGTTTCCAAAAATTGGGAAAAAAAAGGTGGGCCAAGTGCATACAACTGGGAGGGAAGTATATTGAAAGCGAAATCGATCCGGAGTTGTAAATTTTAATTAATAAAGATTTTATAAGTACAGTCCGAGTCTTTATTGAACACTCCTTGTATATATATTCGGTAAAGGCTAATTAGAATATGTGGAATTTCTAACATGTAATAAAAAATAGAATTCAAAGGACAAAGTCAGTTTTAAAGAAGACGTGGTTCGGAAAAGTTTGTGAATTTCTGCTAGGGTTTAAAAAGCTAATTTACCTAACGATAATCTCATGTTTATTTTTTATTAGTTCTTAACTTTTAATGGGCCGGGCCTGAAAACGCGTTCCTGCGGATAAGTATATACCGCGTGTCTGTTTTTTTTGCTGCTCATGTAATTATATTTATTTTTAATATTTCATAATCCAGCAATTAGTAGTATTCTCTATAATTATAATTAATAATTTTTTTTTTTTTTTTTTTTTTTTTTTTTTTATTTCACTTCTACAACTAGCCCTTACAGGCTATCTAGCAGATCTTTATATGAAAGGTGCGGAGTGGAGAAGGCTAGGAGGGGGAGGGATAGGATGGAAGGTGCAGAGTGGAGAAGGTTGGGAGGGAGAGGGACAGGAAAGAACATGACTAAGAAGAGGCCAGCGTGACAGAAATGCAACCACCCGTTGGTGGGCAATTTCTGGTGCTTACGCAGTTAAATGCACGTTTACACGGTTAAATCAAAAACTTTCCTTCTCTGTAGACGCCTAACTTCCTCGGAGTTGTCCATCAGTGCGATCGCTAGCGGATTATCGTGATTCTCCAGTCGACGAAGGTACTTCGTCGCCTCCTCTGATACTACTTCGGAAACATACTTCACGTCGAAATCGGTATGTAGCGTTTTATTTGAAATGAACCAGGGAGCGTTTGTCATCATACGCAGTACTTTGTTTTGGAATCGTTGCAAGATTTGTATATTAGTGTGTTTCGAACATCCCCATAACGGTGCTCCGTACCGCCAAATTGGCTTTAATAGCATCTCATAGAGTTATATCTTGTTCTCCATCGTCAATTCGGATTGTCTTCCTACTAGCCAGTTCATATTGCGGAGCCTGATGTCCAAGTGCTTACGTTTCATCATTATGTGGTGCCTCCAAGTTAGTTTGTTATCCATGTGTATACCAAGATATAATTAATAATGAATAATTTTGACTGCTTTCGTTTGATCAATGTACGGATTGACTGACTAGATCGACGTAATAGGGGAGCTTAAAGCAGGCACAGTTGAAATATGTAGATTTCTGTTATTATTATTACCGCGCGCCGTGAACTGTAACTATGGCCAGAAGTGCGGATGATACTACGTGCAGTTACATTTAAGTAGCCGTTTAATGAATTATTAAAAGAACGACTTTCCATCTTTTGTTATCTTTTTTAGAATCAACTCAATTTATCTTTTATTATTTTTATAAAATTATTATTCGTTTTATTTCAGACTTTAATATGAATTTTAATGACAAAATGAAATAGAAAAAATAAAAGCTGTACCATCCGTATATCAAATAGAAAATTATACGTTAGTAGCAAGAATGATAGATGTCAGGCAGTGAGTATTATTATGATCGAAAAAAATAAACAATACAAAAAAAAAACAGTATATTTTTCTCTTCTTAGTTTTATATTCGGTTATATTACGTTATAAAGTTTAACCCTTTTAACATTACAACAAAAACCATAAAAATTACTTGTAGATACTATGGTTCCGGTGCCCTATGGTATTACATAATATCACCTCAAAAAAAGTATATCGATTCTTATGCCATCGTCGGCACTTATTATCAGTATGAGTCAGCAACATTATTCGGTTTTCCTCAGCAGTGTTCTGTGCGAAATGGAGAGATGTAAATATAAGTTGCTGCAATGGTAATCTCTTGTGAAATTACGCGTTCTGCATTTTACAACAGAATACCCTCACCGTAGGAGTTCTCTAACAATTTTTTCGACTTTCATTGTGTCATTGTATGCTATGTGATTGATCGTCATCACTCGATTTTTATGATACTTTGCTACAGTTAAATATGTTAACTCCTCTTATTGACCAGGGGGAAATAAATGTTGCAGTTTCGTTGATGAAAATAAAGTCAACTATCATTATTCCGATAAGTAGTTTCTAAAAGAAGAAGAATGTATAATTTATTTGTGAAAATTTTTTAGAATTGTGAGGATGAAATTATAAAATGTATTTCTATTTTGGAACGTACGTTAAAAAAAAAATGTGTTACATTGTTTTAGAAATTGGATTTAAAACTCGATCGAAATGAAAGTTTCTCGCTGAAGGGAATTCCGTTGGATGCAAACATCTGCGAAACACTGGAAGAGGTCCTAAAACGTGTACAATTTTGCTTAATCAATTTGGAATCTACATCGCTCAACGATGAGGTTTGTTATCTTTCTTCGTATTACAATCTCGTTACTTTTATTTCTTCGTAAAAAAAGCTTTATCTGTTATTTCAAATTATCCGTCGATACATCTAAAGCAGAATATTGTTTGTGTTTTTTTTGTAAACTTTTGATAAAATATATCAATAATGCATTTTTTTTTTTTTTACAGTTTTAACACAACTTTTCTATCAATTTTAATTAAAATCGATAGTTATAGTGGCGCAAAAATACTTTCAAGCATTTAAACAGAAATGCATATTCCCTTTCACAATGGCATTTACTGTAAAGTAATTTAGCGCGGGGGAGGAGGGGGGATAAAATGAATTTGTACATATTGAAATTAATTTTTCTTAAGGATTATAGTTATAATTGTAGTAATCTTAATTAAATCCATGAAAAAGGAGTAAAAAGTTAATAAGTAATAAACAATTTAACATCTGTCTGTGTGTATGCGTGTGTGTGGGTGTGTGTGCCTGTGTGTGTGTGTATATTGTGATAAAGATGTTAAAATTAAGAACTTTAAATTTACAGTAGAATGAGTTTTGTTAAAACCGATTATGGCAGACACAAAATAAAAAAAAAAAAAACACTCAGAAAGAAGGACTATTTGATTTTGATATTTACATCAAAGTTGTCATTTTTATCAATTGTGATTTAATTATATTTATTGAACACTAAAACAGAATGACTACATTATAAGTTAGCTTGATCAAAGTTATAGAATCACTGTACTGTAATCAACTATTAGGTTTGATTATTTATTTTGTTCTGGAATAATTAGGGGAATCCGGTACGCCAAAACAAACAGTTTAATCTAACGGCATGACCTTAAGGGGATCTGTTGTACAAGGATGGTGGAATTATTTTAACTGAGTTCAATTTATGCATCCTAAACCAAACCTTAAAATTGGCGACGTTCTCCTTTGAAAAGTAAATTATGGTACTTCACTTGACTAAACGCCTATGCTAAAGCCATTTATGTGGGCAAGAATATTTTAATCCATAAGGTATTTTTCTAGAGTTTTTCAACATTTCATTACCGAGTTAGTACATTTAACTGTTAAATAATAAATGTTGAAGGGGTGGTAGCGTAAAATGGATGATAATGCACTAATGCAGTTTGGCCTGTGATGTTACTATTAAACAACGTATATTTGCATTATGTGTTACTTAATAGCTGTTTTTTTTTTTTTTAATATCATAATAAGATTATTATAACATTTTAGATATACATTGGTAAATAATAAATAAAAGTATTCCACGAATTATCCAAAATTGTACTTAATATGTTATGATTATTACATTAAATAAAATATTCACAAAAACAGAAAAGGGCACTTGCTTGCTTGTGTTATAAAAATGTGTTTTAAATATGATTTGCTTTTAAATTGTTTTCTATCAGATAACAGGAATACCTGTTTCAATATGTTTTAAATGTGCGACTTTCACAAAAACTAATTACAGCAGTGTTCATAAATAAAAAAGGGTTCATCTATACATGTTTTAAATGGTTCTTTAAATGTGATTTCCACAAAAACTGTTTTTGGCAGTGTCCACAAGTAAATTTGCGTTCACTTGTATGTCTTTTTATGTAATAATATAAACTGGATTACTCTTCCAAAACTGTTTCTGGTAGTTCCAAAAAAGCGTGTTTGCCTGTATATGCTTTTAAATGATTATTTTATTGTGATTTCCCCAAAATTTTTCCTGAAAGCGTTCAAAACCTAAAAAGCGTTATCTTATATGTATTTTTAAAATGGTGTCTTTCTGTGTATGTTTTTAAATGGCATAATAAATTGGATTTCCATTAAAACAGTTTCTGGTGGTTTTTTGCCCCCCCCCCCCCTCCCTGTGAGTTTATCAACGCGAATATTGGTCCAAGAACCAGGAAAAGGAGAAAAAAGAAAATCAGATTTTTATGCAGCATGAAATATCCAACAAGAATGTATCAAGCACTTGAATGACAGAAGGAGAAGGAAGGAAAAAAATAAATGCAGCACCGCAGGGATTAAGAACACTCTTGACAACAGAGAAGAGTATAAAGATTCATAAATTTTAATAAACGGTTGGCGGCATAGACACTCTTTTAAATGATTTTTTAAATTTGATTTCCACAAAAACTATTCCAATCATTGTCTGTACCCTCCGTCCTTTTGATTCTTCTTTAATTTGTCTTATCTTAAATGGTTGTCCAATTCCCCTTAAAAACTCCCTCCGCTATCTAGGAACCTTTCTTGACGGTCGTCTCTCCTTTCACAATCACATTAATCGTCTGTATTTATCCATTTTTAAAATGCTCAATCCATTAAAGGCTCTTTCTCATGGTGATTGGGAAGGCGATTCCCTGTACCCTACTCATGTTCTACAAATCCTTTATCTGTTCTTGCCTGTATTACTGTTGCTTTATTTATAGCAATTCTTTCAGGTCTCTTCTTTCAAAATTAGATCGTATTCAAAATACCTGTCTTCGTCATTGCCTTGGTGTTCTGAGATGAATCCCATATTCATCCTCTCTTCATTTGTAGGTCTTACTTGGGATATCGCTTCTTGATTAAACGCCTGCCTGTTTATTCTTCTTCACTTATTTCATTTTACTTTTCCATCCTTCACAACTGGCGATTTGAATTTTATCCCTGATTTCTGCTCGTCTTCTTCAATTTTCGTCTTTTATTTATAGTCATGACAAGCTTCCTTACTTTTTTTTCTCTTTTTCCGTTTACTTTGTCCTATTAAATGTTTTTCTTTACCGTCCTGTTTTAAATCCGTCCCTAAACATGTCGCCAGAACTGAATTTTACAATGCTTTAAGTTATTTTTTTCGTACATACACACAAATATCTAAACTGACGGTTCCAAAGGGCCATGTGGAGTTGGTTTTGCCTTTTTTTTTTGTTCTGCCTTAAATTACTCTAAATCTTTTAAATTTCTTTCTTTCTGCTCAATTTTCCGTGCTAAATCTATTGCTATTCCACGTGCTGTCCTCTTTGTTTCCTCATCATTAGTATTTCATAAAGTGCTCATAATCTCAGATTCTAAAAGTGCTTTACAGCCTATCACACTTCCTCTCCTTGCACCCTCCTCCCGATTATGTAATACTTCTCATACGTTCCCTCATTCATGATCTTTTCCTTCTTCATTCGATTGAGATGGATCTTTTGCCGATTCCTGCCCATTTAGGCATTGAGGGTAATGAGGTGGTGCTCTCCTTAGACCGTTCTTCCATTTCCAGTGGCAGATTTTTAGGCCCCTTTTCTGCTCATAATATTGTTTTTCTTTCCTCAGCCTCTCATTCTAAACTATGGCTTAACTTTTATTCTTCTTTATTTTCTAATCCTGCCTATTTTTATCTCTCTATTTAGCCATCTCTTCAACTCCATTCATGGTTTTCTTGATACTTGCTCTCTCTTAAACGCTCTACAATCTCCGCTATTTTTTGCCTTCGCTTTAACCACAGTCTCCTTCCCGCATCGTTTTCACGGGTTTTCTTCTACTTCTAATCCATTTTGTTCTTTTCATACCTCTTCCACATACATTCCTTGTGATTTTAATCATGTTTTGTTTGAATGTGCAGTCTTCTATCGTCCTTCTACTCTTTTATGTTAAAACTAGGTCTTTCTACTCCTTATAATGCTTCTTACATTCTTTCATTTCCTTCTGCTTCCGTTATTCTTGTCATTGAATCATTTTTATCCTCTATCCTCAAACGTTTAAGAATAGAACTTAATTTTCTCCTTCTTTCCATTTCTTGAGCTAATTTCCTCGTTGGAAAATCCATTTAAAAAAAAAAAAAGCTCGTAAATAATTCCCCAGAACCTGAGAATTTATGATTTAACTGACTTATGTCAAATCCTTTAGCTTATATTAATCAACTGTGTTTAATTTTCGACTCAATTTCGTAAATTTAAAACAATTACTGTTTAAAAAAAAGGAAATGCATACTTCTCGTAACTAATGAGCAATTCGAAAATTGAAAGATAGTTTATCTGTACCTTAAGAAAATAATAGGCACGGAAGAATTATCGAGCGGTGGTTTGCAATTAATAATAAGGTAAGGGATTAGGCAATTGAGCGATCTCCAAATTGCGGAGTACAGAAATTATAATATTAAATGCTAAATTATGAAACTACTTATGCAGTTGTGATAATACAGAATAATTATTTGTAGTTGTGAAGATCGTATGGAAATTACTCATCTAGCGTGACCGGGTTGAAATCACGGGCTACTGAAAATGCTTAAAATGTTGTATGACTGTAAATGGAAGCTAAATCTGATAGAAAGGATCCGTTGTAATTGGACCCCTATTCGCATGCTTTAATTGGCTTTAGAATACTCGATGATGGCAAGGGGTGTTCGATTTTACTTTCGTAAGAGGAAATTTCGGAAGAACTACCGACGTGGTGCTTTTGATTATCTACGAAACACTCTAACTAGTATAGCCAGAGTTTTGAGCGAAGTTTTACGTTGTCAGAGTTGTTCAACGCCATCTCACCATTTCACTTTTTAAAATACTCTTACAAGTAAAGTATCAATCACAGGTGAGAGAGTAAAAAAGAGAACGGTCCTTGTTCGACGTTAGAGTGAACAGTTGTACATCGCCGTCGAGTTTAAATGTTTGTATATAAACACGAGAAGACTTAAACTTTGTAAGAGAGAATTATACGTTGCTATATATTTACAAAAAATTAAGACTTATCGTGCCAAACTTGCCCTTTGAGAATGACTCCGGTTCTCTAGGCGGCCATTTTCAGTTGTTCCGTCGCGAGAGATGAATTTACAATAAATTTCTATCAAATTTTCTCTGAATAAAACTGAGGTATGGAGGAAAAAGTGATTTTTACATTCACTTACAACAAGCACAACAGCGGATGCGGTTAAGTTACAAAAAAATTGCCTAGCACTGTATGTACAGATTGTTTTAAAAAGAAACTCGGGAAATGAACTTTTTAAGATTTTCGTAACTTTGTTTGCAAATAGAAACACGATTTTTAACATCTGTTGCCTAAGATTACTAACATCTACAACAAAATTTTGACTTCCTATACTGCCGCTGATATCTGGACTGCCATCTTAAGCATTTATATACGCATACAAATCCAAAGGAAAATAAAAGTTTGTAAAACATGTACAATAATGTTCTATAGCCTATTAAATAACGTGAATGTATTATAAATATATACACTAGCTGACCCGGCGAACTTTGTACCGCCTCAGAACCGTTAAATGTTGCGTTAACTTATCAGCAATTAATACTCAAAATGAATAAGTTCAAGAAATGTACAAAAATCAAAATGAAAAGTATTTTAATTACACTGAAATAAATGTAATTCACGTCGCAGCAAGATTCTCCTTAATGAAAAAAATCAGTATCAATTTACTTTGGAAACATGCTTTTTCGGGCTATACCATTAGCTAACAACACAGAGTACACACTCAATTTATATACTTTTTAATAAAACTCTATTAAAGTTAGCTGATGATGGGCTATACACGAAAAACGTGTTCCTAAAGTAATTTAATTTCTTAAAGTAAATTTGTACCGATTTTTAGGATTTCGTACACATATAATGTACGAAATTCCAAAATAAGATGGTTCAGAAACGACAAAAATATTCAATTATACAATAGCTGGAAAACGGTTTGACTTATCAGAATTGGATCATAAATTACAATTAAACTTCTATCCATAACAATTTACAACTTTAAGCTAAGCGATTACCCTGGACAGTAACAAAAACCATCTAGAATATATAATATTGAATTTAGAACGACCTCAAAAATCACCCTTAAAAAATTCAGAACTCATCTCCAGATATCCCTTTAAAAGCGAAATTCAAAATATAAAACAAAACACTGCAGCCCTTTCATAAAATTCAAAAATTACGGTTAAAAAATTATTTAACCTTCCTTTCGGGCCAAAAACAGCAAAAAAAAAAGAATTTTCTTCCTAATTTTTTTTTTTAAATTTCGTATTCTGCTATTCGAGGCGGAGACAAATCCAACAAATCAAAGATCATAAAAATCGGTCCAGCCGTAATAATTACAAATTCCAAAGGTTTGCACCACGAAGCGACCAGCAAACCCATTCTCTTGTGTGTATATTATGTATTGTAATGTTTATTCCGAACTGTGTATTAAAACTTATTATTATCGTTACTAGTATTTATACCATTATTAACTACGAGTTTTAATATAGATCCAACATAAATATGTTTATTATTTTTTAAATTACATAGATATTCGGTGAGCGTTCGGCCCTGTAAGTATTAATAATATAAACCAAAAAAATTATTATTCAAATTAATAACGGTAATGCAAAATAGTATAAAACCACTGCTGTACTAACTGTGAATTCAGCGTTGCTATTCTGGAAGTCGGATCCATTGCTACATTCATCAGATTTCTTTCCTATCCAACTTTGCCGACTTCTGTTAAATTTTCTCCCGATCACAATGATGACTTTTCACCAATCGCAGGCATTTATAAAAATAAAATGTCGTTACTAACAAAGTCCAGAAGTTTCTAAACTGATTTCTATCTTCTTTTAATCTGTTTTCCTTCTTCTTTTTGCTACCACCCACGGTTTCTACTTTTTTCATCAACTCCGGGGCAGCGCCTTTACCATTTTTTTAAAAAGAGAAAAGACTTTTATTTGTGTGGCCCCGATTCAGTCTTACCCTAGAAAATGGCTTTAATCATTCGCACATTAATGATGAAATATATTTATTTCTTAAAAGACACGTACCCGAGCGTTTTATATACACATTCAATTATAACAATGTGTGTATACAAATTCCTTCAGGTACTTCTAGTCATGCGGTGAAGTACCAAAGTAAATTGAAGAAGAACGAAATGTGCCAGTACTTCTCTGGTAGCAATGATTAATTTGGTTAGATAGTTTTCAGCTCGCCCTTGGTACAAGTTTGAGAGATCGTTAGGAAGAAAAATGCTTAATGTGTAAGACGCCCGTTAACCGTTTGAAGTCTGGATTTGGTGATCTGCTTTCTATCGCGTTCTGTTCGCCGGACGCTACGAAGTATCCGATATTAGCGAGTTGAGAAGGATAAAAACATACAACAGTGATGCGAACAGATCGAAGCGATTAACGAACAGCAGACACTTGGCTACTGTGAGCGCGAGCTGCATGGGCGAGGTGCATAGTGTACATTTTTCGCTGCGAAATTACGTCTCTCATGTCGAATTTATGAATACGCTTGGCGAAAATCTGTCCACTGTGACAAACGAAAAGACCGGTATATATTTTAACAAACGGGCAAATAAATAACACTAAAGTGCACATCTCATCAGGTATGTATATTTCGAAAGTATGATGAACTGAATATTTTCAAATTTTGAGGTGGACCATTATTTGTCGCTTCGTGTTCGGTTGAATCTGACATTACTGGTTAACGGAATTTGAAACCAAAATGTGTACGTAAGATATTATGTAAAAAGTAATAGGAGTGGATCATCTGTTTGTAACCCATCATTAAACGGACACGTTCAAACACATTATTAGCCTATATGCCGATTATCGATATTTTCATTGGTCGTGTAATTTACAAGTATTTATGCCGCTTTTTGAAATTTCCCAATCGTTCTTTCCACAAAAGGGAAAGTTTGTTATACAATCATGTACTATTATCATTATGCTATTGCTTACGACACCGTATTTCACAAAATTCGGCACTTTAATTCTTTATATTTGAACTTCTGGTGTAACGATTTTTAGGTGAGTTATATTAAATTTCGTTTTTTTTTTTTTTCGATTCAATTAAAAAAAATTTTCATTTATCGTAATTTTTTCTCTCCTCTTTCGCCCGCGACCTTTCCTTAGTACTTTTTTTTATTATGTATACATTAAAAACATATAAAATAATTAAAGGTAATCAAAAAAGAAATTTCTACCGAGACTTTTTATATTAACTGATTATATTTACCAAAGCCATAAGCATCAAAACAAAAATGAAAAATAAAATGAAAAAAATTAAAAACAGAATGAATGCATACGTGAAAGTAAAACATTCATCGGTTCTTGCAAGCCAAGATTTCAATATATATATCGTAAATTTAGTTTTATTCGTGTCAGTTATTGTGGGTAATTTAAACTACTTTTTTTATATAATGTTTCAAAATTTCTAGATGGCCACCGGATTGAAAACTAATATGGTACTACCGACATAGCTGAAGATTTTACCACCTTCAACTTTACCCCATTTAAAAAAAAAAAAATAAATAAATAAAGGAATGTAAGATCTTAGTACATACTTCTATGAAGTACAATTTTTCTTAGCCACTATTTGTATTATTGGTTTTTGTAGCAACTTCCTAATATAAAATTTAAACAGAATACACATGAATAAAATTTGACTTATAAAGTATTACGATAATCAATTAAGTCGAACTCTTTTCTTGGGTCACAATTAACTCTGCAACTGCTGCTCCGACAGCCCCTCTATTTTTAACCGTATCACGATGGTAGTCACTATTGAGACAACCAGGATAGGTCAGCGAATTTCATTAATCAAGAGGGGAAGTCGGAGAAAAAACACTGGGAAATTTGTTGAAAGTTAGGGTACTTGAAAAAGTGACAGAAATGCCTGTTATATTAGACAGAACTCGAAAGTCTTAAAAATACGCCAAACTCTATAGTATGTGTACATCTATAGGGTGATTTTTTAAGAGTTAAGTTTTTCAGGTTGACTCTGCCATTTCATCATCATGGAAAGACTTACAAACGAGTAACGATTGCGCAAATTGTTGAAATTTATTTTTTCGAAATTCGTGCTCTGTGAAAAATGTGCATCGTTTGTATCGACCTGGTGAATCAACAATTCGTGCTGTTATCACCAAATTTGGTGCGAAATTTGGTGATAACAGCACGAATTGTTGATTCACCAGGCAGGTCAATTATGACGACCATAATATGGTTGTAACAAACGATGCACATTTTTCACAGAGCACGAATTTCAAAAAAATAAATTTCAACAATTTGCACAATCGTTGCTCGTTTGTAAGTCTTTCCATGATGAAATGGCAGAGTATACGGAAAACTTTTCACTTTGACAGATGACGTTTGGACGCCAATACCAACCAGTGCTGCCAACCTGAAAAACTTAACTCTTAAAAAATCACCCTATACTTTACATAGTTAATAAAAGATCTTCCTATTGGATTTTGCTGGTAATTAAAACGATGAAACTGAAGATTAAGATGGTAGCGAATTTTATTCATTTTTTAACGAAATGTATTTTTTTTTCTCTATTTTGGGCTGGCCAGCGTCGGATATTTAGCCATCATCTTGAGGAAAATATACCAAAGGGTATAGGAACAAGTTAACCAAGGGCAGAGCGGAAGAGGAATAAAAGGGAAGAGAGAATTCGAGGAATAAAACGAGATGATAGTGCTTACAAATAGGAAGTAAACGTTTTAAGTGATTTGAAATTTCATCATCGGAAATTATGATAGAAAACATATGTAGTGCGAAATATCTGGAAACCATGCACACGGTTTTTTCTGTACGGCTATTATTTCCAAATCGGAGAAAAGGCCAAAAAGGTCTGGGGACAAGTGGAGAATTTATTTTGCAAAAAAAAAAGTATGAGAGAAATACGATGATACTAATATCCTTCCTCGACGACAGTGGAAGTCTACGTCAATGTACAGTATTAAAGAAATTAATAGCTGCTAGATAAAATTATATTCTTATTTTTATGCATTCTTCGGATATTCCAAAGAGACAGTTCGAAAAAGATATTGTTAGATGCTACTTTTATATATAGCAGTGTAATTATTCTCAATTTTAATGCAAAGTTTAACACGTGTAAGTTGCGAATTTTCAATAATTGTTTATTATTCGGTAACTAAAAACTACTACGCTTTTCGTTAAAAGCAGTCACAGAATTGTATCGGCATTTACGGTTAAGATTTGCGAAAAAACTTCATGTTTCAATATTTCGTCATCATGCAGTTTCTGTATTTGTCGATGTGGAGAACTGCTCGATCGTTGTCCTTATCAACTATTGAAATTCGTGCATGTGGTTGTATATGTAACGCATTTGCTAGATTTAGTGATTTAAAATCGAACTCGCCGAATTCAAGTACGCTAATTTGCTCAATGATAATCGATGCAACGATTTCCGGATGACTTCACGTAATTTTGTTGCCTAATTACGATTAAAATGCAGTGAAAATCGATGGCTTCGTGTTTTGTTTGTAATAATAATTTTAACGCCGAACAGTAGAAAAGTGGGGGACTCTATAGGTAGAATGTGAATTTTTCTAAGCTTTTTTTCTTTTAAGATTTACCTTTCTCATTTTTTAAAATGTCACGCGATAAGGCTAATTTATTTTTATTCTGTCACGTTATTATAATATTATCGTTTTGTTAACAGATAATAATTAGAATGCAGATTCGTGTTACATATATCAGGTTAATAATTCGTCTCCTCCGGACTCGTTGATAAGATTATAAATGCGCTCGATAAACGCTGCACGCTATTAACGTCAAGTGTGATTGTAACGCATGAAAATAACAGTGCAACTCGCGAAAGTTAATAAACAAATTTCATTGGGCAATACGAGGCCTGGATTCTTTATTAATTTTATCGTTTGATAGTAATAATGCAAAGTCGGAGTTTTACTTTTTTTCTTTTCTATGCACATTAATCAAAAACAACGCCAGCCTGAAGTGATTATTTACTGGCGTCTCTATGAGTTTTTGGTGAGTTTCTGTTACGCTACTAAAAAAAATTAAGAAGGGAAAAATATCATCAAATAAAAGAACAGTTTGAAATGAATATACGAATGATTCAGTCCCGTGCCCAGACTTTTGAGGGGGGGGGGGTGAAATTTTTCTTCACATATTTATTTCATAAATAACAATACATTTTTAACTAATATTCATATACTATTAATCATTTCCATAATTTTCATTCATGTATTAATAATTTACATAAATGAATTACCACCCCGTATATGAACATTAATAAAAATTACATATGTTATTGATTATACTCGTAATACAAAAGTTTTTCCTTAAGATATTAATGAAGTACCTAAAAGTATGGAGCATATTTTTTTTTTTTCTTCTTCTTTTAAAGGTAAGAACACCCTAAAAAAACTTATCAATATTTATTTTAAATTTTTGATTTTTTCAGATTTTTGTGTATTCATAATAACTATTTCAGTTCTCCTATGGGGGAGGGGGGTTAATCCCTAAAACCCACACCGCCGTGGACACGTCCTTGGAATGATGCATGGTGAAATAGAACAAATTTTCACATTGCGCTGCCGTGAAATAAATTATTATAAAATTGCACATTTCTAGTAAATATAATTAAAATCTTATACAGACCCGTCAAACTTACGCTTATCAACAGCTTTCTTAAGATCTTTTTATACAGCGTATAAGTCATGAATTTATTTTGATTAAGCGTATCATGCATTCATCCACATATTCTGCCTTTTTTTTTCTTTTTCATTTTATTTATTTATGTTTCCTTTTGATTTTTTAAAATCCTCTTTTAATTTCTTTCCATATTCTTTCATCTATTATTTCTTTCGGTATTTTATTTAACATTAGCGGCAATACATATTTTTCCGCTTGCTCTTCATATTTCATTTTATTCCCGCCTTATTCTTAAATTTTGTTTTATTTTTGTTCTTTCTTCTGTAATTTTGTATTTTCCAAAATTTTTTTTACTCAAATATGGACTTCTTACATTTAATAGTTTTCTTTTAATGTCTCGTATAAATTTCTACTTTCTGTTTTTTTGTGATATCAATTTTATACATTTCATTTTAATTTATCGTATCCGAGTAAATATTCCTAGTTATTCTCCATGCTTGAATTCCGTATCTTGGGCGTGATTCTATTAGTGCATAGAAAATTATTTCTAAAGTTCTACTATTTACATATTTTGTTAATGTACACAACGATGGTATTGCAGTTCTAGTCTTTTTTGTTACATGATCTGTAGCCTACTCCATCATCATCTGCTGCAATAAAATTCCTAAACACTTGTAACTTTTTTCGATAATTCCATAATTAATTTTTTTTTTAAATTTCTCTTTCTTTTTCATATAACGTGCCTATTCATATACATTGTAATTTTCAGCTCTGGGTTCTCTCTTCTGTTTTAAGTAGCATTTAGTTTTTGTTATGTTTATTCTTAGATCGTTATCCCGTATCCATTTATCTATTGCTATTCAGTCTTGTTGCATCCGTACTTTTGATATCTTAACATTTTTAAATATATATATGTATAATGTATGTATATATATATATGCGTATATATGTATGGATGTATATATATATATATATGCGTATATATGTATGGATGTATATATATATATATGCGTATATATGTATGGATGTATATATATATATATGCGTATATATGTATGGATGTATATATATATATATGCGTATATATGTATGGATGTATGTATATAAGGTACTACCTTTATTTCTTTCCATTTCTTCACCTAATGTATAAACCACCGTTTTATTGCCTCTCTGTATTACAGCGGACACCTAAGAAATAAAAGGCCTATTATATTACAGTAAGTTGTCTGCCAAAGTGGATTGCTCCCCAGGTGTAGGTTTTTCTCGGATATGTTGTCGTTCCGTTACAGCAACAGAGTCGAATATTCTCTGCTGCTGTTACCAGTAAAACGTAGCTGTGGCTAGAATTCAAGAACCGCGCCTTTATAAGTAACATCGGGACCTCTACTGAACCTCGGGGCAGCCACTGTAAACAGTCGTTCATAAGGGATTCCGAATTTACAGTCGATTGTTGTGTAACTCATGCTAACCTTTCTTTGTCCCATCTCCTGTTCGGCAGATTAACAACGATTTGTCTTTTCCAAATTTACAAACTTCTTTAATTTTGCAAAATTTAACAAGCGCGCGATATAAATAACTTTATTAACTGCTAATTGGTGAACTTGCTCCGTGCGGGCTAGACAATAACGACTTCAATATCAAAAATTCAGCCGTGTGCTTGCGCCTACTATGCTTAATTGAATGACCGAAAATATTTGTAACTTCAAACAAAACCCTATATGGAATAAAAATTGTGTGGTCTCTTCAGTAGTATTTTATCTATTTATTTATATTTTTTTCATTTCGAAAAAAAAATTTTAATTTACAACTGCGGATTTAAAGTCGCTTCCGTTTATTTTAAACGTTAAATAAATTTTGATGAAAAATTATTATGAAATAAAAATTGGAAAGAACGCGAAAAATGCTGAGACAATTTATTTCATGTGAAAATTTCCCTTTGTTTTTATTTACTACTCGTTTAAAAAAGTACTTTTAATAACACCAATAAATTACGAATATTTTCTAATTGAGAATTATTTGAAAAATCCAAAAAGGAAAACGCAGATTGAAATTAAAATGAAATAATTTTGATCGATTAAAATTTAATTTGAATAATTTCGCATAACGACGGTGGTGTGCCAACCGAGACAGGGAGATGGGATCGCTGGTCCCAACAAATTAAATATTATAGGCCGCGTTCTCTCAAAAAAGCGCAGTTTTTTTACGAAAAAGTTTGAAGTCAACAGCGATCAATAAAAAAAACCCGATAATAATGATGATAATTCAATGATAAGTTAAAACCTCTGTTGTACAGTGAAATCTAACCCCCGTTTCTTCTCGCTACCCCCTGAATAATCGAAATTATAGAACTCTCTGCATCATTCTTTGGGGCACCTTTTTCCTGATTCTTTTAATCGCGTCTTCTCCTTCAGTGTCGATTCTGATGATGCAATCATCTCTCACCGACGACAGGACTACTGCGCAGCTTTAACAATTTCTAAAAAGCATTCCACAGTGTTAAATTTGTTTTAAATTTCTGGAAAAAGAAATCAAAAGCCAAGAAACATATTGAAAATCGCGAAAGTAATGATTGGACGAAATTTTGCAACGCCCTGAAGCCTAATGAAAATATCACAAAACAAAATGTCAGAAAATATTGTAAGTTAGGAACAATGTTAATATGCAGATGCAGAACTACACCGAGTTAAATCGCATTTATGGTTTAATTAGAAAATATGATAAAGTTAAGAAAAATTTTAAATTTCAAAGTACAAGACAAGATTATAAATGAATTAAGTTTACGTACACATCCTTCCATATAGAAAGTAACAAAATTATTAAAGTACAATAACATCAATATATCATACCGCACTAACAATAACTTATACAGTAAATCACTTAACGTCCATAGTCTATCTAATTTAAATAATAAATTCGAAAATGCAGGTATATACACGTTAACTTGCAGAACTTGTAGAAAGGTGTACATAGGTCAAACAAAAAGATCCTCCTTCGCCGTTAGACATAAGGAGCACATGTGTATGCGTTACGGTACGGCTATATTGATAAGTCAACTTTGGCCAAGCATTTAATTTTAGAAAAACATATGATATGTAATAACATAGATGAGGACTTAACAAGTTTTAAAAATTATTAAAAACAATAAATGTTTAGATTTTGCGGAGAATTATTACATTCACAAGTACAGGGATAATATTATTAATAATAATTTGCCGTATGATAATCCATTATTTAATGTTTAATATTACATCGTGCAATTTTAATTTTAATATATTAACTGATTTTATTTTAAATTTTTGTATTTTAAATTGATTAATAATTTGTTGTTCATTGGATACGCTGTGATTTATTTTTACGTTTCCAGAATTCGTTAGCTAATGTGGCTACATATTTTCATTGTTGACGGATTTATTATTGTTGTTTTAATTTTAATTGTTTATACACACCATGAAGATGGATTGTAGTATCCGAAACTAGTCGGTGTTTTTATAGTTTTTAAATTATAGTATACCATCGTGCTGTTAGTATTTATTGTATTTATTTACTTCATTTAATTTGAAAACGTCGACGAATAAAAGGAATTTTTATTTGCGTAACCGAATGATGAATAGGACGATCATTTTGAAAAAAATAATTAATTTAGATGGGCTAAAAAAAATACATCTTTAGGATATGATGGTGTACCATGGTAACATAAGGTGATTGAGGATGGAAAGGAATTAAACATTTTTTTCAGTACTTTCTTTGCACACAGGGTCATATCTCTTACCGATGAAAAAGTCATTATATCTGTCAAATATTGAAACTAAACTATAATCAGTTATTTTCTAAAATTCATACATACTAAAACCAAACATGGAAAATCAAAATATTTCACATGCTGAAATACAAATCAACATTTCTACGTTTTATTATCTAATCATTGATTTTATAGATTTTAAGAACGCGCGTGGTAAACTTAAAGTTCCAGACCAAAATACATTTTGGGTTAATGTAATAGATCAGAAAAAATTATCTAGCGAATTATGAATTGTTAATCTTTTAGAAATTTTACTGCAAAATAAATTCAGGTATTGTATTGTGCAACAAGAGGATGTGCGAAGGATTTTTAGTTAGTTCCATTTTAATCTGTATAATTATTTTAACTAGCCGAAGATGTGTAGGAAAATGAACGTGTTGTCGAGCTTTTGTTGAAACAGACGTGGTAAAAGTGTAAAGTATTTTGCCCTTCCAGGAAAAACCATAACGGTTGTTGTCAATGAAAATGATGATATTTAAACCAGCTATTGAAAAAAACTTCCTTGTTGATATAATAAATACAGCGATGTAGGAGAGTAGGTTTCCATTTTTCTGGAGAATTACCCGTCGACGGAATAATCAATAGGTATCGGCGAGTTTTCAGGGTTTTGGGGTTAATAGAGAGTGGCTCTCTGATGTTATTGAGGAATACTTCAACAGTCTTTCAATTTTCGCCAGTACGCGGCATATGTTTTAATTCTAATGTGCTGCATAAAAACTAAAATTTAAATCTATTCCATATTGGTGATATTATTTTTAATTTTATTTATCATTGTTATTTCGTAGATGCAAAATTATACAACATTCGTAACATATCGTAGGGGGTCTACAGAACTTACAGAAAGAAATCACTTTTATAAATTTAAATAAAATATTTTTTTGTAATATATTCATATTTATTTATATATATATATATATATATATATATTGTTATAGTTTTAACCCCTTTTTATAGGAGTATCCATAACAAAACAAAAATAATATTTCAGAAATAATATTGCAAAAATAATATTTATATATTAACACAAACTTTTATATTTCCAATTCGAAAACCATCTAATACGAACTCTTCACTTCCAATTCGGATGCCATATACTTTTTGTAAATTCATATTTATTGATCGTCTTTTGTTTAATGGAATTGAGGTTACACTTTATTGCAGATTATGAATATCACTAGTCTAAATTATAAACTAACCGAAATCTTCAGAAATTTAATATTATGAATTTATTTAAGAAGTTCGTAATATGAAAAATATTCATTTATTCACGGTTTATTAAATTTTATAAATAACACAATAAAAATATATTACAGTTCGTAATATTTAACATTACATACTTGCTATACGCAAAACCGTATACAAAATGAATTCATTTATAACATATATGATTTTTATTTAAATTAAGTTAACTTGACCAAACCATATTAATTGTAATCAAAAATAGTAAAAAACATAAAAACGTAAAAAAACGTAACGAACGTAATAAATAAAATAATAATACTCAAGTGTTTTAGTAACCGTAATACCAGCCAGTAATAACTTAATACACGTTGTCTAGAAAAAGCGTAAGTCAGAAATAATAGTTGAATTTAAATTATTTAAAAATATACACATAGTCTTTCACCTGATATATATACAGCAGCCTGCGATCGTAAGTGAGTCCGAATTATTTTACGATCGATCAACACTACTCGCAGACTAGTGTGTATACTACAATATATATATATATATAACTCGGCCATTTTGTCCTTGCAAGGGGCTGTGCCCCATGGCCCCTCTTGCTTACATTTCTATCTCTTTCTCTTCTATACTTTGTATAAAATGATTAAAATTTGCAACGTAATTTGAAATCAGTCCATATGAATATAATAACATAATCACAGAAATCCTATAAAATATAACAAACGTTACATAAAATTGGAACATTTTTTCTAATGGGCGGTAGCTTAAGAATTACGTTGTAATTAATATATATATATATATATATATATATATATATATATATATATATATATATATATATATATATATATATATATAATTTACGCTACGTCATTTTGTTCATAGAATTATGTTTTTTATGTTTTGGTTGGGGGGGGGGGCTCGGGTACTTTATTTTGTTAACATTTCATTGAATCACGTCTTTACTAATTAATCGATCTTCGTATTTATTATTTTCTACTGTTCATTTTTTCGAATTTATTATCGTTTCCTATTTCCTTCGATATCTAATATTGTATAATTATTTTTTTATTAATGTTTACCTGTATTTGTTTTCGATATAGTTGCGCTGGTATCTTTGAAGATAACGAATTTCATTTCGCAAGAAACACATCTATATTTACAAAAATATTACGCATAACAGTATTTGCCTGTCCTTATCAGTCGTGAAAATTAATAATCCGATAACGTAATAAAATAAAGTGGTGAAAAGCCTCTTAAAAAAATTTAACATGTAATAATTCGATGTTAGCTGAAGCTTTAAACTGCAATTCTAAACCCATTTTTTCATCACAACTGACTTTTGTTTGTCCTTTTTCATTTCACTGTATTGAAAGGGTGTAGCTCTATTTTTGTCATTTCCTTATAATTTTCCCATTTAATAAAAAAAAAAAAAAAAAAAAAAGTAAATTTATTAAAAGAAAGTTTTGGCGTAACAAAGTAAAAATATACGTAAGTTTTTTTCTGATTTTTCTTTGCGTTATCGTTTTGTTCGTACTCGAAATGGAACTACAGCGTATGTCTCTATTTACCTAAAAGCGGTATGCACGTTAGAGATGACTAAATCACAATCGTCTAGACGAGCACCTCATAATCTGTAACACGCAACAGCAAAAGTTCTTAATTATAATATGGAAAATGTTCTGAACCGTTCTCACCGAGTTCATTGTTTTAACTCTAATATAAAATTGTACTTTTAATTTAATCTTAAAAAATGTAGTAGCATCATTTAAGTATTTTTACACATACCACTTGGACAAAAGAATGTTTATTTTTCATAAAACTTAAAATAATTAACTCAGCAGTAAGGCTTATCAGTTCAATTTGTATGGATTCCAGCCCATGAGAGTATATGTGGGATGAGGTTACCGACAATTGGGCTAGAAACGCGGCTGGTAATTGTTGGATGCTACGACATAACCCATTCGAGGATGTATTCGGTATGATCAAATTAATGCAGAAAGAATATTGGGAAGCTCTACGGTATAACCCATACACTAACAATCATTATAAAAAGATCCAAAGGAATATTCCTGCCAAACCATGGTATTTCTGGTTGTCATACTCAAACGTCCATACAAGAAATTTCTATGTAGCAATCTGTAGATTATGCACTAGGACAAATATGTTGCCTGCTTTTCTATATAAAATCCGGTGGATTGATTCCCCGTTCTGTACTCATCCAAGGGACGTAGATAAAGTGGTTGATGCCGATGTTCTTAGAATGTTCTTATTTTACTTCGTACACTTTTTTTTTTTTTTTTTTTTTGGCCCGAACAGAACAGTTCATTTGGCCAGCAAACTACGACACGACTAGATATTAAAAACTACTAATAATAGAAAATTCAGGAAGAGAAATTTCATTCTACATTATGGCCGCAACTGCTGGCAGTGTCCACAATGCTCAATGAAACAAAACAAACACAAACAAGATTTTTTCATTCTGGAAAAAGGAGCAAAAGAAAAAATAGATAAATAGATAAATATTTCTATCTCACATTATGACCACAGTTGCCTGGCAATGCTCACAATGCATTATGAGAAAAAGGAGGTAGTCACAGCCACACTGGACAAAGACTGCAATGTAAGAAAAAAATAAGTAAAATAATGGAGAAAAAAAAAATCAAACAACAATCCTGTTTCTTTCAATAAACCTAAAAAGGACAAATAAAATTTTATCACTGGAACAGAGAAGATGAAAAATACACAATGGAGGATAAACACCATAGGTACACTTCTGATCTCCATCAGGCGTTATTATTACTGAATATCCCGTGTCCATATAATATGAACTATTATATCCTTTCACTACCGATTACATATCCACGCAATCTATGATTTTGTTTAAAAAAAAGTAGAATATATTAATAGCATAAGATACAATTGAGCAGACAATGAGTGGAATTTGTTTTTAGATCCCCCCACCCCCCCACAAAAAAAAGAAACAAAAAGAAAACAGCGGTAACAATTTAAAACAATTTTTAAATACTTTATTTGTAAATAAATAGAAAAAATTAAGACTTTTTTGCGCGTATACATTATGCCTCGGACTGTCGGACGTTTGCATTTAATCTAGATTTTGTGTGAATGTAATATTTCAATAAAGCGCTTTATTCTCGGAGTTTAAATAATTCTAGTAAATATTACAACGATATGTACGTTTAAATGTGACAATTTATTTTCTTTCCAATTTTAACATCATTATAACACAAGAGTCAACCACTTGAAAAACTCCTCTAATCTATAACGTCATAGAGCGGTAACACTGCAAACGAACGGAGTTTGATGTCACATTGGCTGATATAGTTTTCGTTTTTGTATTTTTTTTGTTGTTTTTCGTTATAATATGCTTACTGTTTCTTAATATATAAAAACTTGTCAATTTTTAATACTTATTTAGTATATCTCTAATATATATTTTATTTAGTTCTATTTATGTCACATTTTTTACTCATTCTTTATTTATTTCTATAGTAAAGCTAATACTTTATTATAACCATTGCATTCTAATTATAACTTTTTCTCTCCGATTTTACCTATGTTCACTTCACTTTTTGATCGTATATATTCGTGATGTTTTTAATTTTTCTTTGGCAGTTTTACTATAAGTATATTTTATCTTCCGAAACAATTTTGTATTTTTTTTTTTTTTTTACTTTTTATTAGTACGTTTTTATTAAGTTTTTACAGTAAGTATTTAAATCGGTGTTTATTTACAATTTCATTTCACTAAATTTAGTATACATATTTTTCAATAGTAATACAGATAGACTAACCGAACAAAGGGTCATTCGAATATCACATATACATGGTCAAAAGTTATACGCAATAATGTTGAAATCGTATTATTTCCATCATAATCTAATGGTGAAAAAATGTCCTCGACTACAAAAGAAACAACTCTCTAGTCTCTATAGATCTGCCTGTCTATAATAAAAATTTGTTTTCTTTCCAATCTATGTAAATAACATTGATAATATTGTGGGTCAATCAGGTTTGCTACATTAATGCAAATTTCTCTGAAATGATCTGCTTTTTTCACGGCATTTGATGATTACTCAGGCTGCGTTTGCTCTAATACACATCGATACTTATGCGGGAGACCATAGCTGGTTGGCAGTACACTTTGGAATAAATAAAAAAATTATTAAAATCAGTCTACTTGGTCAAAAGTTACGCGTGAACAAATATAAAGAAAAAAAATACAATCAACATATATTCTGTTTTTTTTTTTTTTTTTTTTTGAAATCGTTAAAAATATATAAATATAAAAATTTACATATTATTAAGGAAGGATATTAAATCCAGAGAACAAATTTTATGTCCTACCAACCATAAACGATTTAAGTGAATCACTTAATTAAAACATTATAAAAATGTAATATTGATGATCAAGCTTTAGATGTAATAAACATGTTGTATCGGTAACAAAAAGGTCGGAGTAAATTATCAGGCAGATACTTGAAAAGCAAATATAATATTGAGAACATTTTTTATCACCAAGATCGTTTATTTATTATGCTAGGGGATTACGAAAAAAGAACGATAAGGGATGACACTGGATTTAAAATAAATAGTGTTAAAAAGTATACTCGATTAGCTCCGTCGATGTTAGTGAATTAATATCGGAGTCGCAAAGATAAATACAAGCAGCAAATGATTAATTAGTTAAAAAGCACAACTAAAAGATACACACACACACATATATATATATATATAAACTCGGCCATTTTGGCCTCGCAAGGGGCTGTGCCCCTTGACCCCTCTTGCTTTCATTTATGTCTCTTTCTCTTCTATACTTTGTATAAAATGATCAAAATTTACAACGTAATTCTTACTGGCATCAACACACACAAAAATTAACATAACCACAAAAATCCTATTCTAACATTTAACTTCTATTATATAAAATTAAGACATTTTTTCATTACATGTTTCATTACATAAAATTGTGACATTTTTTAAATAACAATAACAAAAGTCCTATAAAATATAACAAACGTTACATAAAATTGGGACATTTTTCTGGGACATTTTTTTGGGACATTTTTTCGAATGGGGGGTAGCCTAAGAATTACGTTGTAATTAATATATATAAATAAATAAATAAAAAAACCTCTGGCGCAATATGTATTTCAGTGAACTGTACAATTAAACATGTTAGAATTTTTGATAACACACAAGACATACACAGAGACAAGACCGTAAACAAGATCGCGTGCAACATTAATATTTAATAAATAATGAACGGGCATCCCCCAGCATTACACAACGCCTTCAGCCCAATATATTAAGCAGCAACATTTTGTCATACATGCTATTTTTACACAAATTAGGGTACCTTGTTGACAACGACAATAAATTAAACAACTGGGGGAGGGAGGCTTAAATTACGAAATTGCGTCTCTCTAATTAAATTTGATATATGTATATAACTTCTTATTTAAACAATTATCAAAGTATACATCTAAATAGAACTTCGCAAATAATACAGGTATTTTATTCAAAATAGCTTGTTATTTTAAATAATATTGAACCAAAACATACTATATTTATACGCGCTTTTCGACGATATTTCTGTTTAATTTACCATTGTCGCCTACGATCGAGACTGTCAATTTAAAAGTCAAATATTCTAATCACATGTGTCATGGCCGTTCATTACAGTCGACTTCAAAATTTCTTATGTTGCTTCTTTTTTGTTGAACCTGTAGGTAGGGATAATATGTTTGTTGACAGTGACTATTTCCAGAGTGTCTGAAATATTCAGCCGGATGATATACGGAGGATACTACATTGTATTAGAAAATGTTGTTCCGACAAGCTGACAAGGTTGTTGGTTCGTTTTCTGAATGGTATATGCATCGGTTGTCGGTGAGGTAGGGGAGTTATTTCGACAATGAACGCGAGCAGTTTTGAAATATTCCGGATCGATTTTCGTCGGCACCTGTTTTCCAGTCTACTCTTTCAGCAACCCTTTCGTCATCAGTCAGCCATTCAAATTTATTCCCCGGAAAACGTGACCTTCCCGATTCCTAGAACGACCCTTTTCTCACAATTTCCCTTCTCTCCTTGTCCAGCGTAATATTTTTCTCTTTCCTGTTGCTGCTACGACGTCCTACATTTTCTTCTTTCTAATCCGCGTAATTCGGAAAGAACGCGAAATTTCTTCATCGTCCAGTCCTACTCTGTATTTCCAGTTCCGTATTCCGGATAAGCACTCTACGCTTTAATTAGTTTTCCAGCGCGCGATTTTCCTTTACACGTAAGCGTCCTTGAGGTTGAGTAAACATATAATAAGAGGAGCAACGATAGGCCAAAATGTAAAACGCAGTAAACAACTGGCTACTACGTTTGCAGTCGGTCGGTTCTAACGGCTTCATTTAAATTCTCCCTCGAAAGAGGAGTCAAGTTTTATTGAAGACAAATATTTTAAAATAATTAAAGAAACGTTTGCCGAAAAACTTAAATTCTACATTCATTTTTCTGCATTATAAAAATGATATTTATTCTAGTCCGAAGTAACTAGGTTACAAAATGCTTTTTTATTCATGTTTATAATTTTTGTTTTTCTTTAATGGTTGAAGGCGCTGACTATAGAGTTTAGTAGCTTTGAGGTATGAAAGAAGTGAAGTTTTGACTGTAGCTGTTGGACAGCATATGGGTAGAGTTCCTTTTGGGATATGTAAATTTCCTTGATTTTGAAACTTCGTGCATTCGATAATTACATGACTGACTGATATTGGGAGATATTGCAGGTGTCACGTATCGGTCGCGCTTGTTTGTTTAGGATGTGTTGTCATGTATAAGGCCGGGTGTCCTGTTCTTAGGCGGAAAACTATTACATTGCATTGAAGTTTTCCACGGAACGACTGTTTTCTTAATTGACTTCAGTTTATTAGATCTAAAATTTGCTGAAAAACTTTTTATACGGATGATTTACCTGCTTTTTTTTTTTTCAGATTGGCTATTAGGATTGGATTTAAGGCTAATTTTGCAGTATCCTCAGCTTGTCAATTATGGCGAATGTTGGAACGAGTTGGGATCCAGAAGAAGTCGATTTCTTTGCTTGATAAAGAATGTGTTTGAACTATTTCTCGGGACATCGCGGATGTTGTTTCTTTTTGGACAGGGGTGCGGAGAGTAAATCTGTTAATATCAGAATATGGCTGGATGTGAGATCTGTGCCATGGTCGACTGCTGGTTTGAGAAGGATTGGAAATTGGGGTGGCAGTAGAAACGGAATGTTGTCGTCGATGATTGCACAACCAGCATTGTATGGTGTTTTGGAACCACCATCAGTATGTATTCTGATGAAGTTTGGATATTTACTTTGGGGTTATTAGGACTTTTGCTAAAGTTTATAAGAGATGGATCTAAGTTTGAAGTAAACTTCAACCATGGTAGATTGATATTGAAAGGAAAATTTAGTGGACTGGTATTTTGTAGGACAACTGATTTAAGGGGAGATTGTTGTTGTTGTTGTAGGAGAGAGAATTGGGAGGGATCATGAAATGAAGGGAGGAGTCGAATTTGGGGTTGGCGAGAACATTGAGAATAGTGTGTTTCTGAAGATTCTACTTTTTCGAGACTGTGGTGTCGGTAATTAATCTCGGGCGTGTATTACGAATTGCATTCAGGATGTCGAGATGTGTTTGGATGGAAAAATCGCAAAGAGGTGCGCCATAGTCAGTTATTGAACGAATGAGAGATTGATAAAGTTTCAGAAGTGTACATCTGTCGGAGGAACTGTATGGAGTGTGAACAAATTTCCTTGAGAAATTGATTTTTCTAAAGCATTTCGCTTTGACATTTAAGAGTATACCTCTAGCGATATTTGATTCCGTCCGAAGCTGGAATAGAGGTATATATCGTCGAGTCGAATGTTTAAATTTTAAGGATTTATAGTGTTTACAAAAGCAAATTGCATTTTATTTTGCTTGCAAAATTTGTAGTCCGTTTCGCCCCGAGTATGTGCTTGTATTTGCTTAACTGCTTATTAGGGAGATCTTCTCCGAATATTTGTGATTTTTGCAATTGATCAAAATACAAAAGTCGGAAGAAAGTGTTGATAATGAATGGAACAAATAATTGGTATTTTTTCTACTTTCTTTTTGGGGGGGGGGATTTTCGGATGCTTTTGGTGTATTTTTTGTTGGGATTTAATGCTTTTTGGCGATTTATGCTCGTGGTTGAGGATGCTGTGGAAGGCTAGTGTGTACTCGTTTGTTTGTTGCAATTGGAGTTATTTTGTTTGAGCGTTATTGTTCCATTCTGAATTTCGGTTGTTTTTGGCACGTATTCCATGGTGTACTCTTGTTGACGTTGGTCATGCCATCTTCTTCGTCGTAGATGCCTTCTGAAGTCGCCTCAATGAGCTTTTTCTCGCGTTCGTTATGGAGATTTGTGTCGACATATTTTTGCACTTCGAGAAGAAATATTCGTTGGTTTTTGCAAATATAAAATAGGTAATTTCATTTAATGTAAAAAGACTTGATGCAGCTCCATCATCGATGTTTATTTGAATGCAGGATGGAATGTTTTTTGTATCTTCATGTAGGTGTATACTTGTGGACAAAAACTGTAAACGTTGTAATTTTTATCTTTTTCTTCCATTGATAGTTTTAGCATTTCTATATCGTGCGTGTTTTTATTCGTTAGAAAGTCTAGAGCTTCTGTCAGACATTCGTCTGATATATCGGGAAATACTTGTGTCGGCGGTGTTTATTTTAAGTGCCTTTAGAACATTTTTTCGTTGATAACGATTTTGCCGTGATTTTTTATGAATGTACTGTCTGCGTCTTCGTTCGATAAGACACTACGCATCCCATTCTCTACGTATTTTGGAAGCGTGTGTTATTTTTGCCGATTGATTTATATGGATATCCTTACGAGAGAGAAAGACATTGCGAGTTTCTTGACACATTTACTTTTAGCTTGCGTACAAGGTGCTTGGTTGTTTTTTTTTTAGATGTGAATATGAAAGGTTCGTGTTGGTTGACATTTTGGCTGGTTGGTGCAGAGGTTGGTGGGATTTCTCTGTTGGATGCTAGCGGTGGAAACTGGTCTTGAGGGAACATCGACTAGGGTAGTTGATAAATGTAACAGTCACTCACGGCGTTGGCGATGAATAATCGAATTATAGAGAGATAAAGTACACAAGAAAAAAACGGGAAGAAGACGATAAATGCGATAAACACAATTGTGAATCGTCGGGAAAGAACGCACGAACGTGTTATTAGACCGGTTCAACACGTGATTTCCTGATATATTTCTGCTTTTCGTCGAAAGAGAAAGAAAACAAAGTTGAACGGAATTACGAGCAAATCGGTTTGGTTGGCTCTAGCAATATCTTAATCGGTTTAGTGTTTCGGCGTTGCTTATCATATCACTTATCCTCCTTTGTATAGTTAAATTTTTTGTTTTCTTAATAATGCCATTTTTCTCGCACTGAACTTCATCGTCTCCCAATTTTTACTAATATAGTAGTTCATTCTGTCGCGTTAAGTTTAATACTAGCAGTATCACCTTCACTGCAGTATTATTACGAAGTTAATTTAATTTTATATAAGTAATTATTAAATATATCTCTAGGGTATTGCCGTTGTTAAATTAGAAGTTAATCAATAAATATTTATAATTTTTCGTATTTAAATACTTCGCATTTAATTCCGTCTATTTGTAATAATCATTTAGCTTATATTTTTAATCGAAAATCTGTATAATATAAATAGACTTATTCGGAAGAGAAATTGTAAATATACCACGATTTTTCGAGAATGAAAGTTTAGATGGGGACTATGATTACGTTAAAAAAAGAATAATAACGAGACAATGCGATACAGTTAACCTTCTGTTTAGATTATAAAGAACAACGCGAAAAGTAAAAAGTTCAACTTGTTAGTGAAGGGTAATAGTATTATATTTGCGGTGGTGCACTAATCGTAGTATTAGAAGAAATCGCTTAATACAATTTTACTCGGATGACTGGAATGTTAACGTCACTCATCACCGATTAAACCATTAATAATAATTAACAAAGAGCTTTGTAATTTTATAACAATTTCAATCACATAAATGTTTAAATCTCGGAAGATTGACAGAAAACTGGCCCACTCTGGAACGAAATATATTTAGGAGAAAGAAGGATAGGTGTTATTATAATACATCTTCTATTTTTACCGCTCCGCTTCACGTATGGAACGATATTAAATAAAATATGCTTAATGATATAACATACAGCGGTCTGTCCAGAACGTTCCGGATGATGGTCTTTTGTAATATTAGCCTTTTTTAATTTTCATGGATTCTTCCAGAAGTACCTGGTTTTAGTGTACAGCTAGAGAATCCTTCCAGTAGGACTTTGAGTCGCCCGCTAACAGTATTAAAGGACCATCAGAGAATTCATGGTAACCATTTTAAATACATTACACCGTTATTCATCTATTTTTTCTGTAATTCTTCCCTTTCACTGATTTTAAATAAAATAACGTGCTAAATGCATTATTTACACGAGAGGAGTTTAATATTGTTTCGAATAAATATGTATTTAAAAAATTATTTCCAAAAATGAAAAAAAAAAAAAGCGAATTTTTAAAATCTTTATAAATTTACAAATTCGAGTTTAATTATATTATTGAATATATTTATTTTAAAAAGTACCTAAAGAAACAAAAAATGCCAGGAAATAATGGTTAAAAATAAGTAAATTAAAAACGGTTGGGAATAAGAAAACATACTTAAACAAGAAAAAAACCTAGATGAAAAAAATTATTCATTTGTAAATTCTTATTTTAACGGATACGAATGCCATTAGTTGTACAATAGGAAAAACAATGTCTGCCTGTTTGAAGACACTGTTCTTAAACCGCATTTGCAGCAATAATAACTGACACCTTAGTTCGCTTTTTGTGTGAACTCGGGAGCAAATTGTTATTCGTTTTCTTTAAGTACTCTGGTTCTTTTTCCTGTTTCAGATAGTGCAACTGAAACATGTTTCACTTGAGAGTTTTCAAGTTCGAAAGAAATTTGCATCGTAATATCTCTAGCCGCGTTTGCATTATTTGTTGACTGCTGAACAGTCAGCTACTACAATCAAAATCAGATACACGTTTTGAAATCTGATTTTTTTTTTAAATAATTATAAGCTAAATATTTCAATTATACCAGAGATGCGGGAAAACATCCAGTATGCTCAAGGCCGGGTTCGCTATACAGTCCCATAATCAATCATTCTGCCGTATATGTAATTACGAATATTCACAGTTGAAACGCCTTTAAAATAATCTTCTGCAAGTTTTGGTCATGAAGTTCCCTTTACGTATAGTGGTTTCATCATCAGCTACTCTTTTTTTCATCTATGACGTCCTTGGATTTGTTATAATACATGTTGGCTATAAAAGAATGAGTTTTCCTGCCTCTGCAAGAGACTCGGTTGTTGCAGAAACAAAAAACTGTCCTTCATTATTGGACATCTCATAATAATGAATGGGGGAAACTTTTTATAGGATAATTACGGTCGTGCAGTTTTCACAAATCCCTTAAAATAAAGTCCTTTTTTCTTTAATTAAACAGCTGTTTTTACAAAAACAAACCGTGTAACATTGACAATGGTGTTGCTGTACGAACTTCAATCTCCTTCGTTACCATATCCTTTTACCTTCATTTATTTCCATTCCCATCATCGACAGACTATGTCGGCGCTACGGTCTTTATTTCACAACCAACTCAGTTTTATTTTAAGTTTCATTACAGCTGACACCCCTTATTGATATAGTAAGTGCCTTTTCCGTGCCATGAAAATCTATGGTAATTTTATATATGGGAGAAATGACTTGACGACCACCTTTTTTTATTATTATTTCAATATATGGTCATACACTGATCCATTTGTGTCATCTTTTTCTGTTACACATCGAGAAGTAAAACATATCAAAATTTCTTCAAATCGAAATAGGCCGATGTTAAATCTTTTTCCAAAAGCGGGGGCAAGATAATAAAGGTAATTATCAAGCGTTGACAAATAATCTCGACCTGTCTGTAATACATTTTGGCGGCTGATGGCATGAATTATTCCGAAGAGATCTTTTAAATTCCTATTTATGCATTGAAGAATATATTTGAAACCTTCTACTGAAAAAAAAAAACAACAAAAAATCCAGAAATTTAACTCAGTTAAAACCTGAGGATCTCGCGTATAAATGAGGTGTATATTCCACAAACGGAAACTGCTTATTAAAATTTCATCGCCGAATATCATTCTGCATTGTAAACCGTCACAATATTTGTCTGGTTTTCACTTACTGTATTATATTGTATAGGTTACTAACTAAGTTTTCAACATTGTTTTGATCACCAAAATTCGTCTCGAAAGTTACTAGAATTATTTTCTGACAAAGAGCTTATTTCTCGTTGAACAAATGAACATCAGATTTTCCATTTTTTTTTTTTTTTCATGTTCTGATTATGCAGATAACCGAGAGGATTTTTTTTTTTTTTTTTTAAATTGGATCCGTCAGAATAGGACATTTACTCAACAAATACGGAGGATTAAAAGAATTGAAAGACATGAGCAGTGACAGATTATATCAGGGAAAACGATTAGAGATAAAAGGAAAGCAGCTAACAAAGGAACAACAGAAGGAGATGAACGAGCAAGAATGTAGAGAGCACGGTAAGGAGAAGGGAGGTCAAGGTGAGCGGATTGGGATAAAAGATCGCGCGTTCTGAGAAAATAAAGGGACATTCGAATAGAACGTGACACACGCCACAGATAAAATTTAAGATAGGAGGATGAAAGGGACACAAGGTCGACTGAACTAGAGCAAAACGGAAGAGAGAAGCAGCCGGAAGCAGACTATGATTAAAGCGAAGGCGAAGAAGTAACAGAACTACTGATGCTGGGAAAATCGATTAAACCTGAGAGAAGAGGACGGAGAAGGTTGTAAGGCAAGCTAAAGGAGTCAGGGTTGGCGAAAAGAGACAAATAGAGATCAGTCGAAAAGTCACGATGAGAACGATAAGAGAAAGAGCAAAGAAATCTGCCTGTGCAACGACCATTTACTGCAGCTGAGCATGCCAAAAAGAGTTGGCAATATCATTAATGCCACAGTGGCCAGAGGAAGTTCTAAATCTGCTGGTAAGAAATTAAAAAGTAAATATTTTTGTATTTACTATAAATGTTTTTTGTCGTTGTTCGTGATCGAGTATTGTTAAACGAAGACTAAATGGGGCCAATTTTAAACCGAAAAAAAAAAAAACGATTTATTTTTTCGGATTTTTATTTTTTACAAAAGAGAAACAAGATAAAAGGGGTGGTTTATTTAATCAGATGTTTAAAATAATGTAAAATGTATAATAATTACATATTAATTTCACGAGCAAAAGGGACTCCTGTTTTAACCTCAATTACATTACCGAATTATTGATTTCTCGAAAATTTTTAGAAATCGCGTTTAGTTTTTTGAAATAGAAAAATTCCAAGTTTGTTAATTCTTTAATGAAACAACCAAATTAACAAATAAATGCTTACATTTATTTTTAAAATTTGACGGCTGTTCGAAGCAGCAACTGAATTACCTCCAACTGTGTAATCGAATAATAGAATTTTAGGATTTATTTTAATTTATCGAGCCATCAGGGGGATCCCATTTTATTGGCACTAATTGTCCACTTGTAATATAATACAGAGCGCTACAATTTTTCGTCGAATTTTGATTTAATTCACAAGAAAAATCACTACTTGGGGGTCGAAATAGGTTGGAAAAACAAGTACGCTGGGTTCCCATTTGTCATGTTGATAGAAGAATTTATTGAAATGGTACGAAATATCGTTATATACGGGGTATATCGAAATTTCTCGAAATAAGGAACGACCGAAACATGTGAAGACAAAAAATGTAACTCGCTTGAAATTGCACCGCTTATCCGTTTTTCGACATGTTTCTATTGAATTTTCTCTACCTGAAAACCGCAGTGTAAGTTTTTTCACTTTACCAAAAAAGCTTCAAAATTTATAAAATGAGGTTTCAGAAGCGGTCAGCATGCTGGCAAATATTACACTATTATTTTAAACCTGTTCTCTCCTTTGCCATGTTGTTTCCCTTAGGATTATTTCAACTTTTCTCTGTTTACTTCTAATCGACTTCTTCTTCGCAGGTATGCTACTGAGGTTTGTAAACTCTGTACGGAACATTTTCCTGTTTTATTAAATTGGCAATGATCTGGCTTTCCAATTGCGATAAATTTCAACTGAAAACCAAAGAATGTTTTACGAGGAACTAATGTCATGCGGCGTTTCCCCTCCATACAGTATCCGCTATTTACTTTGCTTTGATATAATATTTTTAATTTTTGTAGGGACAACTAAATGTATTTAATAGCTTATTGAATGAGAGTCCGAACGAAAAAAAAAAAAAATGAATTGAACAACTATCATAGAGAGGTCTAGGAGATGTCCCTTTGGCGAGGTGGATCGGGTTTATATATATATATATATATATATAAGTCGGTCATTTTGGCCTCTCAAGGCGCTGTGCCCCTTGACCCCTTTTGCTTTCATTTCTGTCTCTTTCGCTTCTACACTTTGTATAAAATGATCAAAATTTACAACGTAATTCTTACTGGCATCAACACAAAAAGAAAAATAACATAATCACAAAAATCCTATCCTAACATTTAACTTTCACTACATAAAATTAAGACATTTTTTCGTTACATATTTCGTTACATAAAATTGTGACATTTTTTAAATAACAATCACAAAAATCCTATAAAATGTAACAAACGTTACATAAAATTGGGACATTTTTCGTTAAATAAAATTGGGATATTTTTCGTTAAATAAAATTGGAATATTTTTAATATTAATTACAACGTAGTTCTTGGGCTATCCCCCATTAGAAAAAATGTCCCAATTTTATGTAACGTTTGTTATATTTTATAGGATTTTTTTGTAATTATGTTATTATATTCATATAGACCGATTTAGAATTACGTTGTAAATTTTGATCATTTTATACAAAGTATAGAAGAAAAAGAAACAGAAATGTAAGAAAGAGGGGTCAAGGGGCACAGTCTCTTGCAAGGCCAAAATAGCCGAGTTACATATATATATTTCTATGAAAATGTTGTGAGGGACCATTTACTATTGAAAGAAAAAAATAAAGTGAAATTCAGCAAAAGCAGAAGTCTGTCTTGTTAAACATTTTTTTCACCATCCGCACTTAAAATAAATTATTATCGCAAGAAACAGGATCCGTTTATCAGTTCAGTTCCATTTAATATTGCGATTAATAATATTGCTTCTGAAATCAATGCTCTTTATTCGGAGGTGACCTTGTCTGGCATTTATCTCTCATTCCAACATTGAACTTGATATTGAAATTGCTCGAAAAAAAAAATAAAGATCGTAATAAATCGCTTATTCATTACTGACGCTTCTTGGTACCAAGACTTGCTGAACGTTCTTCAATGTTTAAACAGCGGGGTCTCGTACGATGTGGATCAATATTCTGTAGCGGAAGATAACTGTAGATATCCATTACATCGTCCGAGACGCGCGTATATTACGCTCCTTTATTTTGTAGTGTATAATAGTATCTTCGAAGATGTTAAAATTATACACGGCGATTTTTTCTTAATCGCCGCGATATGTTTATAATATTTTCAATACCTACATTATATCTTATGATCTGGGAAAAACAAAAACAAATGGCGAACAAATTAAAGACAAAGCGTAGATGTAAAAAAAGAAAGGAAATAGTTTACTTCTTTAATTACTTCACAGACGTAAAAGGGAGCTTTTAATCGAGACTTGTTTGTAACGTTAAATTATAATTCCGTATACGGCGTCGGTCTTATTTTACGAAATTTAATTTGCCGCTAAATAATTTATCCTCCCGTTGCCAATTATACGATGGTATTTTTTCTTTTTTGTTCCATCGATAGCATCTATAGACTGCGACCGATTGATGCGATTAGCCGGTTATGTTGCCGAAGTGCGAAAACACAAAATCAAGGCCATTGTCTCTAGACCATGTTGAAATAACATGCTCGCAACTTCTTCAGACATAGCTCGGTTGATTAATGCACTCAAAAATTAGCAAAGCCTCTATATCCTCATGCCTGTCAGCACGCGCGCCTATATTGTTATTATTGACATAGCCGTTCGATGGTAAAATTCAGCCGTTCACTGTCTAGAACTCGTCTTAGAGTTCGCTACATCGCTTTATTTGCGAAACATTTCAGGTGTGACGTCACCCCGATTTTGTTTTTCTCGCACCTGTCTTCACCGAATTATTGAGAGTTTCCTTCCCGCGATTTTGTTATTTTCGCCGTGCGACATTTATCGCCGGATCACCGTTGACCGCGATCTACTCATTTATCATAGGGGATCGTTCACGTCTGTTGATTGAAAATCTGAGTGGAGTGCTCGTAGCGTCTTTTCGTATATCGCAACCATAATATTCACGCAGTGCGGGCGTATCTTCTTTTTTTTTCTTTTTTTTTCTTTTTTTTCTTCTTTTTTTTGTGTGGATCATCAGTTCTTCTGCTGTTATGGCAACATAACTGACGAGGTGCGAATAAGCTTGCAGCAAAACCGAATGGAAGTCTCTTCTAGACTGTATTGCAAGGTGCTCTTTCGTGTTTTACTAGCGATAAAATCATGCTTCCTTCGTCTTAAGTAGGAATTACTTCGTCGGAGGAATCTGATTGTTCCCGTTTGAGACGAGTAATGCAATAGTCACGAATTCGATTTTCAGCAAGGCCCGAATAGTAAAATAACGAATTAAAAAATAGTTTAGTGATTGTGAAATAATGAATTAAAAAAAGTAGTCAGTGGCAAACAGCGTTTAATGCCCGACAAAAAAAAAAAAAAAAAAAAAAAAAAGTTCGCTTTCACTCTACGTTAGTTGTTGATTTCTTTAGAGTTTTCTCACAGGAAGCGGTGCTAACGGTAAACCTTTTATGACTTTTTGATTACATTATTCGTAAATAATTTCTGTATTATCGGTTGTGTGTATATTTCGGTGTTGTTAATTTCACGTCCAAATTTACCCTCAGCTCATTCGACACTTCAGGTTTACAAAAAAAAAGAGAAAAAGAAAAAGGAAATCTGAATGAAAATAAGTGAATATTATACAGGAAATAACCATCAACATGTAATATAGATCGTGTAAATGGAAGAACGTACGTTCCGAAAACATAATCGCATATGGCATATTCAACGGTATGTACAGAAAGTGAGATTAATAAAATTTCATATCTCATCAATAACAACGTATTATTTTCCGTAAATTAGTAACTCTGCATATAAATAGTACGTAAATCTGCGAAATTCCAGTGTGCATTATCATCGTCAATATTAAGCTCTTGTCCTCTTATCCCATTATTTCTATTTTTTCCTAACTCACGCCGTGTTCTTAATTTTTTTTTATATGTCATTTGAGTATTCTTTTTTATTTAATCTATCCATGTAATCCGAGGTCTCTCTTCGCTTTTTCCTCTTCCCTTTTAATTTTCCCTCAATTATTGTTGTCATGAAGGTGTTGTGACGTAGTAATGCCATCAAATGACGTTTGCTAAACTAAATACTTGTTTATTTCGACGGCTGATCCTTATATTATCGAATATTTATTTCTTTATCTAATAATAATAAAAAGTATGCGAATAGACACACACTTGTATGTCGCGATGAAAAACATTAAGAAAGCATCCGTTATCTAAGGGGGAAATAAAAATGAACTTACGTGACAAAAGTGAATCGATTTTCGTATAAATAATTGTAAATCCGGCTGCGTCTATCACGACAATGAATTCTCGGGATATCTTTATTAAAATAAAAAGTGTATCGCAATGCATTGAACCAGAAAGGCGAACTACTCGAATAGTGCACTCGACGTTTATTAGTTTTATTACGGACCATTTTCTATCATACGATTGCAGACATTCGATAAAATATCGAAAAATTTGATAAAAGGGGCTTCCTCTGCATATTTCGGTAAGGCCTGAAAAAATAGCGATGATCTAATTGTTAATTGGGGGGAAAAAATGTCTAAAGCAAATCAAATATTTCAAAAAAATATTCTCACTAAGGATTTCATTTCGTTACATCAAATTGGGACATTTATTCTAATGAGGGGTAGTCTAAGAATTACGTTGTAATTAATATAACTCGGCCCTTCGGGACTCGGAAGAGGTCAAGTCCCCTCACTCGCAGGTCTAATTCTATAATTCTTATAGAAGAGTAAATTTCATTGGCTCCACCGTTTGGCAAAAAAACAAAATGTTTATTTACACATTTAACTTTCATTACATAAAATTAAGAAATCTTTATTTACGACAACGATGCAATATAATTTTGGGACAAATTTCGTGACAGGACACTGTTCCTGGTGACCCCCGGCGTAAAAATGACGTAGCTATTAATAACATATATGGTGGTATATGTTCATTTAGTTACGTAATTATTTTGGATTAAATTCGTGGATTGTTGTTTGATCTAAATACTTAATAAAATCTACATCTATGTTTCTTTGACAGCCAACCGTTGAAAAACAATGTGCGTAAATAGACATATACAAATATCGCCGATAAGAAGTGATTAATATAAATTGAAATAGATTTCTGCGTATCACCGTGTCGGTGAGTTGATTCGAATGTACAAATTGATGCCTCTTACTCGGCTGGTCCGATTAATTAGAAATTCGGTTTTTCGTTTATCGATCGTTCACCCAATTTCATTCGGAAAGAATATTTTTTTTTTTTTTTTTAAACAGCCCCTTAAGATGACTCTATATGGTTATTGCAATCTTAAAATTATTTCTAAATGAGTAACATTTATAACTAAAAGTAAATTAACATGTTGGCAAAGGAGTATAGTCCACTATAACTATTCTTTGCTATTTATATACATCTACGTACAATAAAATTTTACAATAGGTGTCGTTCGGTTTAAAACGTTTAAGTCGTCTTTGATATCCGGAAAGAAAAATAACAAAAAAAGCGGAGTAAAGTGATCGGTGGTCAAGATAATCTGCAATCTCTTTGTCGCTGCAGGGAACGATTACACTTTTTTCGAAGCCAACTATTTTCTTATTTTTTAAAGTTGTGTTTACACACTCGAATATATATGTTATTAAAGGTTATTTAATGGAAAAATAGTTTTTCCTTCTACAAAAAGGGAATCCAACAGGTAATACTTCTCTGATCATCATCAAAAGTAGGTGTGAGTCTTCGTGAAGCAAGTAGAAAAATTATCATCACCGTGTCAGTAGTAGGTAAGCCCAAATAAATATAAAAAGAAAACAAAAAAATAATAAATTCGCACTCAAAACATACAAAATTACCACTGCCGAAAGGGATGCCATTTTCGAGATTTTTGAAACATTCGATGTACTTCTGTTACTTTCCGTTTGTCAAGTAGTTAATAAAATAAGAGATAACGAATAATGAATGACATAGATAGCGAACGCTTGAAATGAACTTGAACAGGCCCCTGTATGTTGCAATTGTTTTCCCGAATGTCAATTCTTCAGTTAGAAAGGAAAAGAAATGAAACATTAGTAAAAATTAATATTGTAGAATATAAGGGATTTTTTAGGTATTGTAGAATATAAGGAATTTTTTAGGTATTGTAGAATATAAGGGATTTTTTAGGTATTGTAGAATATAAGGAATTTTTTAGGTCTACATCAAGTTCAGACATAGTATATAATAATACTCACGTTTTCGTTTGTCTTTACTGATATTTCTTAATTCTTTATTTGCGCCAAAAGCGCCTTACAAGAAGCTATATCATCCTCTTTTTTCCGTCCTCTTCGGTCGATTACACTATCCTATTCGCTCTTTAATTTTTTCCCCGGCTCGTTCCATTCAGGTTAATCTGATTACAGTCATTGCGGCATCGCAGATAATTTAGCTGATCCAGAAGTACCTTCTTTTACCCACTCCTTTTACCGTCTAATTTATTCCCTTATTAAATCATTTAATCCCCCTTCTTCGCCGCTTTAACCAGAGTTGCCTTTCTGCCTTTTTATTTTTCAAATTTCTATTCCCTCATCCTTCTGACCGCACAACTAACCACGTTTGTGATAACGTAGTTTCTTAGAATGCTTTTTTCTGTCTAGAAACGCTCTCTTCTATACTCCAAATTTCTACACATTAATCTGTCTAGCCCTTATTGTCTACCTTACACACCTTCGTTTACTTTTATGGCTAGATCCTGTTTTGACCGAGTTCATTTCCTCCATTTTCGCATATATCAAAATTTAATTTCTCCCCTTCTTTACATATTAAACTTTAATTCTTATTTGTTGGGTCAGTATTCTCTCTTTTCTTAAAAAAAAGAAAAAATCCTTTTAGGTGAGCATAGGCGATTTAGGTTTAAATGTGCTACATTAATCCTTAATCATATTTATTTTATTTTCTCGTAAAACAATGATAAAGCACTCGAAAATGCTTTCCAACTCCGTCGTCGATACAATTAAATTATGTAGATATAACGAAACGTATGTATTAAATATTAGCTGTTTTCTTTATACGTACTGTCTTTTTTTTCCCCCTTTCCTTAGGTCATCGGTGATTTTTTTTTTTCTTTTTTCCTACATTTTTTTTAAACCTATTAGTATAATATTTTACACGCATAACGATAAATAAATGTAAATCACTTGGAAAGAAAGATAGGTTCGGTTCACTTAAAGATATTATACAACAGTATACTAGTTAATTATGTTCAGTTAAGCCTTTTCAATTAAATATCCCCTCGTTAACTGAACATGAGATATTTGCAAAAATACGTTTTTTATGATTGTTTAATTATAATTATTCGTTATTTCATTTTATTCAAAGTTACAAACTTTTGAGACTAGATTTTTTATTTTCTTTTCAATATGATTTCGTTAAGAAACTGCTATTATTGAACTCTTGTTTACTCCCCTTTCTTGCGTTTACTACAAATGTTTGAAGAATTTTTGCCGATGATTTTATAGACCCATTATTACCGATTATGTTATACCAAATTAATTTCGCGTATATATTATGCAAATGCAGTTTTGTCTTTTTTCTTCATCAATCTATATTTCCAATTTTTTAATTTTTTAAAATTAGTAATTGCTGCGAGTGTCATTTAAACCTTTATTAAGGAAATTCTTAAATTAATATAAAAAAAAAAAACTAAATATTTTCCTGTAACCCCTCTCCCATTCGATCCTATTCTTCTGTAAACAACAGACCTGTAAACATAATTTTCTATTGATCGTTTTGATTTTTTACATTTTTGACACGCAAATCATCAAATATTTAAGAAAATAGATTGCTGTCAACTTCAGTGGCGTTCGAGTAAACTCGCTGCTGGTAAGTTTAAGAGTAATACGGCCGAACGGAAATTTGAAACAATTAGGTTTTACCGAGGCTCGCAGTTTAGAGTGGCTCGCACGTAATAAGGCGTGGCTAAACTTTTTATACTTGTTCAAGGTCGCTGCAACAATATTCTCCAGAATACTCCTCAAGACCATAATTATCTTCTTACACTTGCACAAGCATAGTACAACTGCGCAAATCAGTTTATTATTATTGAACATTTTGAACAGGATGCGCACTGGAAAACTGATGCTGCTCGCTGCGTGTACACGTCTGACTGATTCCATCTCTACACAGCTATTTCTTGGACAAAAATTTAAATGAAATATTGGGGCTTTTGATGAAATACTTTTTTCCGCTGTTCATAGACCTAGCTAATAAGATATCTCTGTGTTATTGACCGATTTTCGTCACTTCTGGTGGTAACAATTATTATCCGAAAATTCCTTTGACAAATTCTGGTAAATCACGTTAAACTCTGTTTGGTTTTAGCGGGTGTTCAATGGCCCAATCTTATCATCCAAATACATCAGATATATAAATTACCCGGTGGTTGAGGAGGGGGGATGTTTAAAAAAGATTTCTTGTATGTTTTAGTATAGATTGTTTGTTTTAGCGTGAGGTTAATGGGCTTTTTTCTTTTTTTTTTTATTTAAGAATTTCTATTTCTGCTACAATTTGCGTGGTCAATTGTACAAAGCATGAGGATAACGCTCACAGAGCAGTGTTTCTGTATTTATAAGTTCGAAAAACCCCGAGGGGCAATTATGTACAAGAAATGATTTTACTACTGTACGAAGCATAAGTACTGTCGTTTGTATATGTAGGTTTAAAATCGTTTTTACGACACTTAGAGCAGTCTCCGTTTCCGAAGTATTGTTACTATTTTTATTAAATGAAATGGAAAATTACGCTTAATCGTTTTACGCGTGTATTAGGACATCATGTGTCAAGTTATATATCGAAAACTTTCGAGCCAAGTATACCAGTCCAGCATGTTTATTTTAGGATTCAGTTGGATTATAAATGATATGGAAAGAGGCTATATTCGCGCTAAGCCGGTTGAAAACGGGACTAAAAAAATTTAATATGATGCAATCAGATTTATGTACTTTTGGAGAACGGGACTCTGTTAAACATATGATTTGAAGCTGCAGATTATACGATAATAAGAGGGGAGTTTGAACAAGGCACTGCGTCGAATATACACTACATAATTCGTTAGTATTCCACAGATAATCTCTGACCTAGCGGGCGAAGGAGCTGATGCTATATATATAAATATATACAAATGAACGGATTAAGGGAGGTATTCTAGCTTAGAAATATGAAAAAATCGATTTTTTTTTTTGCATATTCTAGTAGTTTAGACATTTAAGAATGTGTCCCTAAAAGAATTTTTCAAAATTAAAATTATTTACGGAGTTATAGCTATTTTCGTGACACGGCAACTAAATCGGCTCGGTCGGAGAGGATCAAACAATAGAAACGGTAGACATTCTTCGACTACCTGAGAATAAATCAAACTCTTTTATACATTATATATATTTAAAAATCGATTAAAGACCATTATGTATAACGTACTTTGGTGAAATCTTTTCTTGTTTAGTGTTCAGTTCAGGTCAGTTTCGTTTCAATCTTCAAGCAACGTAGATTTGCGTACCCTACAGTCCAAAAATATACAATTTTGTGTGAATATTTTATTTATTAAGTGTAAAATGAATAAAAAAAAGTAGCAAAGGAAGTACTGTGCGTCCAGATAGACAAAAATAAACATTTAGAGGAAATCAACATAATGTTGAAGAAGAAACAAATTTTACCAGCGCAATTAGCAACAAAATTTAAAAAATCGGGAGACGAAGAGGTTATTATTGCACATTTAAGAAATTTTCTCTACTTTTACATCGCTTTCTTGTTAGTTTTATGTGCTACATGCAACCGGAAAATTAAATTTTCTCGGACTGCCGCTCATGGATTAGGATTCAAAAGCAGTTGTGAAGATCTACGGTATATTCAGTCATGTCCATTCAGTAAATCGCAGACTTGTAACAACTATGAGTCTTTTATGAGTCGGAAGAGAAGGTATAAATAAATTCTGCAGTATGATGGATATTTGTCAAGGTTTGACAATCGGCACATACTACAGTTGCCTTAAAAATTAATATATTTGGCTATAATCAAATTATTTCTGAAGCTGTAGAAGAAGAAAATGAATTAATATCAGCCTCTGATCTCGATGCTAATCCAATATATTTGACAGTTTCAGGAGATGGTACTTGGAGAAAAAGAGGATTCAATTCACTTTTTGAAGTGACTACGCTTGTAGGTAAATACAGCAAAAAAGTTGTTGATGCAGTAGTGAAATCTAAGTTTTAGAACTTCAGAAAATGTACAATTTGAAGTAGAATAAGGTCCCCATTGTATGAAGCAGGAATCGCCGATTAAGAAAATCTATAACGTACCGTTCTACGCATTAGACCGCTTGAAACTTTCAAAACTTAAAACGCGTTTTTCTCGGAACTACTTTTTTCAACACGGTTGACATGATATCTTAAGTTCTAATAAACCGATTTACTTGAAATTGGGTATGGATCTTCTTTATATATCCTTCTATAGCTCCTGCTAGAATAAAGTCAAAATTTCGGATTTTTACTATTTTTAAAAAATTCGCAAAAGTCAAAACACAGGTAAAAAATCGACTTTTTTTTCAAATAGTCACTATTTTACGAGAATTTTTTTTTTTCCTTCTCCGAGGTAGAAGCTATAACGACATCTTTACTAATTAAGAATCTTTTTTTTTTCTTTCTTTTTTCAGACGACTAGAAGGGTTGGAATCATGTCAACCAGGAACGCCCTTTCTTTTTACCCCTCCACTCAATCAGCCTGTAACTTTATGAATTTTGAATTTTTTTTTTTGATAATTTTTTTGTGTATTCTTAAAACATGAAGAAGTAAATGGTAAAAAAATGGATGGTAACGATATTTATTGGGTTTTTTTTTATTGAGCTTGAAAAAACGTCCTAAATTCGTGCCTCTAGACTAAGGCTTTGAAGTGATAAATCTACTTATTAATTGCATATAGCCTTACATATTAGAACAAAGATCAATTAAGAAATAGAACACTTCAAGATAATTGAAGTAGACTGGCTAAATGGTTCAATCCGTGCCAAGAAAGAGAGAGGGAAAAAATCATTCGCAATAGTTTCAAGTTGAATCCGACCAATTTATAGGTCGGTAAAATAACCATTTGTTAAGAATGAATTTAATCTGTGTAGACCCCTAAATTTTTTTTCTTTTCGTAAGAACTTTTTCGACTAACTTCCCGCGATGTTATTAATAAAACACTAACGAGAAAGAAGCATTTTTAGCTGGCTTGTGTATGAGGATTAATTTAGAGATTCTTTTCGGGTATTCAGGAAAGGTGGCCTAGTTTATTTTGTATCCGGAATATTTTTAAAGGAGAAATTTTCGTTAGTTTTTTTTTTTTTTTTGTGGTGTTTTGCAAGAGTGCTTTGAAGTAATTTTTTAAATTTCATTCCTTTTTTTTTTATATTGTATTATAAGTTGCCTTATCAGACCGTTGATGATAAAGAGTGTGGTATAAATCGGTCCTCTTCTTTTATTTTTCGGAATTGGTAGCCATTTAGAAGCTATTGTCAGAGATAGCGGAGGAATTTTTTCAAGTACTGTCTTCTGCACCTGGCGCGTAGACTGTTAAAAAAAAACTCCTCCGGTCTTTTTATATTAATTTAGCGGAGAAATTTTTTGAAATTTTTCTTTTTCTTTTTATGTGACGCAGAAAGCGAGAACGGATTTTATTAAAGAGTTCAGGAAATATAATTGAATTTTGAAAATTTCGTTCAAAAATAATTTCGAATATGTGTAATCTCTTTAAATTTAAGTTTTTAAAATGACCACAAAAAATAATCTAAAACATTAAACAATAATTTCATGTATCTTTTTTTTTTTTTTTTTTTTTCCCTTAAATTTATATGGTCCATGTGCTGTGTGTAATTGCCGGGATTATTACAGCACATGGATCAGTGCAGGATCAGAAGTGTTTTAATATGTTAGCCGCTCTAATATGGTTTAGTATATCCTCGACCTGTTTTGGTTCGTTTGACAACGCAACCGTCGGTAAGTTGGAGGTGCCTGCAGGCAGGCAATGTTCCAGAACGTGTTCAGCGGTTGGGGAAATTGGGGAATTGCATATGGAACAGGCAGAGGGAGGAGATGTTCCTTCCAGCAAATAGTTGTGGGATATTGCTGTGTGCCCTATGCGGAGTCTAGTTAATGCTGCAAACTCTCTGCGGGACATGGATATCGGTGGCCACCAAGGCTCAGTGCTCACCTTAATGGATCGCAGCCATGATGTGTGAGCCGACCACATAATTTCCCATGTCTCTGCCTTATGTTGCTGAAAAAAGGGTGGCCCCAGCTGAGGCAGAGGGGCACCTTCGGGCATTGGACTATATGTTGCTGCCTTAGCAGCCAAGTTCACACGCTCATTCCCCGGCACACCGGTATGACCCGGGACCCACAAGAATGTTACCTGTGAGCCAGCCCGGAAAAGCACGTTAATGATGCGCTTTATTTTTCGAGATAATATGTGAGAGGTTTTAGGTGTCTGGAGTGTCCTAATCGATTGCAAGGAATCTGTGATTAGAAATGCATTTCGACGTTGGGGGTAAGACTGCAGATATTCTCTCGAGCAGAAGAAAATACCATACAGCTCCCCCTCCAGCACTGAACAGAAGTCGTGGAGCCGAACCGCATGAACAACTCCCTCCACCTCGTAGGCGCAAGCCACCGGCGAGGATCCATTGAGGGGGTTTATTTTGGCACCATCTGTATACAGCTGTCTGTAGCTGGAAAAAAGTTGCATTTTTTCTGCCACGTACTGGGACGGCAGAATGACATCCTGGTCCGAGCGATCGCTCAGTAGAGATAAATCCGCAACAATCGGAGTATCCTCCCAGGGGAGTTCAACATGCTGATGTGCAAGGTCAGAGTTCCAGTTAATTCCTCTTTTCTTAAGGATGGCTAGTACACTGGGGAGGGGATCGTTCGGAAAAGGCGGTAGTGGGATTTCTGAATTATCGTTGTGGCGTAATTTAGCTTGGTACCAGTAAAATAAATCTCTGAATTCATAAGAATTTCGGATAACCGTTAAGGGTGGGATGCCCGCTAGTGAACAGATTTCCAACGATGGCGACGTCCTATGCGCTCCCAAAATAATTCGTATAGCAGTATGATGGATTGTGTCAAGTGATTTAAGGAGTGCTTTGTTTGATGAGGAATAAACTTGGCACCCATAGGTCAATTTACTTAAAGTGAGAGATTTGTACACAGTTAGCAGGAGCTTAGGATCTATGCTATATTTCGGATTTGACAGACATTTTAGTATATTTAAGGATTTCATGCATTTATTTTTAAGATGGTGAATGTGATGTGACCATGACAGTTTTTCATCAAACACAAGACCCAAGAATTTAATTGTGTGGAGCAACGGGAGTGGTGAATTCCTTAGGAAGAGAGTTATGTCGGAATCGGGATCACGCTGGCGTCTCTTGTGAAATTTCACACATACGGATTTTGTCGGAGAGAATTCCAGGCCATTGTTATCAGCCCATATTTCCAAGTTATTGATTGTTGATTGAAGGATTGATCTCGCATTGGACGGAAGGTTAGAAGGAAGGGATATATTAAGATCATCAATATATAAGCGGGCTGTAACTGGCGGCCGTATACAATCTGCCATATCATTTATGTATAATATAAACAATGTTACGCTCAGCGCTGAGCCTTGCGGAATACCATTTTCGATAAGGAAGGAGGAAGATATTTTGGAGCCAATCCTAACTCGGATCGCCCTATCAGAAAGAAAGTTAAGGATGAAATTGCCCATGTTTCCGCTGATTCCGGCGTTCTTCAGCTTAGTAAGCACACCATATCGCCATACGCGGTCGAAAGCTTTTTCAAGGTCAAAAAAGACCGAATATAAGTATTGCTTTCTGTTTTGGGCTGTAAGTATTTGCCTTTGGAGGCTCAGAAGGTGCATAATTGCGGATTTTGATGTACGGCCACCGACCTGGATTGCAGATAGGATCTCCAAAGATTCTAGGACGGAATAGAGACGCCTATTCACCATTTTTTCCAGAGTTTTTGAAAGGACCGATATTAAGGAAATTGGCCTGTAACTTCTTTAATCATTACGAGTAGTGTGGTAAAACCGACTACATTATTTTCAGTTTTTTCCATTTCGAGGTATAATAATGCTATTTGAAACATATCTTCAACTTCCCAACCGTGGAACTAATCATAATTTATTCCAAAATCAAATAATAATGTTTTTGAGTGTGAAGAATACCACAAAAAAGCAAAAATAAAAAACACGTTTTAAACATATCTTTTCGTATGTGTGCGTGTACGCCCTGTAGGCAAAATTTTATAACATTTTTAAGTTTGAACGAATGATTTATGTTCGATTCATGTCATCTTTTAAGAAAATTTAACCTTTAACTTTTTCTTTCGCTTCTTTTATTATTATTTATATCTTATTATTATTATTATTATTATTATTATTATTACTGGAAAATGTGAAAGTTGTAATTATTATTACTATATATTATCTTCTACTAAATATTACTATAATCATCTCGATCACTAAATTAGAAAACTTACGATATCTTTAACTTTTTAAATAAAAAATTGTTTGTTGTGCGTTTGCCTGTGCTTGCACGTACGCAGAATTTTGTGACAAATACATACGTAATAGGTGGGAATAATTTCTTAAGCTGAATTTCAACTATCAAAAGAGAGTAGATTGATTATTTTAACATACATTAAAGTATTAAAATCAATTTATTCGTCATGATAGTGTTTCAATAATAGCAATAAAACGCTCTTCTTGACAAACGGTGAGATTATTATTGATTTTTAAAAATTAGCTTATTTCTGTAAGATTTTGCGAACATCTCTTAAATAATCGCAGTACGACCTAGTAATTGTATCCAGATCAAATTAGTGAAGAAGTCGTTCCGTTGAGCCTGTTAAGGAATTTTTCAGACATTTGCAACTTATGAATGAACCAAAGCATTCCACAATCGTTATATATATATATATATATAAATTTTCAAGTGTATACGCACACACACACTTAACAGTAATAAAAACATTCGGGGAGCTAATTTTCGAAATTGTCAAGGCTTTTGGCGAAATTCATACAGAGTAATAATAAACAATATTGGAAAATATTTAATAGAATTAGTTAAAAACTACAGCGGAACGTTTGAAAACTACATCTCGTGTTCCAGAGAAACTTTGGCAAGGTGTGCTGTCATCGGGATATTTGTTTTTTCGGGATTGATGCGGTTTTTCTAAGCTGAGCGATGTCACAAATTATCCTGCAGGCGTTGTTACCAGTACACGGTGAACGTTAGACGCAGGAGATGTTTCAGAAAGTAATAGCCTAACGTACTGTTCCACTAAACGCGCTAAACAGAAATCAGCGAGTCCAAGGCAGAATCAATAATGTAGCCCCGCTGGCGTCATCTATTACCTGAGACAGTTTAATTGCCCGGTAATAACTAGCTAGTATGCCTCTGAAGACAAGAGATTAACGTTTTCTGAACCACCTGAATTATGTCAGTGTCAGGGAAAATATTTCAACAGCCTAGCCTAGATGAGTCAATTCGTAGTTCAACCTAAATAACGAGTTAAAACACTCGAATGTGCCCGATAAAATAATATTTTACGCAATTTCGGATTCGGTTTACAAAAAATTATCATTAAGGCGGTAGTTTACGCAAAACCACCGAATGTACTGAAAAATTCACAAACGATATCAGTGGACTAACTGACAGTATTTACAATTTTTTATTTTTAGCCTTCAGAAAAGTTCATTGATTCCAGTTCCATTTTCCAGTAATGTGTACTTGTCAGATATATATATACATATAGGTAAATTATTATTTTAAGCAAATATACTGGGTAAAATATTAGCATTGTATAGAATTACTCGTATATGTTGTTCGTAGGTTTAACGTAAAGTTCTTTTACGAATTCATTATTTTACATAGGAGCATATTAATATATACGTATATATATATATATATATATATATATATATATATATATATATATATATATATATATATCCTCATTCTGTCTTTCAAAATTAATTCAATCACGTTTTATCCTTATTCTTCCCTTTCCATGCAATTATTTACAAGGAAGGTTTAAATTCAGATGCGGTCGTTGGAACTGTGTTCATCATACCCGCACTTACCTATTACGAATCCTTTCGGTTTCCCTCCCTTTCCTCTATTTTCCTTGCCGAATCCATGGCTATCTTGCAAGCACTCGTTTTTATTTTTTCAACAAATAAAATTTCTACGTTTCTCTTATCCTCGTTTTCGAAAAGTTTTTTATTGACTATCTCCTCTCCCTTTCTTACTCTTGTCACTGACCCCATTATTCTCTAAATTCGCTCCTTAATGTCTAATTTATTTGCATCCCGTTCTATCGTGATCGATCTACTATGGATTCTCAATCATTGCAGCATTCTTGATTGACTCGTTGACACGTTCGGCTGCGATCAATAGCTTATTCATTAGTAGATTTCCTGCTCCAACTCTTTACTCCCTCTCTTATTGCTCCCATCATGATTTCTGGACCGAATTTCCTCGATTCTTTTACTTTTCTATACAGCCTTTTCCTTCCTCCCTTTCCCGGTTTAATCTTTTCCTCTACCTTAGTCGTTCTATTATTTCTCAAAATATAAATATATCACTTAGATCTTCGGACTTCGTAAGGGGCTCCGCCCCTTGACTCCGTCAGGGTAACCCCGAACCCCAAATCCTACCGCTTCTATACTTTGTATAGAATGAGAAAAATTGTCAACATCATTCTTCCCGGCTTTGATACAAAAAAAAAGTAGTGACTTGTTCTATTCGGATACATTTATTTGTTTACAGTAATCCATTTTGTCGATACATTGTCTTCTTATATGTACAATATATGTAATGTTTTGAGATAAGAAAAGTGATGGGGGTCGGGTTAAAAATCACATTGTCATTAATATATTTATATATATAAATAGAACACAAACATTCGGGTCTCGCGAGGGAGCAAGACCCTTTGATCCCTAATCTTTTTTCTTCTAAAATTCTTTTGACTACGTCATTCTTCCCTGCCTTTTATTTTAAAAAATCTTAGCGATTGTACAGCACAATATTCAACCGTTTTTATTTGATATAACGTAACAGGACATAATCATGGAACAAAAAATACATTATACGCTGGCTTAAGGTAGATATGGTCGTTAATTAATATATATTACGCACGTGTTATATATATATATATATAAATATAGGTCATTATTAAATTTAGGAAACTCGTAGGAATTCCTGCGAGCTCTTTTTTAAACTACCTGATTGGCGATTGATTTTCTGTTGGTTTTTTTACTTTTTTTAACGAAGAAAGACACACGCATTCATATAAACGTTTTGAGTAGTGACAATAAGTTACGTATCCTTTCCTTATTTCCATTAATTTTTTTTTTTGTAAAATAAATTATAACAACATTTAAAATAGGCGCTTACTATTATTTTATTTTTATTTAATTTTTTTTTTGGTTTGTGGGTGCACCAGCGGCATTGATCCAACAACAGGAAAACTAAGCTAAAAAACTAAATTGCAAGGCGGTCTGAAATGGACGCAACAAAAGACAGCAGTGCGGACACCACAGAAGATGAAGGAAAGGAGAGGATAAAGGAAGAGTTATAGGGAGTAGGGGGACCTAATGACAAGAGCCGACTGTATAAAAGGGAGCGTTCGTTACGAAGAGCAGAACACTCGAAAAAGAAAATGTGATCAGTATCACATATACGAGGAGGATCACAATCGTGAAGAGAACAATAAGGAGAAGGCGACAGAGCAAATCGAAAGCGGGAATAGAGAAGTAAAGAATAATTGATCCGAAGACGAATTAGGGAGACAATAGAAGAGCGACGACCGAAAGGAATAATTTTATTTTTATATATGTATTTATTATTTTTTTGTACTATGAAATCGACACGAAACTGCAACACGAAAAACATGTATAAAAACCGATAAAAAGTTGTTTTTTTTTTCTTCCTTGGGCGCGTCAACACAGGTCATTTACCCGACACAAAGGACTAACAGAATGATGAAACGTAGGAATTTGTAAGTTTAATCAGGAAGCGATTAGAAACAGAAGAAATGAAAGTAGCCAGTACAGGAACAACAAAAGGAGACGGAAGAGCAAGAACGTAGTGGGCACAGTAAGGAGTCGGGAGACCAAAGTCAAGCAAATTGGAATAGAGGACTACGCGTTCGGAGGAGATGCAAGATCATTCGAATAGAACGTGATTTACATCACAGGTCAAATTTATAGACAGGAGGATGAAAAGGACACAAGGGGGAGACCGAACAGTATTAAAACGAAAGAAGGAGGCAGGAAGGAGACTGTGATTAAAACGAAGGCGAATTATGGAAGAAATAACAGAACGGCTGATGCGGGGAAAATTATTAAACCAAGAAGAAGAGGGTGGTATAGCAAGGTAAAAAGAGTTGAGATTAGAGAAAAGAGACGGATAAAGATCAGCCCAAAAGTCATGGTAAAAACGATAAGAAAGAGGGCAAAGACTTTGAGAAGGGAATATGTCTATTAAACGGCCATTTACCACCGATAAAGAGTAGAACAAACTTACCGAAGATGTAAAATTGATGTTTGGTGATTAGTGGAAATATTTTTGTTCTAACCGAACGATAAAGAGAGCAAATTAATAAAAGAAAAAACGGTATAATAATTAACATATTATTCCCTATGCATCGGTTCTAGCAAAAATCCGCAGTTAGTCTTCCGAATAAACTTCAATTTTTTGTTGGCGCGGGGAATTGCGCAGAAAATGAACTATGTCGAAAAAACATAACGCCTACAAATATAACTGAACTATGACAAGAACGATGTGTGTAAGGTATGCGCGGCGGATATTGGAAATAATTTCCAAACTGTGACGAAAATGAGAATTTTCATTGCGACTTTTCTTGCGTCTGCGCGATTATTTATTTTTTCTGTTTTTGCCAAAAGTAAAATTCGTATCAATCGGTATTTTAATCAATTGTTTCCGTCTACATCGGGTACTTGGAAAATTGTTCAGTCATGTTAGAATCTAATCGCCATTCTAATACGGTAAATTTGCGATGCAGCACAATCTCTATTTTTTTTTTCTTTTCTTTACCTTTGCTATTTCGCGATATCGTTAATTAGTTATTTTGACTGTTACGTCTTGTGTAGATTGCTATTCACTATATATGTGCCTCTTCCCCGATTAGTTCAAAAATCGAAATTTAGCTAACATCATTCGTTGTAATTGCATTAAAATCATAAAGATGGACGAAAAATAAAAAATTCTTCTAAGCGTAAAAATGTAATCGAAATATTCTCGTTATTTTGTAATATGTAAAGTTCATAGTAATAATAAAATATTACTAAGACCTTGCTGTCTTTACTAGAAAAACACTTGTTCAAATTTTAAAAAAAAGCGGTAAGACTGTGTCACGTTTGCTATTTACAATGTCCATTGGAATCTAAAACGGCCGGTTACTGCTTAACATTTATAATGCTAGATTGTAAATCTCATCATATAAAAGTCTATCACAGTTTTTGTTTCTCACGGGGTGTGATGATATTAGCTGTAGATTTATATATATATTCTTATTATATTTCCGTATGTATTTATGCCTTCATAATACTATTATCCATCTTATTTTGTATTTTTTAGTTCAGCGTAATCATAATTTTGATGTTATTCTCTTTTTCTTTTTTCTTTTTTTTACTCCTGTTTTTACTTTAAATGAATCGTAAAACAATAATTATACGCTATTAATTTCCTATTGCTTTATTTTGTTTCAGTCTGCTATTGCATTGTTTGATATGCTAGAATATTACGAATCTGCTACTAAATTAAATATTTCATCAAATCCAGATATCGGTGTTAGAGGTTGGCAAGCATGTTCTCGATTAATCAAAAAGGTAATAAAAGTTGCTATATGTGCGATATGTATATATTATTTTAATCGTAGTAAAAGGTAATTCATATGAATATATTATTCACATATTTCGAAGATATAAATTTATATTATTGGTGGGAACAAAAGACAAGTATTACAGAATCCTCAGCTAAATAAAATTCAGAAATGCAGGAATTCAATCCTCTAGCGGCTTAAACTTTTCTAAATAATATGTACCAGCCGATGAGTAAAAAACAGATATTACACAGAATTAATAACTGTTTGTTTTTCTAAAAATACTAAATAATTCAACTTATTTACATTTCGTAGGAAAGTATTTACAAAATAAGATAATGAAGTAGTAAAAAAAAAAAAAATTAAAAAAATATTCAATACCTAAACTTAGTATTACTATTGACCAGACGTACTCAAAATAAACTTCACTATAATGTGTTATTATTAAGTAAATTAAGACGAGTCCCATACTCTAGGATTGTGGAATTAAGATTTTCATATTGTAAACGGTATTATTTAATTACATCCTCAGGGATGCCACTGCGGTCTCGTAAATACTGTGGATGTAAAATTACATTGTTAATTATTTGTGATAAAAAATATTATACAGTTGTTTGTTTTTTTTAATTTATATTGCACACCTGCCTACACCGATCTAGCTGACCGGCCGCTGAAGATAAATAAATTCACAAATATACAAGAATAAACAGAAAAAGGATTATTTAAATATAATATAAAATCGTACGTATCACACTGTTGTCGACGGTGATCCATAATCCGTTGAATTGACCCTCCGATATCCTTCGAATGGTCGAGACTACAACTGTTTAGTTGGTGGAATCTTTTTAACTCGGTATGTCGAATTTGACTTCTGCCGAATTTCCGCTGTGCTTCTTACTTGTGACTTGACACATTCATGTCAGCCGAAATTTTGACCGAATCAATTAATTAACACCGCGTATGACTGACGACATAATTTTCACTGATACTTCCGTCTCTATCGGGAAAAACCAAATAAAAAAGAACAATTAATTCTAGAGAAAAGTAAAAACGCGACTGACTCTCTGACCGCGGGCTCGAAACCTTGTTTTTTCGATCATTTTTTTCCTTGTTTTCTCGTTGACCAATCACAATCAGTTTCGCTAATTAGTTGGGACTTTAGCGGGACCGCTTAATGGTAGTTCATCCTCGACCGACAAGAAGATCTCACACGCATTTTCGCTCTCACCGGGTTTTCCGAAATTTTACATTTTTATTTTATCACATTTATAACGTGTACAAATGTACACATTCCAGATTACTTCTAATGGGGGGATCTGAAATGAAAACTGAAGCTAGTTTCATTCTTACGGGATCCCTCTTTATTTTTTTAGATTTCTCCGGTGTATTCAATTTCAGGGGCTGGGTAAACCGAAAGAAGAAACTCCAGTCTGGAACGAAACACGTCGCGAACTCGTGACTTTCAGCGTGGTAAATAAAATATAAATTAATTAAAGTAATAATGCTATTTCGCGAAACGATAACAAAAAAAATTAATTGTAAATTCATTACTATATATATTTTTTATAATAACGTGACGAGCTTGTAATTTTATGTATTTTTAAAAAAAAAATTACTTAAAATAATCGGAATAGGAAACTGTTTTACCCCAATACTTGAGATTACGAATGGGTCACATACGAATAACACTTAACTATGTTGACAACTTGTGACAATTATGTCTCAGTTAATTTCGCGATGGATATTAAACAGTTATTATTTGGCTGTATGAAATATGTAAGCAACAGGGGGCGGTGTTGCACATTAAATTGTTAAATATGAAGATTTATCGGCCCCTCATTCTTTGCATTATTTACTTGCCTGTAGCGAGAAGTCCGCAAAGCTAGTTGTCAGTGTTTTATTTTAAAATGTGAAATAATTATTTAATTTATGCAAAAAGCTTTGTTCTTTTGTTTTTTTTCTTTCTTTTTTTGTTTTATTTTTTCTTTCTTTTAATTTTCCTGTTTTTCATTTTGTGTCGTTCACTTTCCTATTATCTTCTGTTAAGTTGAGTACAAGGACCCAATACATACGTCTGGAAAGTTTGGTTTTCTTAATGATTCAAAACAGGCATTCGTCGTGAGTGAATTTATATACATTTACGGCCATGAGGAGTGTCTGCTGCATGTATTGTATCTTTTTCAATATTACGTAGTTTCATTAATCGGCAGCATTCTTAGATCGACTAGAGAGTAATCAAGTTGCTTACGTCAGGCCAAAAAAAAAAAAAAAAAAAAAAAAATAATAATTATATACCACATTTGGATGGGTCCGCGCTACTTCACATATTTCAGTTGTCATCATGATTTTTTCACCTTTCATTAAAAACAGAAAATACAAAAAAAAATGAGAAAATAGGGAAAGGAATTTATGTGATTATGGTTAATTTAAACAAATGCATTTTCATTACGTTCGTTCAACGGCGAGGTTCAGCGGTGACTTTTTTTTTTTTTTTTTTTTTTTTTATCTTTAAACTACTCCTCGAGTGTTTAACTGTTATTAGACCAAATGTTTGACGGAGATAATACAACCCGTGCGCCGTTCAATGAAATTTATGTTATCACGTCATTTTAACTCACTGGTAAATTACACGAGATAATCGTAATTCATTTTTTTCCCGCGTTTTTAGGCTCGCTAATCGTAATATTATACTTTTTGTAATTTAAATGTACACTAGCGGCGAAACCCGCCTCTCATTTTAATCAAGTACACTGGCTAGCTTTGTTTTTAATTCGTAAAGTTTTGATATATCACAGGGGACACATATTGATTCGTACCAGAACTTTCATTTTGTTCGATTTATTAAATTGATTAATTACGTGCAATATTGTCGCGATTAAGTGTAGTGTTGTAATCAATTTTTAAAATTACCATTTTTCGGAGCTAATCGTTAGAAATTTTTTGAGATCGTCGTCAAAATTATTCGCGCCATTAATTATTATCCGCTTGACAAGTTTTTTTCTTTCGGCCCAGGGAGTTTTTTTTTTTACGCGCGACATCTATTAAACTTTCGCTGGTTGTTCTCTTTGCGGTTTCTTGAAAAATGACGTGTTTTACTTTTTTTTATTCATTGTGACAGTTTCATAATGTACGAAATAAAACAACACGACACATTTATGGTCGTTTTCATGGCGGTTTCGTACGAGTAAACTCGGACTTAATCGTTCTTTTACGGAAGTAGCGTGTGTGGAGTTATTTCTGTGGGATTTTTTTAAACGTTTTCGTAATATACGACAAGCGGAAAACATCGTTATTCTCATAAACAGTACGCTCGGGGAACTATCTAGAAATAACTGCTATGCCAATCGTTACTCATTTTATTTTCGTTGTTTTTCTTACGATTAGTAAGTAATTACCGACATATCCAAAACCGGATTTATATTAGCCTTTTTTTTTTCACCCAATTTACTTTTTCTATGTAATTTTTATTTTGCAACTTTGAATCCAGTACTTTTCATGATTTTTTTTTTTTTTTTATTTCACTGTCATTAGAGGGCATTGGCTCGTAATTAGAAGTTTCTGTTATACGCTTGATTTTCTTTTTTTTTTTTTTTTTCTTTTTTAACGATCTCCGAGTTAACAGTGAATATAATTTAAACCTTAAAAAAGGACAAAGAAAAAACGGTGGTAAAGTTTTGGTACGAATATCAGATTAAAATAAATGCTACCGGCATTTTAATGAAAATTCGGAAAAATGTTAATTACGTACAGAGTGTTATATTTATAACTTAAATGAAGATGTCACGCATTTTGCGCATATGACAAAAAAATAATAGTTGGAAGAAAGAGGAAATTTTTTAAATTTTCATCGTTTTAATTTTTAATTTACGAATTGTACAAATAGGTATTTTAGCTATCCGTCGAATTTATTGTTTTATGGGCGATATGTGTTGTCATTTTGTTTTGGATTATTTTTTTAAAATATACCCGAAAGTACTTGTACTATTTCAGTCCACTCTTTTGTTTACACTAATTGTTGCATTGTGTTACCCTCATTATTATTTTGTCCGAATTAATCATGCATTATGAATTTTTCGTAACACTAAATAAGATCAATTTATTTTTTGACATTTATATTTTTATCCATATATATATATATATATATATATGTATATATGTATATATGTATGTATTTATTGTAACGTCTACATTACAATTAGGTAAATAAGATAAAATAAAATAAAACAAAATTGGAAAACGTTTTGTGAGCGGGAATGCTGAATATCCCATCAAAACCATCGCAGGGAGAAGCGCGCATCTTCGATGGTCGATTCCGGGAAATAGGGGTCGGAAAAGATCGAAAAAAGTAAAAGAAAAAAGCCGGATCATTAAGAAGGCGTATTTTTTTTTTTTTTTTTTTCTAACCAAGAAGATGTAAAGATTGAAGCGCATACAAAATTAAATGAATCACTTTAGAAAACGATATATTCATAAAACGATTTATTTGAGCTGTTATACTTGATTTGATGTGTTGCATCAACGTGGAATCGAAAATTTTGGATATAACGTGCTAAAATAAGGCAGAATAAATTTTTACAGAATAATTTCGTATTGAGATTTTAATTTTCTCTACAAAAGCGGCAATATTCAATTGTTTTTGAAAGTCTCGGTAAATAAATCGTGTTTTGCAAGTGTATACGCTATTCTGATAGGTGCAATCTCTAACGCTGCTTCATCTTGGTAAGGGAAAAAAAAATACGCATCATTAAGTGGTTTTTCTCCGGATTAATTCTTTCCGGATGATCGTTGTTTAACGTGCAATTAGAAAAAGTCGCCGATTATATTTTATTCAGTCGCCTTGCTAATTTACTCTAAACAACATTGACGTGACTACCGGGAAGCACTGTGTATGCATCGTTTGTAAATTTTCTTTGGAGGTTAATTATCCGAATAGCCTTAAAAAGTTCCCCATCTCCCCCGTTAGCCCGTACCATGGCCACACCTGACAGTCATCGGATCGACAACCCGACCGATCACGGATCATCGCCGGCACCATCATTCGTACGATTTTTTATTACATTTAATTAATTATTATTACTTCGTCGTCATTTTTATTCAGCGACCAGTCGATTCAGAAAAATCTATGTACGTAATAACTGAATAATATTAAATTCAAAACACGATCTACCTGCCAATCCTTTCAATCAATATTTTACATCTGCGGAAATTAAGAGACAGTGGCATCCCTGGGAATTTAGCTATCCCTGCTGGAGATCTAAACTAAATATAACAGTACAATATATATATTAATTACAACGTAATTCTTAGGCTACCCCCCATTAGAAAAAATGTCCCAAAAAAATGTCCTAAAAAATGTCCCAATTTTATGTAACGCAACATGTCCGAATTTTATGTAACGTTTGTTATATTTTATAAGATTTTTGTTATTGTTATTTAAAAAATTTCATATTTTTATGTAACGAAATATGTAACGAAAAATGTAATGAAACAATATCTTAATTTTATATAATGAAAGTAAAATGTTAGGATAGGATTTTTGTGATTATGTTTTATTTTTATTTTTGTGTTGATGCCAGTAAGAATTACGTTGTAAATTTTGATCATTTTATACAAAGTATAGAAGAAAAAGAGACATAAATGAAAGCAAGAGGGGTCAAGGGGCACATCCCCTTGCGAGGCCAAAATGTCCGAGTTATATATATATATATATATATATGTATGTATGTATCGTGTAATTGAGTAAAAACATAAAAAACCTATCTATTCACACGGTGCATTTCTCTGACTTCCTGTTTGTTCAATCTCTCGATTTCGACCTGTTGATGAATTTCGATCTTTCTTGATGTAAATCTCAATTTCTGTTTCCACGAATGAATTCGACGGCTTTATCTGTTCGATTTATAATAGATCTGACTGTTCTGCACTTTTCCTTAGATAATCGTAACATACTTACGTTAAAAGAAATTTCAAACTAACTAATATCAAGGTAACTCAGTTCGGTAACTTGTTGTTGTCCGCTAAAAACGTGCAGGAGCGTAAACATTTTCTAACCTAATCAATTACCAATCTTCACATCACTTTCGCTATACGATGACCATAGAACATCTTTCACCGGCTCGTTGTTATTGGCTATCTTCACTCCCTCTGCAACCACTAATTAATTGCATTGCTTCTATAGCGGTGATACTTTACTCCATTTTATTATCTACTGTCAGATATAATTTATCATCATTACCGCCTTTATCTATTTATTGTATCATAACATATATACGCGTACATATATATATATATATATATATATATATATATATATATATATACACGTACACATGCACTAGTGGACTCGACATGCTGGCCGTTTCGCAACTAGAACCTTCGAATTTTTAATTATTTTACTTTGTGTATTTTTATTAAAAAGGACTCTCAAATAAGGTATAGTGAAAAAAGAAAAAAAAGAATATGAATAGGACAATTGAAAGTTGAAATTCAGATTAAAATATTTCGAAAATTAAAACGGCCAGCACTGTAATAGGTGTGCAAAGAATATGTTGCATTTAATTCTTTTTGAAAGTGAGATATAAGCGATACTTATTCCGTTAAATTTACGTTGCAGCGGCAAATTCACTTTCTTAGAATTGAAGTAATCATATTTTTAGTCACCTGACCAATTGCTACGATCATTTCAAAATTTTCACTCTTAAATTTTACAATTTGAGTGTTTTGCGTTTTCCTACATTCTAATGATGAAAATATGTCAATTGAAAAAAAGGAAGAAATCAACTCTCACGCAACATCTAATTCGTTCGCTGCACTATCGTCTCTGTACCGCTTTTCGTTACAATCGACAGACTTTCGCGAGCGTATTTATAAATGAGGAGCGTGAATTTCGCTGCGATAAAATAGCGGTAGCGTAGTCACAGTTTCGTAATGAAAAATGTGCAGTGGACAAGGCGCGCCTATAGCAAAGTGGCCATTTAGCTGTTTCTCGTAATACGTTTCCATTTGTTGGCATGTGTAGGCTGTTATAGGTTTTTATGCTTCTCAGAAACTCGATAATATCTGAGCAGTAGTACTCGCAGAGTCTGGCGAAAAAAAATAACAGGAAAGATTATCAAATCAGAATTCACAATCATTACTGGACACTGATGGCTGATTGACGTCTTACAAGTGTTTGTCTTCGACTTCTCAGATTTCTGCTGGCGAGTTAAAATAATCTACCTCTTTAGTTGAGTCATAATCTCGGTTGCTAGAGAAGTAGGAGCACGTTGCTTTTTCAATTTACCGTAGTGCTTCGCCTTTTCGCATAACTAAAAGTACTAGAGGATTCTTGCTATTTTAACTTGGGCAGGTGCTCGCTATGAATTTTTTTTGCAATACTTTTTATGGCGAACATTTCGCATTTAATAATTCTCTTGTTCCGGTTAATCAAACGTATTTAATTATTCTTCACCGTGCACTGTTGTAATAGTTTGTTGTTTTTTTAAAGCCGCGTTATGTATGATTTACATCGCATCCAGATGACTCTACCTGCGTCGTCTAATATATCTTCAATCCAGACAAATGTATTCCTGGATGAGACGGATATTTTCTCAAGTCCATCGTATGCTTGTCACTTACCGGGAAAAATGTATCAACTTCCTTTTTTTTCTGACACTCCCGCAGTCAAGTAGCGGGAGGTACATTTTTATCGAGACCCGCTTTTCGATTTTCACGTCACCCATTCTAACGGTAAAAAATTCTCGTAATCACCGGGTTTCGGAAATTTGTTTCAATATGTCCCCGGCACTGCATCGAATCGGCATCGGTGCTGCAACGTTTATGTGTTTATCTTCATCAAGGATGGCAAATGATAACCGTATTTGTTACTTATTTGTCCAAGAATGTGGAACCACATATAGTGACTGTGGAATTTTATTTGAAAATATTATAAAAAAAAAAAGTAAAGTACCTCAATGAGTAACAAAAATAAATATAAAATAATTTATTTTAATAAATTAAAATAAATACTACAATTTAAGGCAACGTTTTCGAGAACCGCCCATCATCAGCTAACAATATAGAGTGTACTGGAATAAAACTAAAAATTACAAATTAAATTATCACACAGAGATTGATAAGACAAAATTACCAATACGATCATTCTATCGCTGATCGATTCCCGCTTGAGCCGGTTTCATTTTCGAGATCCTTTCTGTCAATAATTGTTATAGAGGGAAGACGTGTTTTGGGTCAATTTTTTTATATTTTCCTCCTTTTTCCAGGACTTCTCTTCCCTTCACTCTGTCGCAGTATAACAGTTTAGAGTATTTCATATACTTTTTACCTCTTACAATATGGCCAAAGTAGTATGACACATTTCTCCGTATAATGTAATTTTGTCGCTGCTTTTTTTAAAACATCTTTATTTGACATTTTGGCTGTCCGAGGTACCCTCAACATGCTCCAATGGAGCCGAATTTCCGTAGCCTCGTATTTATTTCATTATTTTTTATACCTCAACACCGTACAACAAAATCGACTGAACATAATAACATCGGACCATATCTTGTCTTCTTCCAAGACTAAATGATCAATCGCATAGTAGTTGTTTCATGTTATTAAAAGCTGCTCACGCGTAATTATATCTTGTTTTATCTTCAGTACCCGTGTCTAGATTATCAGTAACGCGGCAACCGAGATATTTGAACCTGTCGACCCTTTCAATATTTTCATTGTTTATAGTTATATAGCGAGAAGTACATCTCCCTACATAATATCCTATTTGTTAATTGGTTAATAAAAATAGAACGAAAAAAATCTTAAAATCGGATATAAATAAGATATATGCGGGAAACATTTTTTGGAATAGTACTACGAAAGAGAAAAGAAAAATATATCAGTAAAGAAAAATACTTTATCTGAAAATATCTGGAGCACAGCTGAATTATCGCGCCCATCTCCTAATTAAGAAAAGAGAAAACAAAAGAAATATTAGACTAAAGGTGGATTATTAATAATCGGTCCGTGAATACAATTCTTTATGGGACTAGAAGTGTAGTCCGATGTAAAAGAGTCATAACAGAAGGAGAGAAAAAAGAGAGGATGAACAAAGCATCGTAAGGAGTGGTGGAATAACGCTATTTGTAAAAAGTATAGGGAAGATTGTTCAACGGAAAGAGAAGAACTTTCAAACTAAATTTTGGACGGGTGAAAAGAACGAAGGAAAATTGCGCCAGAGAAAAACGGGAAATACGTCGAAAGAGCCATATCCTAGAGAGAGAGAGAGAGAGGGGTGTCGCATAGAAGCAAATTGCGAAACTGGATATTAGTAGGATTCGAGGTTAGAGAATATTAAAAAATAAAAGCTGTACCGTAGTTTGGAATGAGCAGCTTTAAAAAAATGGATTAATATTGATGCACGTGAGAAGAACACGCTAATAAATCTGTGTTGGTGCTAATGCGGACTCGTTAGATTTCACAGAGTGGTCAGGAATCCGTAAGAGGTCGATAATGAGTAGATCAAAGGAGGTGGGAGCAGAAGCGCAATGGCTTGTAGAACGCTTTTTGAGTCTGGCAGAACATTGTGAGGGGTGGGAGAAGATATGAGGAAGAGAACAGCATGCGAGATAACAGTGGATTCGTAATAAAAGCTTGATCTGGCAGCAGGGGGAATTTTAAAGGGTTGAGAATAATTTAAAGAAGAACAAATAGGGAACACTGCACTAACTTATATGGGAGAGATCGCTGTGAAGTGGTTACTCTGGTTTCGGAGATAGGAGATCGAAAGCGGTTAATAGTACAGCTGATTAATTAAATAATTAACTATTTAATTAATCAAGTGATATAGGTATAAATAAACAATTACCTTTTTAACACGGCCTGAATAATTATTTTATTAGTTCGTATAAACAGAAGCAGGGCCTCCGAAACTCGATTATTCCGTTAGGTGCCGGTATACACATCTTTTATCGACATTAATTTAGATTCCGAATTATAACTTGGCGAAGGTCGCGATGGTTGATGATAATTTTCTAGAATAGCAGCCGAAGCTTATTACCATTTTGCACAGAGTTCGTAATAATTGAACCTTTGTGTCCACCAATAGTTGTCATGTTCTGCGAAATTTTTAACGTTCGGTTATATCGTACTTCAAATTGTTTAATAATCTCGAAAATCAACTGCTGACGTTGGTCATGTTGACTTTAACTCTTCCATTAACCATGCGCCGTTCTTGTTGTTTCTTCGGGCTTTATTAACTTCTTTTTTTCTTTTCTTTCGTTGTTTTGGTTTTCCCCTGGGCTTGTCAATAGTAGAACACGTATAAATAGTAGCAAGTAGGAGTCACAAGGAATGGAATCTGACTAAGAAATACCAAGGATGGAGAAACAATGACAATCAAAGTCGATAAATGCGAAACATATGCATCCTAATAAAAAGGGAGGGAATGACACTGCCGCCGAAGGTAAGCTAATGCCCGTACGCACGTACTACACTTGGATAATGAATGAAGCTGAGACTATTGAAGTCGACGTTATTTTCGTTACCTTTGTTTTCTCTACGTTAATTTTTTCTCTCGCACGTGAGCTAATCACTGCGCACAGTTTTTCGAGTTACCAGACAAATGGGTAGAAAGAAAAAAGTACGTAGTAAAAAGAAACGAAAAAAAGACGATCGAAGATATGTAAAAACATGCGACAAAGAGCGTGCAAACTTCAGACGAGGAAGAGGAGGTGGGTTAAGCGGAAAGAAAAAGTCTCCTTCATGTTTATGACTAGGTGAAGAATATGATCAGTAGACGGAAGAAGTTACCTTCTAAGGTCGTTCGCATCGTCATTAGGCCGACTTTTGTCTCTTCCTACTGTTTTCGTTGCCAAAGTACTTTTGTACCGTTGCACTTCGTTACCGTCGTTTAGCGCTAGTTGCATTTCTTCGTGAAACCTGAAACAATCTCGCATTCTATAGGAAGAGAATGGTTTTGTTCGAGCGACATTTTTGTCTCGAACGATATCCTTTGTGGCAGCGGTGACGCAGTAATAAATCAACGTTTCTCAACCTTTGTGTAAGCATAATCTGATTGGCATGCGCGCTGCGTTCATTTAAAATTTATTATCGCCTAACACAACGTGTTACGCAATGCCATTGTAAAATTACAACTGTTGATGGGGACGATTGCGAAATGTGTTTACAATCGAAGCCAGTAAGTAAGTAATTGTCAAAAAAAAAAACAGTCGAATTATTTTCATTCGAAATAATCATTCGCAGCTGGAAAATTGCAACATTCGCTTCGTTTCATTTGTAAAATTCGCTTATTTTTTTCAAAGACTAGAAATCGGAAATAGACTTAACGAAAATACCGCATAAACAGAAAAGTGAACAATTTGTTTAGAATAATTCTTACGAATAGAGTGTAATACTCATTATTACAACTATTGCCGAAGCCATTCGAGAAATATAATCCTTGCAGGAGAAATTACATTTGCCACTTGCAACAGCGCAATCAGAAAGGTTTCACGGAATATCCGATTACATTTCCAGCACCTCTAATTGTAAGTACTACTGTACTTTGAAAAAGGAGTTATTCGGTACCGCGAAAATTTGAAATGAATCCTCGTTATTATAATAACGCCATTGATCTCTGCCACATTTTTTATTTACTAATAGATAACGTATAAGAAGTTGACCCCCCCCCCCCAAAAAAAAAGCTATACGATTAGAAAACATTTTGCTTATACACGGCTTTGGTGTAGTTTTCAATTTAGAAATCATTATTGTCGTAGATGTGATGTCGGGGCCGAGCACACAGGCAATGAATAGCAAATTTTCAAAAAACCATCGATACCAAAAATCTGTTAAATTCCAAAGACCAATTTTTGTTTAGTTTCCAACTGCGTCTTTTTACTAATGTAATATTGTCCTTGCCCCAGCATATTGGAACCAATTAAAAAAAAAAAAAAAAAAACCCTTTAAGAACAAAAATGATTAAAGTACGAAAATCTTTCAATTTAACAAAAATAGAAAAAAAAAAAAAAAAGTGATTATCAAAAAATCATCAGATTCGAGGAGAAATATTTATGTATTTAGTGGCGAAGCCGCGATGTTGTTATAACCTTGGCGCTGTTGTCCAACTTCTTATGATACGAACTGAAATCCGAACTGAACAGGCGAATTATAATTAGCTATAGCGTGCCGATTGAGTGACGCGATAAAGTGAGTGAGCAGCAAGATAGGGCGCGATGTCTATTACCGCAGCGACGGCGTTGATTCGTACATGAATTACAAACATCGGCCGAGGGCTAGCCGGCTGTGCTCTATTATTTATTATCGCTATTATTTTATTATGATTATTACGATATTATTGGCCGCGCTTCTCGCTTAATTACCTCCTTGTCTGTCTTTCGTTATGTTTACAGACTTGCTGCTTGGAACAGCTGGAGGCATCAAACACAACAATCAGCGAGGTTCATATGCCAATTCTTAGCCGGGCTCTGAAAATGGCCACTCAACTGCAAATTCTTAAGTTGGAAAACTGTAACCTCAGCGGTCGACCTTTAATCACGCTAGGTTTGTATTTATTTTCTGGCTAACTATACGCGTACTTGTTACATACACATCTGTTTAATTGTCGTCGTCTCGTTTGAACACACCGATATGTACACATAAATAATTACTACATCCGCGCGCACGTTGTTTGAAATATATTTTAAAGCCGCCCTCCTATCCTCATTAGGAAGAACAATTCATAAATTCACACGTAAATAAGTGTTTTTCTGTTAAATACCGAAATTGAAATGTTCCTTTCGTCTGTATCCCACCGTCAGACAATTCGGAAACTCTCTCTCCCTCCTCCGTGCCTGTTGTTATGTTTTTATTGATGATTTTAGTTTTTTAGTTTTATCATTTACAGGCTTCTGGATAGCCGGGGAAAATCGGGGAATTTCCATTAATCAGGGAAGAAATTGAAAGTCAGGGAATTTGAAGAAGGTACAGAAATACCTGCGCGTAACAGTGTTTAGGAACTTGTGAAGGTATTAGATGACAAAATTCTATATATTGTATACGTACGATGGTAGAGCAGCTCACTGGATTTTGCTAGTAATAAAAAGGCGTGTGGTAACGGAATTTATTCGCTTTTTTAGCGAAAAGTAACCAAGCGATTTGAGATTTTATCGTTAGGGTTAAACTGTGTGTCATGGTCTCTGATGTTATATTGCAAAGTATTCGTAAACTACGTTCGAAAGATGGCCGTAAAAATCCGGAAAAGTCGGAGAAATTTATTTTTGGAAAAGGTGACTTTTTTAGGCTTTTCGGGTTTTTCCTTACTTTTATTTTCTACGATGTAAATGTGTAACTCGGAAAACGCAACGAAGTAAACAAAACTTGCGCGGTAAAATTCTCAAAATAGCACGTGGTGAATGCGCGGAATGTTTTCAATTGCTTGTTGATAAAAACGGGGCACAGTTGCGCAAATGATGTGCCGTGCTCAAAGATCTGCGCTTCTTATTGCGCGGGTGAGAATATACGAGCGAAATTGTATTATTTTTTTTGTTGGCCAGTCGGAATAAAGTGATTTTTTTGTTTGTTTTTTTTGTTTTTTTTTTTTTTTTTTTGCTTATTTCGATAATTTAAGGCTAGTTTTAACATCAGATTCCTCCGCAGAATAACCCCGGCTAGCTGAAAAATTTACCAAACATAGACCTTGAAACGAAGAAAAATGATGAAATATGAATGTTGCGAAAATTTCAGAAGTTGTTTAAATAAAAAAGGGGTAGAGCTTTCAATATTACGGTAGGGGAGCTACGAATTTATCTAGAATGGAGCGCGATATAAATATGCATGAATATGAATGAAATGATCTGCGCGTAGTATTTTCAGCTACGGTTGTGAAACGGCAGTACTAATACGAAAATCTATAATTTTGAGAAGTGAACAAAATCATAATGATAATGGTTAATAATTAATCATTCCCCCCGGGGTAAGGAAATGTAATAGGAATAATTTCAATTAAAGTACTCGTAGAATTTTACCAGTATTTGTTTACATCGTTCCGGTATTTATTTCTGTTCCATTTACAAAGTTTTTTTTTTTTTTTATATTTCAGTTAGCTGTTATTGTTTCCATCTACGGTTTTCGCATTTTTCTTCTCTCATTAATTAGATAAAGTTTGTTGGCGGATGCAGGATTTAGGGTTTTTTTTTTCTTCGATTTGAATATTCCGTGGTATTTCTAAGTCTACTACTTTGTAGATTATCTTTTCAAAGGCCTCCCATAGCCGATAAAAATATTTTCTAAACATTAGTTTCAATGTATGTGTGTTTAAATTCTTAATTTACAAAAGCGTCTTCTTTTGCATTTGGTAATAATAAGTTCCCAGCTTCAACTTTTTATCTTAATTTGTGTGTCTATATGGTCTCTTTAGCTACTGCAGCTGCACAGGCTATGTTACTATACTTTAAGAAGTTTACCATTTTTCCCTCTTTTTCTTTAATCAGACAGCAATCAGTTTGGTTTATCTCCCGGCGAGGCTCGAATACATAATTTTTTTTCGTCGCATCGAAACTATTGAGGATGCTGAAGCCATTATCTACTGCGAAGTCGTAGATTGTTAGTCCTACTATTATGGCCGGTCGCATCAGTCGCGGACACCAAAACGCCTGATGAAGTCGCAAGACAATCGAATTCGATTGTCTTCGAGTATTGCGTAGTTTGTTTTTGGGAAGATAATCGTTTTCCCGTTGTCTGCCGCGTGATTTTCTGCCGGGGTTAACTCTTCTAATGGAAATGTCCATTTTAAAGACGCCGAGGATCAGTGTACCACCTTCTGATGAGAAGTTTTCTATTCGGCTAGTAGCCGCTGTGACCGGGTTGTAGCTAATTCGCATATTCATATATATATATATATATATATATTTATTTTTTTTATTTATTTATTTTTTTGGCTCGGCGAGAAACCACCACTAACAACTTTTACAAATAAGCTAGACTAACAGAATAGTGTGTATAAATAAGTAGATTGAATCCTAAAATGTCATGGAATAGGAGCAAAGAATATCGTTAGCAATAAAGTTCGAGCAAACATGGCCGCAATGACGTGTAACATAGCCCACGTATGTCGAAAAGAAGGATATGGAAAATTAACACTGATAATTAAACGTTTACAAAATTCGCATATTGTTTTAACGATATTCATTAAAATGTCACGCTTGACACATGTTGTTGTTGTTGTCGTCCCTTGTTTTCCTCTCGCCAGCTATAGCTGAACTCTTACGCTAGTTTTCTTAATTAGTACCAAACGCCACCCAGAGAGGAAATTTCTGTCATGTTGTGGGACCCCACCGCATTTTTGTTTCGCTTGCCATTAGGATGGCATCATAGAGGCAATCGATTGGCTACTCACTAGAGAAGCTGAACAACCTGTGCTGCGCGCGATGCATTAGACTTATTTAGTCTAATTAAAAGATTACCTGAATTTTTGTGATTTTTGAAATTAATAAATATATTTCCACAGCAACGCGAAGTGTTTAATGCTTTTTTTACATAAATTGTAATTACAGAAGAGGAGGGGTAAACACGTATAAATTTTACTTGTGATATTACTAGAACCTATTGTACTCTAAGAAGAAATTATTCAACCTCGTAAAATCGTTCGTGTATTGAAATAAAAATGTTGATAATTGACAGCAACCGCTATGAAGGCGAATACTACATTGAAGGAATTGTACTTGCCGGAAAACGATTTGGGATCGGCTGATGCTTCACAATTAGGCGCGATGCTTAAATCGAATGTAACGTTGCAGTTATTAGATATCAGGTAATTTCTTCTACACCGCAATCGGGAAATTTATTTTTATACATTTAATGTACACATACATACATACATACACATTTTCATATATATATATATATATAAAGAGGAGCTGGATGGTGTAACTTTTCAGACTTTTACTAATTTTAATTTGTGAACTTTTAAAATAAATAGTACTGTAGTACAGCAGTTTTTATACGAATATATCAATTAGAAAAATTAAGTTCAAATTAAAATATGTGAAAAATTAAAGCAATTATGTATTAGGGTATTGTACGCGAAAAAAAAATATATATATTTAAAATTGAATGCTGTTTAAAATGAAATACTAACAAAAATTAATTCCTTCGAATTTAAATAACATTGACAATATTTAAAACTGATTATAAATTTGTTTACCATTACCGCTATCTCAAGCACTGACTACGTTAATGTAGGAAGCTCGTCGTGATTTGCAGAATCATAATTTTAATGGATACATTTACAATGAACCATACTTACGCACTGAAAGGACAGTAAATGCGAACACCGGGATTATCACTCATACTTATACAAATAGGAAGTTAAAAGAATTCAGTAAACGCAAAAATTAAGTTATTCTACATGATACACCGGTAGAATTATACCAAACACTCGGGATACATACAAAACTAAACAAAACCAAAATATTTCGATTTAAATAAAATGTCAACGAACTATATTGACCATTTGAACAACTATGAATACAAAAATTAAGAAAAGGGGAGGAGTTTTTAAAGATGATCTACTAATTAGAAGAAAAATTTATATGAAAAACGTGTTAGTTTAGTAATAATTAGCATTACGTTTTCTAAAATAATCATCTGTGTCCTCTGTTAATTTTCCGCTTAAAAATAATCGAAATAAATATAATCTCAAGCTATGTAATTTCCGGACAGATGACTAACACAATTCAAATCGCTAAAACATAGTCAATATGTTGATAAACATTCTACAGACCCCGAAATATTAGAAACCGATTGAGCAACAAATCACGTTCGACACAAATCACTGAAGAAACGACCAAAAAAAAAAAAAATCTAATTATCGTCGTCTTTCTAACATTCAAAAAAAAAAATAAGGGATTTGTAATCGAGGAAAATATTTAACTATACTTGTTTCCTTTAATTTCCCTTTTCGATAACTAACATTGATAATAATTTAAGTCACTCGCGTTCATCGTGCCTTCCATTTCAAAATTTGAGCTATCGTACTTGTTTTATATTCTAATTAAGAACATACTTCGGGGAAAAGAATCATTTCTCTTGCAAACGAGGCTGTACACTTTTTTTTAAATATTTTATATTACAACTTGACGTGCGTTTTAAAATGTCTGAAGTTTCATATCATTCCTGTATTCTTGGAATTAAAATTGCGTAAACTAAAAAAAAAAAAAAAGAACTATACTTTAGAACAAGCTGCAGACTTTTTTTCTAATTTTTATGCGCTTTATATTAGCGTCGCCAGTAACTTTGGATGTTTGTAATGGAATTTTGGAATCCATTTTTCACTCACTTCCCGACGACCGAATAATTTCGATGACAATGCAATATTATAAAAAAAAAAAAAAAAGGCACCTACTCCCACAAATAAATTTAAAAAACGTAAAAATATTTATAAACGGAATAATTTTTATTTCCAGCGAAAACACAGTTGCTTGACGGAAGCATCCTGAGCCGGTCTCATTATGTTGTTTCCCGCCACGATGCGGCGACTTGGAGAAAAAGACCGGCTACAAACCCGTTGTTTTCGTCGAGCAGTCGTATTTTCGCGGAAAATAAAAATTATTCCGTTTATAAATATTTTTAGGTTTTTTAAATTTATTTGTGGGTGTAGGTGCTTTTTTTTTTTTTTTGCATAATATTGCATTGTCATCGAAATCATTCGGACGTCCGGAAGTGGGTGAAAATGAATTTAGATTGTGCTGTATTGTATTGTTGAATTTACGGGAAAGGGTGAACTGTAGATGCAACGGAATTAAGTATTATAGCTTTAGCTAAACGTAGAGCATAATTATAATCAAATCTAATCCTTCTGTTACATTTCCCCTTCAAGACTAAAAAATTAAAAATAAAATTATAGTTTAAAAAACTAAAAGCAGATATGCTTTATATATAATAAAATGCGCTAAAACGCCTTAATTTAATTTAAATTCTTGTACAATACTATTCTAAAAGAGGTGGATATTAATAATTAATTTTAATTCACAATAAAAAATTTAATTATTTTACAATATTAACCTGAAAGTGAAGACTTGTGGACATAAGTAATTAATTTCAATTCAAAATAAAGCGTGGGATAGTTTTATATCATTTACGTTTATTGAGGAACTGCATGACTAGAGTAATAAATTCACCTCATGCTTTATTTCGAATTGAAATGAATTATTCATGTCCACAAGTCTTCACTCTTAGGTTAATATTGTAAAAGAATTTAAATTAAATTAAGATTTTTTAGCGCATCTTACATATAAAGCATCTATTTTTAGCTTTTTTAAACTATAATTTTATTTGTTATGCAGCTTGCCATATTTATTTTTCAAAATTTAGGCTCTTATGTTTTAATGTTATTTTGGAGATTTCGTGGTTTTTTTATATTCCAATAAGAAATATACGTCGATTTAAAAAAAAAAAAAAATGAACTCCCTAGCTATCATATAACTTGAAATTTTCTAAAATTTGGATTCTTTAGTTTTAAAATTTTGGAGTTTTCATAATTTTTCTATATTGTAATGACGGAAATCGTTGATTACAAAAAAAAAAAAAAAAAACAAAACAAACCACTATAGAACTGGCTGTGACTTTTTATTCAATTTTTCCCCTTCCAGTTTTTATAATATAATATAATATATATATATATTCCCGCGCTATCTAGAAATACGGGGGTCGAAGTACAGCGCGATTTGTTACGAAATTAAATAGATAACAAAATGTGTACAATAATAGGTATGTAATGTTGCAAATATATCGCGTTTATAATAGCTGAATTGGCAAGGAGTTACTGTCGATACGCCTATCGCATTTGATATTGTTCAGTGATACAGGTGCATCATAACGATGTTGCCTTTCATTTTCAATGCGCCGTCAGAATGTTTTCCCAGCTCTTGTTTTATGAACTTCCGTGTCTCTTTGGTTTCTTGAAAAAAATATTTTTCATTGATAAAGATATTTTTTAGGTTAACTTTTTATCCAGATTGCGTTTAATATTATAAAATTCTGAAATGGATGGTTTTTGTTACATGTTTCAGTCACAATAATATAACAGATGCCGGAATGAATACATTAATGGATAGCATTGCCGAACAGTGTTTCGGATTGTCCGTTTTAATCGTTTGGAATAATCATCTGACGAGGCACATTGCTAATTCGGTATCGTGTCTTTTGGTTAGTGTTCGTTACGTGTATTTCGTATTATTTTTAATTAAATCTTGCGTGTATGTGAAATGTAAATGCGTTGTTTTTGTTTTTTTTTGTTTTTTTTAACGCTTTGGACAATGAAAAAGTTCTTTTAACGTAAAGCACAATAAAGTTCCGATAATTTTTTACGGTAAGGCCTGGTTAGTACTGACACCACGACCTCTTTGTATGATTCGACAAAATATGAAATTCTACTCGTCAAAACTCGGGATTAATAGTAAATAGCCTGTCTTCTTCAGCGATATTACTCTTTATAATTACCGAGCTTTTATTTACATATTTTGCTCTTTTAAACTTTAGACTGTGCATAAAGGGGACAACAAAAACAAAACAATATTATTTCAGTACAGGTAAATCCCGGGGGTAATGAAAGTTTTCTATATTTCCAAGTAAACATTGTATCCTTCTCATCAGATTTCAAAAAAATATTTTATTGTAAATAACTGAATGCCCCTCAAATTACTCTAATTATCCGGATCGCGGGAATTTATGACGCCGAAAGGAATAATACTTTTTTTTTCATGTTTTTATTTATTTATTTATTTTTTGTTTGTTTTCAATTAATACTTTTTAAGAAAACAGCATAGCGAAAGTACGGTTTTTTTTTTCATTTTTATTTATAAACACGCTATACTTGAATACTTGAAAAATGATCTTTTCTAAGCAGACTAAAGAAAAACCTACAAAATAAATTTAGGTATAATTACATTTTTTTTATTCTGTGTTTTTTTTTTGCTTTACCGGCTGCATTCAATATGATTGCATTATTCAGAAAATGTCAGATGGTAATGAAACGAAAAAGTTCTTTTCCAAATAACGTGTATGGTACACGGCAGTCAAAACAATATATCACTTGCCAATGACGTCACCATAAAAACTGGGACAGTTGCCAGAGCGAACTTTCAATCATTTACAGTTAACTAGTATACTTTATTATCACAGAGAACGTTTGATGTTTCTTTTTTTCTTTGAAAGCGCTGTTGACATTTTTGTTTTATTGTTTGAACTGAATGAAAATTCGATGATATTATTTCTGGTACACAAATTAATATAATCTGTCACGTACCTTCCTTGACTATCGACATTGAAGAAATAGTGAATCAGTTTAGTTTCAATGTAAGCAGTGTTAGCGTTTTTTTGTTTTTTTTTTTGTATTTTTAAAGATGCCTCCTAATTTTGAGAATTTTATATACCCTAATTACTACGTTACTTCTGCAGAGAAACATTAACTAAAGGATAATCGGAAAAAAAAAAAAGTTATTGCATCCTTTATTTAGATTTAATGAATTTCTTGAAAAATATTTATAAAATTGTGATGATAAAGCACTGCGTGTATTTCACAATTAGAAAACTTTCTGCTAATTAAATTAAGGCAAATTATTTATTGGTTGTGCTCTATTGTATTCGTACACATTTATATTTTTTAACATGAAAATGTTACATATTTCGTTACACAGTTTTCTACTTGGTCATTAATATATGTGACGGCGCATGGAGAAAGGGACCTAAGAGTAAGAAACAAAATTTTGCAGGAGAGCAATCTAAAGTTTAAAATTAGCTTCTCGATCTATATTTTTCGCACGTTACACGCACTAGGTGGCGTCTCAAAAATGACTTTAGGGACCTGGGGCCAATTTTATTCAATGCTCCGATATTTTTTACGCACCAGATTACGAGAAAAAAAAATCAGTTTTTTGACTCTTAGGTCTCTTTTTCCATGCGCCATCACATAATGTTTCCACTAACGGTAATACGAATAGAACAGTTACGAAATCACCGTTTTTGAAATGTTCATTTGTAATGGTTTTTTTTGTTTTTTAGTTGTTGTTTTTTTAGTTGGGTTTGTCAAAAAGACGTTGGCCCAAGAAAAGGGAAAAAGATGAGAAACGGAATCAGATGTTTATGCGATCCGATATGGAGGATAGGAAAGACTCAAGTGCTGGAATGACCGGGGGCGATGGCAAGGAGAGAACGAAAGATGTACAATACGGAGTTGGAAGACTAATTGACAGAAGGGAAGAGTAAAAGGAAGCACGTTCGGAAGCGATACAGGTGCACTTAAACAAAATGTGATTAGCGTCACCTATAAAGTTGCGAGAGGAAGGATGTAGAATGTTATTATGTAATATGTTAGACAACCAACATAATGGCGTATTTGTTAACAGTTTTCAGAGGATTTTTCCAAAAAAGTAATTACTGATTTTAAAAAAGATAAGAATGACATATTTAGTAGAAAAACAACTTATCTATAAGCATTACAAATGAACTAGTATGGGAGATGAGAGGAGGCTTGTTTTAGTGAGGTTCTAAGAACCGAGTCATTATATATATATATATATATGTATATATATATATCAGTGGCAAATCTTGATTTTTCTCCTGTCGCTTTTCTAAGACAGAAGTATGTTAATAATTTGTTTATTTAAAGTCACTCGGCAGCTAAGACCATTTGCGACACCGAGAAGTTACATCTTATGAGTATAGATTAATAAATAAAAAGAACAACAAAGATATCAAAATAAACAATAGAAAGAGAAAAAAGAAAGAAAGGAAAGTAAAGGAGGTAAGCGCTGCTGAATAGTAAATTGTACAAAAGGAAAAAGTTGAGTGAGCTTTAAAAATTTGAAGATGTTTCCGCAGACCTTTAGAAGTATGTTAAAATGAAATTAATTCAACAAACAATTACGTACACTACTCTACACAGACAATTAGAAGCCGCTAATTTTTAAAATTTCAAAAAACAAAAAAATTAAATTTATTTAAAAGAAAATTGAAAGAAAATTAGCATATCTATTACGAACAATAAATCATTTTAAATTGTTTTATGTAAAATTTATCAAAAGAAAAGACTAACCAAAAATCTGATATTTCAGAATTTTCACATAATTTTTAATTGTTTTTTCTTCTTCTTCTCCTTTTGTGTCGTTGTCTGTGTTCAGACATCGTGACGACCAATCATGAACATAATTCAACAATTCTTTTCCATTTCTCTCGATTTTGAGCTGCTTCCACCGGTTGTTGTGTTGATAGGCCTGTTGTGTTTTGAATGTAATCTATGAACCGGGTCGGAGGTCGTCCTCTATTCCTTTTACCTACACATATGTTGTTAAATTGTTTTACTTAAAATTGTACCAGAGAGAACGAAATGTAATCAACAAAAAAGCAGAAAAAATAGACGCTGAAAATTGGGGGTAATTATTTTTAAAATCAGACAAATTACAAACAGGGCTGTCTGTGCAAATCTCAAAGCCAGCCGTGTATCGTTCCTATAACATTTTGATGTGCAGCAACTGCTCTAGGTCGCTCAATAGAACACCTGTTAAAACTTATAGTAGTCTGCTATATGTGTTACTGTTTATCGATGATGCTCTAATAGGGATTGCATCACGGTGTAAATGCTACTCTGTTAAGTATAACACAGATCGAGTGTAGCTCTGTGTAGGATGCCAATGCCTGGATTATAAAAAAGTTTCCAGTATGCAACTAGTCACTCTGTCGAAATATAGAACTATGTACTTGGTTAGTTAAATTCTCGGTCTAATTGGCTGTTTATACTCTGTTATTGTATGCGCGTATATGCGTCTGTATATGTGCTTTTAGTGTCACCTAGGGAACACAACACAAAATTGAACAGATCATAAAATTGGAATTCAACTATTACCCGACACAGACGGCTGGTGTTTTATATGCTATGCATTTTTCTCCACGCGTCCAAATAACGAACTTCTCAGATTTCCACGGGCGAGCTAAAAATTGCCTTTTTAACCGAGTTAATCTCTGCTACCGGAGGAGTACTGGAAACTTTTTTTCTTCAATTTTCCAGGACTCCTCTGGAAGCAGAGATTAACTCGGCTAAAGGGGAAAGATAAATTTAGCTGCAATTATATTTGTTGATCTAGTCGTTTTCTTGTTTTATTCGTCGTCAGACGTTGTGAGTACTTCTTCGACGTTAGTAAGCCACTAAGGACGCATTGTGAAACATACCCATACATACAGGATTAACTAACAAAGTACTTCTCTACTTTGACAGAGCGACCTGCACGTTGTACATTTCAAATTTTTTCGATCAAATGGTATCCTATATGGCTGAATACCTCATGTAGTGTTTTCACACTAATACTATGTGTATCACACACTGTATAAAACTGCGACTATAGGCTATCGGTTATTTTATCATATCAAAATTATTTTCACCTGCCTATAACAATTTTTCTATCGTAGCCTTGATCTGTAGTTATGAAAATTACAAAAAGCCTATTCACGGAATTGTAATTACGCTTAGCGAAATATATACTGCCTGGCAAAAATCTGTTGACTGCGATGAACGAAACGTAGTATAGAAATGAAGTGCAACAAACCGGCGAAATTTTTCGGCAGTTTAGAAAATTTGTTAATGTTAGTCTAACATACTGATTTCCGTTTAAAAAAAATTCTTGACGCGATTGCAATTTTTCTTTAAAATAAATCAGCCCCCCTCTCCATTATAAGATGGATGCATTTTGTATACATTTCACTTTATAGTTTTACAGTTACATTACGTATTTATTTGTTTATTTTTATTATTTTTTTTTTTATAAATTAATTTTGCATTATTCCTTTTCGTTTTTTTACATAAATTATTTACGGTTTTTATTAATTTTCTCTTCCTGAATTTAAGTATCAGTTTTTTCTTAAATGAATTTAATTTAAAATTTTTTGAAATCTAAAAAAAAAAAAATCTCCTAATTTTCTATTTTTTTTTTTTTTTGTATAATAGTGCGTAGAACACAAGTGTGTGTCAAGCTAATTTCATTTCAACATTTTTCTGTCTTAAAGAATTACGGGTCGAAAAATCAGAATTCGTCACTGATATGTTATATATATTAATGGTTTTCGGATAAAAATGCAATGAACGGAAATGCACTGGCATAAATGCGCATATAGATAACCAGCTCATCGCAATAAATCCCGGCACAGGTCACGGCACCCAATAACTTGTTTGTAAATAAAGAAGGGAGTGGATTGCTGTTTATTTTTTTAGCCGAGTACAAGAAAAATAAACACATCTGTCCAAATATGCGGAAAATGAGTTACCTAAGAAAAACGAGTTCAGTCAAACATAATGTGTTTTTTTTTTTGGGGGGGGTGGGTCGTCAACTAGACACCTTATCCAGAAACAATAGGAAATAGAAGAGTTAACTAATTACATCTTAATTCGATCGGAAATAGCTGAAATAAAAAAACCAATGATAGTTCAACAACAGACTGAAAAGGAAAGGACTGGGGATATAGGAAGTATGATATTTCATGCGCTGAAGATTCCGTATGTTTAGTTAAAGATGACCATAATATTTATGTTTACATATTAAAACAAAGAACTCTGATTCTTCACACTGCAAAGAGAAAGAACACGACATTTTTTATGCTTTTTTAAACTTTTCGGCAACTTTGAAATTTTCATTAAGGAAATAGAATGCGGTTTCTTCCTCGACAACAAGCGATCTTTCTAATAATTTTTTCAAATTTTTTTGAACTTTCGCTGTCCTGGAGGCCTAAGCATAAAGTTGTAAGCTCAGCTATAGTTTTCCTATAAAGCGGTCTTTTAGGCATACACGTATGTTTGAAATGCGTTTTGGTTTTCTCTATTTTTTTACCGGAGCTATTGTTTACGTGAGCATAATTATTTTTTTGCTGTTTTTTGGAATCAAAGAGACCCGTCTCAGTCCATATAATTGTTAAACCGTAATTTTTTTCTTTTATGAAAGAGCTTCTACGTTGTTTTTTTTTTATATATTTTGAATTTCACTTTTAAAGATCCGGTGATGAGTTACGCATTTTTTAAAGGTGATTGTTGAAGTCGTCGTTTTAAATTCCCTCGTATATATTTTTGACGGTTTTTTCCCGCATAATGTAATCCATTATCTTAATAGATGTGGTTTTAAAGAGAATTTCAAGTGTAATATATGTTTCGGAATAAGTCTAACCGTTCGTAAATTACTGCATATTTTAATCGAATGTTTTAGTCGTTTCATCTTACTAAGAGTATTCCCTACATTAAAAGCTGCACGGAATCCTAAAAAGCTCTATTCGTAGAATATACATGTAGGCTTTTTCAATCTTTTAAGATATAAAGCTTGCGAAATTAAAGGTCTCATGAAATGTCGAACAGTCTGCTATGCATACTTGTGTTGTAGTGCTCCTTTTAGAACGGAATATTGTTAACCTCGGCAGGTGGATAGCTCACGAAAAATAATAATCGAAACTATCAAACGTGTCATCTTCATGAATCGTGCCTCTCCTTAATTTAAATAATAAATCTTTATTCCCCTTCTGAAAATTCTGTCGGGGTCTTCTCTCTTTATATCATAAAGAGTTGACTGTTATAGTTCACTGTTCTATTTTTTCATGGCACGAAATTTTCTAAACGGAAGTGTCGAAGCAGCGTCTTCCGCTTGAAAACCGTCTTTTATCTCTCGGAAGAAAGCTGAAGCGAAATTTTTAATGTTTTTCCTTCTTCGGCAGAAATCGGAAATTCAGTTGATGTAAAGTTAACAAAAGCATCCTGAATAAAACTGGCGCGCTTTTGTCAGTGCGAATGTTTATCTGGTGCGCATTTATCGCGTTATTGTCCGTATACTATTTTTTTTTTTTTTTTTTCGATTATATATTTTACCTGCAGATGATGAATGGGTAGCCAGACAAATAATTTCAATTACATAAAAAATATTGCCACCAAATATAACGACGTCGGCATTTTAAAGAATTGCACATCGATGCCAATTATATGTTATTGCAGAGAACTATAAGATTTTGAACCAAAACAAAAAGCTAAAAAAAACTTATTCCGTTATTAGCGTAATTAAATTTTTAATAAACTTGTACAAAGTAATTTAAAATCTACCTTTATACTTTTTCTGTAGCGTTTCTATTGTTAATTTCCGTGTGTCATTTTTAAACTGCTAACATTTGCAACATAGAACACAGTTACTAAAAAAAAAAAAAAACGGTTAAAATTTCTCACACAATATTCAAATTTAAAATTGAGTAAAACAAGATTAACATTCCGTCTATTACGTGTAAAAGTTGTTTATAAGACGGTACACATCGACCACCGCGTTATAAAATTTCAAACGAAACACTAAATTATCGTTAAATCGATGAATCGACGTTTGTAATTGCACCTCGATCTTTATGGAATAACTCTACTTTTAAGTAAACTAATATTAGAGCAATTAATAAAAGGGTTAGATATATACGGTAGACTTTTTTTTTTTTTTTTTTTTTTTTTTTTTTAACAAATATCACCGACTTTTCTTTCAGTTCTCTTTCCTCAACTTAGGAATTCAGCACATATCTAATTTACGAACATTTTGTAAACTGTTTATTATGCACTAATGAAAAGACAGAAAAATTCAATTACTTGTAAGAAGGGAAAAAAACTAATTTCGTGTAAAAATAAACTCTGTACCTGAACATATTTTATAATTTTTTTTAAAAGGTATTCATGAACACGGGCGGGGGGGATAGTTTCGATAATTTCTGCTAACAAATGGAAATATTTTAAGTATCGATTTAAATTAATACAATAATTTCGATATTCTTTTATGCAATGTAGGAAAAATTCACCGGATTAGAAATTTTGAATATCGGTATGAACACGTTAGGCGACGGATTTTTGCGGGCTATTAAATTACAATTAATCAGTAACAGAAATTTGTTGAAACTTGGAATGCAGTCTACCTATTTATCGGACGAAGCCGCATTTATATTTGCCGACGTTTTAAGCCGAAATACTTTATTGCAGGTATGTGTCGCTCGTACAGTATTTTTTACGTTATTATCCCGATTTTTGTTCCCCCTCGCCATTTTCCCATTTTTTTTTTTTTATACACACGGAGTGTGGAGAATAATATATTATACGTATATCAGCAGACCACCTATCGGATTCTCCGATTTATAATTGATTTTAATGACAATTTTTTTTTTTTTCGTAAATTATAGTACGGTAAGCAAATTTTATAATTTTTCCGTCTCTGAAATAAATGTAATATATTTGATTTAAGTTAATCTTAAAAAATAATGTTTCACACATATAGCATGTAGTATTTTACTACCGACAGGGGGGCCTATGTTGCGTTTAATTGGAAAGAGAATATTTTAAATTCTATGATAAACATACACGATACTAAATAGAACGAGAACCAACCTATATATACTGGTGTGTATACTGATTGTACCCGTTTGTCCGCCATGGTGGCTCTATCATTTGCCTCACTGAACCATTTCCGAAAAACAGTTCTTTACTTAAATTGTAAATATTTTCATTCTAGCAACTATGAACACCTATTTTGTTACACTATCGCCTAAGCATTTTATTTAATATTCCGATATTTTAACCGCAAAAATTCCATACGATAAAGGAATTTTTAACCCGTAGTAGAATTGTATTTAGAAAACTTTTTTAAAAACGAATCGTCAACTTATGTGAATTCTAAGTGGCGATAAGTGACCATGTTAGAGGGGACGATCTTGAGTACGCGAAAAAATGAAAGAGCAATTTTTCAATACTGCTGTAAAAAAGGGGGGGGTGGAAACCGAAAATTTTAATGCGTCTTTTTTCTAAAGACGAATTCCCGATCAAATGTATATCTGATAAAAGACGGAGGAACAGGTTTTGTTTAATTTTTGTAAATAAATAAATAAAATAGTTGCGTTAAAAAGTGAAATGATTGTTTTACAGTCTCTCCAGTCTAATACTCAACAATTATGGATTGGTACATAAAGAAAGGACCATTCTATATAAAGGTATAATCCAAAACCATATATGGCTACGTCGCGACCATTTTTAAGGTATATCGATAATAGAATTTTAAAATCGGTTAACAAACATCAAAGGAAATTTATTTGAAATATATCTCCTGTACAGAACTGCTCCCGGCCGCCCTCCGGCGTGCGTAATCGCCAATATCCTGGCTTTAGATATTTTAGGAAAAGCGACATTATCAGAATTCAGAATTAAGAGTTAAGAATAATCTCGGAAAAGTTAATTCGCTAAAATATATCAACGACAATGAAGTTATTAAGAATTTTCGGTACTCTACGTCCCCACCAAGATCCGACGAAATTATATATTAAAAAACAAATTGATCCGTGTTTGGCAGCAGCTACGCTGGGAATTACATCAAGGAAAACATTTATTCGCTTTGGAAAAATCTTGCTGCAGAAATTTCGACGACACTCGGAATAATCGGGTCCCCAGAAGAACTGATTGTGAATCTAACACGGCAAATTACGTCGATTTAACATTCTTTTTATCCGTGGACTAATAAATACTTTTTACAAAATGTATTACATTCATTGAAACGTTATAAGTGACAATTAGTTGAAGCCACAAATAACTGCTCCCGTAAATTCACATTTTTCATATTATAAATTATTACCATTTTACGAGAACGTCAAGGCTGAATGAAAACTGATAACAAAATTCGACAAAGAATCGTAGCGCTATGGAAACAGTAGTTTTCGTATTTTATTTTAGCCCGCTTCCGAACGAAAGCTGTCCTCTAAGACTTGTTGTTAGATGTAGAACGAAGAAGAATGTTTTATTCGTATGTCGATAAAAACTCATTTTCAGCCTGCGCTCGAAGCGCAGCGCTGTTTTCATTTCATGTTTCACTCGTTACACACTTTTTGGGGTTTTGAATTGCGTTTTTTTTTTTTTTTTTAAATTTACGTTTTTCTTCGTTTTGTCTTTCTGTTTTTGGTTTCATTAATTCTTAGTGCCGAATAAAAATTATTTCGTGCTTAAACCGATACTTTTAGAAAAAAATGTGTTTTTCTAGTTTATCTCTATTCTCCTAGTAAACTGTGTTTTTCGTTATATGCTCCGAAGTTGTTTTTTTTTTACCTGTTTCAAACTTTTTCCAGAATTTGTTAAACCTAATTTTTCGCTATATCCCCAGTTATCTTCAACGATCCAAATGTTTGATGTTGCAATCTCTGGTACATGTATTTTGTAATAAAAATATTATGTAGTTTTGTTTCCCATTCTCATTTATTTTACTTAAAATATAAATGGAATGTTGCATTACAAGGACGTCGCTAGACGATGAGCCGGGGGCGGGGGAGATGATAGAAAGAGGATATGAGTGTTATAGGAAAAATAAAATGTATAATTTGTAAAGGCTTTATATTTTATTAAACAAGAATAAAATGTTAATTAAAGTATAATTTTCGCGTGGGTTTCTGGCAAATTGTTCTACTACTTTATTATAAAAGTCTTCCCAATTGTCCGTGATTACGCGCCTATGAATACTCATCATGGCCAGTTGATTAAAAAGTTTCAAAGCTCCAGGGGGGCGCAAAGGCCCTCCCCTACCCCCCTTGGTGACGCCTATGTTGCATTACATTTTTTTTTTTTTTTTTTTTCTTTCCAAATAGTACAATTCAGAAATACTGCAAAAATATACCGGTTAATATATATTTTTGCGCGATTTCGACATTTTTCAAATTTACGTTTAATAACGAAAATTGTATAAAATTACGAGTTAACACGATAATCGAATTATTTCTGTTTAATTTCAGAGGATAGATCTACGTGATAATAACATTCAGATATCCGGCTTAATCACATTATTGAACAGTTTGAATCAGAACTCGACACTTGTTCGTCTAGATTTAGATAAAGTTCCTCGTAAATCATCGGCTTACATTGTAAGTTCAACATTTATTTACGATTTCTTCATTGACATTCTGAAGAATTAAATTCTAATATAACAAAACAGATCTATATCACGAAAAAAAAAAAAAAAAAAAAATAACCTTTTTAAGAGATCTAAACAACTTTCTAAAAATCTTGAAAATATTAATTTCTACATATTGTATTCTTAAATAAACTTCTTTCGTTTTTTTTTTTTCTTTCCTTTCTTCCAAGAAATACTATAATTTATTGTCAGAAAGGTTATTTAAACGTTTTACTCGGCTTTTTAAAAATTAATTTTTTTTCAACGAACCATTATATTGTCGATAAGGTTAATAAATTAGACTTCCGTAACGGCCATTATTTTTGTAAATTTAGTATTATCTATTTCTATTACTTTCATAAAACAAAAAATGTACAACTTTTTTGAAATGACTTTTATATACATACACAACACATAGTATGTGTATTGAATACATTTGTTTTCGAAACATATGTGTACATTCCGATCAAGAATAAAAAACATAATAATAATAATATTAATAAATTACTGTATGAAAATAGCGAGAAAAACATAAAAAATTTCAATCATGAAAAATTCTTAAACGAGTTCACATATTGCCTAGTTATTTTGATTCATTGTCAGCGTATTTCGACTACTCTATTTACAAAAACCTTTGAGACAACTGAACCGTGTGACATATTTCAATCAGAGTTATGAAACTGTACATTACTTTACAATACACTGCGAAAGCAATTAAAAGTAAATAAATAAATAAATAATAGGCCGTCGCGTTAGCCCGGTGGCGTGAACGCTACATTATTAAGATAAAATAGTCGTGGGTTCGATTCCCAGCGACTACTGCAAAAAAGTATAGATTGATTGAACAAGCTAAAGAATTTATTTAATGATTACAGTTAGTGGCCAAATGGTGTTTAATAACATCCACAAAAAAAAAAAAAAAAAAAAAAAAAAAAATCGGATGAGGCTGTGTCCGGACACACGGCCGTTCGTTTAACGTGAAATGTCTATGTCAGCGAGTCGGGGTCAAACGACCGCAGTCCGTCTGGCTTCGGGGGATATCGAAATCTGTTTGAGCGCGATAGTGTTGAGATTTTATTGGCATCTATCGATTTCCTACAAATAGTATACATGAGAGAAATTTCCCTACACTTTTGTCGGGAAATTTCGTATGGAAAAAAGAAACGTTGCGAGCTTTCGTCTTCTTTAAATTTCTGTCGAACCAAAGTCGATCACAATCGCTGCAAGATAGACCAAATGGATTGGTTTCGAATATCGTTTTGAAGCGTTTGTCCGCTGCAAGCCAATGTTTTTGCATTGCATCACTTCGACTAATGTTCATACGCTTCAGTGCGGAGACTGGTATTTTCACTTGTTATATCCATCGGTACAGATACGGTAGAGGTGCTCGCGAGGTTGACGTCGTTCACTGAGCGTGCCGTGGTAGCTTTGCGATGTTCCCGAAACTGTCTCGCTCGCTCAGCACCGGGCATTGGGCTACCTCCTATGCGTGACCTATAGCCTCTTCTTTCTAGCGATAGGTGTGATTTATATTTTCTACTGGCTCTTGGGGCTGATGCCGACTTATTATATTTCAATACTTTTTCATAGATTTACTTTTCATTTTTACCTATGAATACTCTCCAAAAAAAAAAATAACTTTTGCTTAACTCAATCGGTCTAGATTAACTCTATACGCATACGCACAAATTGCCGTGCTATCACGTCTGAGTCGTGAGCTACACTGAATAGGAGGGAGCGAGAGTGCTGGTTTTGGCCAATCTGCGCGGTGCCCCTTTCCCGCCTACCCGCCGGGCCCTGGCGCAAACTCAAGGTGCCTATATAAGTTAAATAATGACTCTGCACTTACGTCTCTAAGTCTAATATTTTTGTAATTATTAAGGTAAAAAGATATAAGACCTTTTCGTTACGATTCACTTTTCCGACTTGGCGGATGTTTCGGTGTGATTTTAAAGACGTTTCACATAAAAAAAAATTAAATCGTAATAATGATCTTGGTAATGATCGATTTCACCATCATAAAAGCATGCGCGGATTCGATCGTCAAGTTATTGATCAGTTATTCAATTTCACTAATTTTAAATTATTTCGGTTAAATTTACACTTAATCAATTGTTAGTCAATATTCCGTCAGTAAAGACTTAGTCATTAATATATATATCTGCGTCATGAGCAAAAATTGTGTATATGTACGTAATAATTGGGTTCTTAAAAATGGCTCTCTCTAATGATTTCGATGAAATTTACGAATTAACGGCTTTTAGGATGCTGAACTTTTCATCGAGAAAGTTCTACGAAACGAGTAAATTTTAAACGAAAGCGACTAATGTTTAAGTGATAATATTGCGGTTCCCTTCATTTATTCTCTTCTACTCAAAAAAAAAAAAAAAAAATGACACAATGTTATTCTCTTTTTTCCATCATATGGAGAGGAAGGAAAATCGATGAGTTTAACTGGAATAGCCGTTCCGAGAACAACTGGAAAGTGAAGGGAGGAGACTGCCGAAATATACCACCGTCAAAAGATTTTTTACTCTTTTGTCGATTATGTGATCAGGGAACTGGATGACCGTTTCAAGCCACATCATGAAGCAATCCAGAAAATACAAATGCTCCTACCAGGAAAGACACAGATAATGACTCAAAAACCCTTCTATGCTTTGTATAAAATTATCAAAATTTACAGCGTAATTCGAAATCGGTCCATATAAATATAATAACATAATCACAAAGATCCTATCCTAACGTTTAGCTTTCATTACATAAAATTAGGAAATTTCCATTTTGGCCTCTCTTGCTTTCATTTCTGTCTCTTTCTCTTCTATACTTTGTATAAAATTATCAAAATTTACAACGTAATTCGAAATCGGTCCATATGAATATAATAACGTAATCACAAAAATCCTATTCTAACGTTTAGCTTTCATTATATAAAATTAAGACATTTTTTCGTTACATTTTTCGTTACATAAAATTGAGACACTTTTTAAATAACAATAACAAAAATCCTATAAAATATAACAAACGTTACATAAAATTGGGACATTTTGCGTTACATAAAATTAGGATATTTTTTCTAATGGGGGGTAGCCTAACAATTACGTTGTAATTAATATATATATATATATATATATATATATATGTGTGTAGGATGAAATTGCGCTTGTTTATGCAGAAATAAACCATCTTTTTTCAGCATATTTTATTTAATATATGAAATTGTAACTTACTTTTATTCATTATTTTAGCCTACTGGAATATTTTATTAATCTACAATTACTGTTGGAAAATCGCCTAATGTGTAGTTCTTTAATTTACTGCGCGTAGGAGAATCACGCGATCAAGTACAAAAATTTGGTGGAAGAAATCCGGAAGAAGTGCGCCCAGAACGAAGCTGAACAACTGGAGCGAGAAAGTCGCGACAACGACGAGGTGGACGATCAGCTGCAGTCACTGAATGAAACGTATAAAAAGCTGAAATTATCCTTCATCAATTCCAGGAAAATATCGCTCACGTGCGAATCGTTGAATTTCCAGCGGCGTTCGGACGATGGAAACGGCATTTTCCTCGTCAACGCCAACGGCGGTGGAAATTTACTCGCCGACCCGACTCGCAAGCATTCGGTTCGCTTAAGAAGTCCCGCTCCGAGTCCGATACCTAGTCCAGTTTCCAGTCCAGCTCCGGTGCGCAACACTCGATTTCTCGTGTCGAAAGTGTCGGAAAAACAGCAGCCGTGCTACCCGAGCAATAATCGATTTTCCGCTAACGCGCCGTCCGGTTCTCGTTTTAAAATCGTTACCATCGTCGAACCGAAGTCATCCGCCGACCCCTTCGATACGGATGACGGCGACATCGACAACGGTAAACAGAACGTCATCGATTCAACCGCTGCTGCCATCGCTGACGATGCAGGCAGCGGTCGTGTTAAAAACGGGAGCAACGTAACCGATGATAATAGCACGGCGCTAGATAGTGCCGATTACGAGAAAGTTGACGCCGTGAATGCGAACGACATTATTCACGGGAATTACGACGACGATGACCAGATGCCGCCCGGTAAGAGTTACGACGATAATAGCAATTACATCGTCGGCGACAAATTTATGTCGCGAAGTTCGTGTACGGAAAGTAAACGATCGGCCGAACTGAAAAGTGGAAACGTAGCAGCAGTGGCAGAAGTGGCAGATACGGCCGCACCACCGGCGATAAAAATTACGAACGAAAAACCGGACGTAATAGCGAAAGAGGTAAAATCGGAAGAAGTAGACGGAGGAAGTGGCGTCGTTATCGTTAGTGGTACCGATGCGACGATGTTTGGCGGTGGCAGTGTCGATACTCGGCGAAAAGCGGACGATGTCGCCAACGACGACTGTAATAGCAAAATCAGACGTGCCGCCGTCAGAGAATCGTCGTCACCGTCACCATTTTGCACGGCGTCTGACAAACCGTCGACCAAAGATCAACAACAAATACCGATTACGGAGAAGATTCGCAAGTTGTCGTGGGTGTCGCCGATCTTTCAGTCGTCGTCCTCCGTCATCGATACGAACAAAATCCCGGCTAATCTGGAAAAGTTGTTGGGTCTATTTCAGAATCCGTTTGCGAAAGCTCATCCGGCCAAGTCGTCCAACGTTGCCAATACCTTCCGAGAGGAAAGTGTCGCGGATCGGAATCATGCGCAGTCAGCTGAACCGGCTACGACCAAACATCGCAATCACAACAACAACGATGTCGCATTTGTCGATGACAGGACGAATAGCTCGAATGGCGCGTCGAATTTGACCGCCGATAACGAGAGTTGCCCCTGTCCGAAAGCCGGCAGCCTCGAAGACGGTTCCGATGCGAATGGTAATTTTAAGTTCTTCGATCTGTTCAGTCGGCACGGCAGCTCGCAACCAGAAGCCGAAACAAGAAACTTTCCAGCGACTTGGCCGCAAAAGCTAACCGGCACCACGGCTAATTTCTTATGTTCCCCATCGAGCAGGAGTTCGCCGAATATACTGGAAGCGACTGCATTCGTCTTACTTCAAGGTCACGCATCCGACTTGACAGGTAATAATAAAATATGTTTAAAAATTTCTTCATTAGTGGCGCAGTTTCCCCCCGTCTATAGATTGTATAAAAGCGAGGCAGTGGGAAAATCTGAATCGCGCAAGGAAATGACGATTGCACTGGCCCGCATTTAGTACTGTAGACAATTTTGCTTTTGAAATGTGTTTTGAGTACCTCATTAAAAATTTTTGAATTTTTTATTGGTATTTTTTCTTTTTTTTTGAAAATTGTTTAGAATTTAAAAAATTCGCCCATTTTAAAGCAAAAATATGAAAAAACTCTAAAAAGAATTACGCTACTAATTTTTATATGAGATTAGCGAAAGTATTACAGTGCGAATTTCATGCGCGTAGTGACTTAATCAAATAGTAGTAAGGACTTGGAAGGATCAGCCATGTGTCTTGAAGGACATAAAAAAAAAAAAAAAACGATCAAATGATTCTGCTATCAGTTTGCATGTCGTATGCAAAAATAACAAACAATATTAGTTGTTTCATCTATAAACCGAGCAGCGGCTAACCGCGTCGTCATACGAATTCTAAAAAACCAACTCATGCGATTTTTACTCATTTTGATGTGTTAGTGTTTTCAGTTAGCGCTGGCCCCGGTAGTAGTGAATAATTTCTATTATTCTTCTAGCGAGATGTACGCATACTCATCATTTTGCGATGTTACTATGATTTTAAATTTCCTGTATCTTAAAAAGCGTAATATTTTTTATAGACACTGGCATTCTTTAATACTGAACGGGAACGGGCCGTTTCGATTTCAAGAACTTTCGAGAATAATCTGTGCTTGTGTTCGATAGAGTTTTGGTGAAAAATATACACACCTATGCGCAGACATAACAGTTAAACACAATAATAGTCCCTTTTTGATGTAGGTAATGTAAAGTTCAACCTTATAAATATAAGCAAACATAAACACTTTTATTCGAGTTCCTTCATCTCCGCATTAATAACCGTAGAAAGCTGAATGTGAATTTCTGTTGTTCGTTAACAGTTTTTGCATGTGACTGAAAGCGCCGAAATGCTTATTCACTGTTCTGAGCGTAATTATGCACCAGTCTTACAGTATCCATATTAACTCATCGAGCTAACCTACTGCTTTCCGCAGTCTCTCTGCTCTTTCATAATTTATTTCTATCAGATAGATTAAAAACGCTACAGCTTAATCCGGATTTTTAGAATTTACGATGGATCGCCACCCCCACCTCGCTCCGTCCTCGTGCGATATCTGTAAAACTCCAGTTGTTTCCGCTGTTACTGCATGTAAGATTTGTTGCACAGGCGTAACATGAAATTTAGTTAATATCGTCCGACTAATACACGATTACATTAAAAACACTGAAATGATAACAAGTAGGTTCGTATAACGAGTAAAATTTATTAGCTATGGGGAGTACGGTTTTTTTTTTTTTTTTTACAATTCTTGTAGCAACAGTGAGACGTTTGACCTTCCCAATAATCACTAAAATTGTGTATATACATATATATATATATATATATATATATATATATATATATATATATATATATATATTATATATGTATATAAAAGTCCGTAACCGAAGGAGGTTTTCAAATGGACCGAAATTCAGAATACATTTTTTTTTTGTTTAAATTTTTGACGAAAGAAAAGAAAATTAAAATTTTTATGAATTCTATAGAAACGACTATTTTTTATTTTTTTTTATTATGTAGTGTTCAAACCTTGCATATACAATAATTGACTACACAAGGCTTTTTAGTGTACTATTTATAAATAAATATATTTCATAATAATACACGCACACATATAATATATATATTTATAAAAATATTTTCGTAACCCCTCCCGAAATTTTGGTCTAGATACGGCCCTGTAAGACAAAAATTGCTTATCAGTGAATTCGGAATGAATATACACTACTACAGGCTCTGGTCATTAACTCGAATTCGATAATTCTTATAGAAACGAATATTTAGGTAATTATTTTGGGTTACTTCCAATCGTGTCGTTCATCCACTCTCGCTTTGTGGCAAGACCCCTACAACTACAAAATATCAGCGTTTGAATTTACACAATAATGGTAATAGTAGGTACCGTATATCTTAACGTGTGAAATTTGTTGTCTCATATATATGCGCATTTGGCGAGCATGTTTTCGTTTATTTTCATTTAATAAATTAAATACCACAAAGTGTTTTCTAAAGATTAATTTAAAAATAAGTGCAGAGCCGAGAACATTTTAGATTTATAATAGAATTAACGTTCGAAGAATGTCTTAATTTTGAAAATAAATTCCCTGAATCGATAAGAAAAATCAACGTTAAATGCCGAAATTTTACGTATGATTTAGAATCTGTGATTATTAAGTACGTAGTACGAGTAATGCTATTTTCCTTATATTTTTAATTTAGTCTAGAAACTTAATGGAAATCAGAGTGCTGCTGCTCCTAGCGGCACTTAGAAGATGTAAAAATTGAAGTGGAAAAACATTCGATATTTTTTCTTGTGCGAACAATTTATGTAATTTAGCGTAGCGATTGATACAATAGATATTAGAAAATAACAATTAAGAAAAAAGTGTAAAACAATTTTATTAATAAAAATGTTCCGATAAACCGGATATAAACTAAATAAAATTATCGATTGTGGAATTTTCGGATTAGGTAATAAAACTCACTCATATATTACTTTCAAAAAAATACGCGCAATATTTTCCTTCTCGTGTTTAAATTTCACCGGTTTCAGATTATTCAAACTAACACATTTATACAGGTTAAAAACCACTAGATTTTGCATATTTTTTTACCCTTATATGTATTAATATAACATATTTAAAAAAAATAATAATAATAATGTGCCTCGTCGCAAATCCAATAAATTCGGATATTTGGATGATCAATTGTATGAACTGTAGAGAGACACCATTACACATACGCCAAAGTCAACGGTGTCTTGTTTACTAAAAAAAAAAAAAAAAATCCAACGTAGTAATGCAAAGTAATTTTTAAGTTGACGTCGAGTAATGTTTAATTGTCGCATTTTGCAGCTGTAGGTATCCAGAACATGAGTTTGGCACGCGAAGAAAATACTACCGAACAGCTGTAAGAAGGGGATCGATCTTGATTAGGATGCAGCATTTAGATGGGCGTGATTGTCGCTGGTACCGTCGACGTCTCCGTCAGTTGTACTACTGCAGTAACTTTTGCATTAGAGTTTAGTGTATTACCTGTTGAAACTTCCACAACGTAAGTAGATCTTCCTTCGCGTTACCGGCTATCGTCGAATGTTTGTTTCCTTTTTGCAAATTTACCATCCGGCTCCATCGATGGAGGCAGCCTTTTTTTTTCGAAATGGCGGGATATTGCGTGTAGAATGGAGCGCCCCGCCACTTATCGTTTGATGCATCGACTTCGTAGTCGCGTTCCCGGTTAGCCGAAGAGACTATTATAACAACGCAACGACTGTTCTACGATTTTCCTTGTCACCATCAGAGGTACTTAATGGCGGTTACTTAATACTTTTCTTAATAGCGTACAAATCGATAACGCATTTATTAAAATATATCCGTCAAATTGCTTTATTATTATTAGTTAATTATCGTACGCGTAAACTGTTTTTTTTTTCTTCTTCTTTTCAAGAACATTGTCATGTTTTTTTTTTTACAGCCTACAGGGGGACATGGCCGCTTATTTAAATTCTAAGTCGTGTTTCGGCGTTTAACCTCATCAAAGTGTCTCCTCTGTAGCATAAAGAAATTACGCATATAACACATATACAGTATATGTATATACATGTATAGAGTAATTTCTAATGATATCTCGATGCGTTTAAGTCATCTATATGAAAAAAAAATCATCAGTTGTGTTTTGTATTGCCTCTATTTGCAATACCCGGTCGTAATCTCGAAGGAGATATTACAAAAAGACAACGAGAAATAATTTATGCACGATCTGAGTAATAATGGAGCGTGTTTTTTAAACAGTACGACTGAAATAAGATAAAAAAATATGTTACCAAAAATAAACTTTGATATTCGGTATAATCGAAAAAAAAAAAATAATAATTTAAGTCTGTGTATTCTTCACGTTATGAACGTTTCTGTAAATTTTTATTTTAATTCGTATATAGTACTTAATATTATGCGTATTTTAACGTGATGACTTCGTTGTTTTTTCTGTTTTTTTTTCAAGTTTTTAATAATAATAATATAATGCAAGTATTTCCTATGCACTCAGTGTGTAGAAATGAAATTTTACTTGATCTCTAAAAAAAAAAGAGATTGCTACATTTACCATTATTGTAATTTATCTTTGCGATAAGTTTTTAACTTTTATGAATAATGTAACCACTTCATCGGGAAAGCGGTGAAATATACGAGGGCGGCTCTTTAAAATCCGTTCCTTTACATCGATTTCAAATTTTACCGTATGTATTTTTTTTATTATTATTATTATTACTATTACTATTACTATTACTATTATTATTATTTTTAACAATTTACCGTGATACCGATATATGGAAACTAAATCATTTTCCGTATTTTTAAAACCTTTCAAAACATTTTTGCCTTAACGTTACCAAAATATATATGTATATATATATATATATACATTTACCCTCTTTTAACCGTTAAAAATCTGCGATGAAATCCGAAATTATATATATATATATTTTTTTTTCCCCTTTATATATAGATGTAGCCAACAAGGGCGATTACCCAGACTGAAGGAAATTATATTTAATGCAGGCAGGCTAATTATAAAGAATCGCTATTTAGTTATTTTTTAAAAGAAAATCGTATTTAATTTTTTTGCTTTTTTTAATTTTTGATTTCGTTCAGTAATGCTTTATAAGATGGCACAAAATACAAATACAAAATCAAATGGAACCATTAATTACACGCACGTGTATATGTATATATATATATATACAGATACGTATAAAAGGAATTTTTTGAATTTTAAAAAGGTTTATAAGTGCATTCGTGAAATTGGAGTAAAATACACTGGAACTAAAAAATGTTTCCGCATATAGAGACGCAAATATTCAGAAATATCCAAAGTAAAATGTTTACTTCATTAAACATTTGAACTGTTTGTAATAATAGCTCGATGAAAATTTGTGAAAATCCGAACAGATTTCGTGATCGAGATTTAAGCGGTTCTAAATATTGCATAACACGAAACAGTTATCATTGAAACCAAAGGCCAAACTTTTTCGCACAAAAATGGTACTAGTGCGAATAATTGTTATCGGCATTGACATGTGTATATGTCAATTTTGCCCTGTTTTCTTTCGACATTTCTCATAAATTAGGACAAAAGTAAAATGAACGCTTTGAAATATTGTCTTTATCGTAACAGTAGTGAGAACATATTTTTACAAAGTCTTCAAACACTTTAAAACCGAAATATCCTGAAAATCGGCTCAGCTTGCCAAAATTAAACAGTAGTTGTTTTTTCATATATAAATTTAAAAAAAACAAAAAAAAAACCTTTAATTATTTTTCGAGTGAAATCCGTTTTCGATATACGAGTCATAAAAAAAGTTTCTGAAAGCACCATTCTATTTACGGAGAAATCTCACAAGTCTGAATTACCAGATCATTCAACGGTTTAAAAGTTCAAAAAAAAAAAAATAATAATCTACTTTAAAATGGCGCGCCTCCCATAATATTGCTCGTGAAATAATTTTTTAAAAACAAACCTATGTATAGAGAACTCGGTGTTCGATCGACGAGGTAATCTGTTAAACAGTTTAACAGAACACCGGTGTGCACATCGCCATTCTACAAATGATTGAATGTGTGTGAATACACATATATATATTTTTTGTAATTTTATAACTGAAATTTCTTTATTAACTCCCCTGATGTTATACTTTTGCCGTTGGTCAAAGAATTTCCAGCAGCTATTGTATTATTTAGTAAAATTTTTAGTAATTCTTTATACTATGTAAACGTGCAATTATTATAATTAGGAGGTGAGGATTTGTGTTTTATCTGATAAATTTTAAACCCAATAAACTAAGAATACGTAATTAAAGCAAAAAATTGTATAAAACGGTAAAATATCATCATTTTTTTTACAGTACCTTCTTCCTGAACGTAAATTGCAACGGCGCCGAAAAAAAAAAAAAAAAAAAAGGAAATTATTTGGTTTACTAAATTTCTTTAATTGTGTTAATCGGTTAATCTAAACTCCGTTCCTTATGTCATTGAATTAGTGACGTCGAAAAAACAGGGTTTATATATATATATATGTATATATTTATTTTTTTTTTTTGGGCGTCGAAAATTCAAATGGTTATAATTTTTCAATAGTGATTCAATGTTTATTTTTAAATGTATCCTCACTGCCTTGTTCGTAGCGAATTTTTTGTGATGATCTGGCGGATTAATTTTTATAATAAAAGTTTTCATTTCAATATTTATTACAAATATTGAATTTGATTTACGAAATATATAGTAGTAAGCTATTTACTGAATATAATTTCAATCGGCACTTTGAAGAAATTCATTAAGTTCACTTAAGTATGAGTTTTCAAACATTACCTATCGAACAATTATCCAATGTACTTGTAGATAATTTAATGTATATAGTATTTTCCTTGCATCGAAAATTCAAAAAATTCTCATCGAATGAAAACTCTTACAAGATTTATAAAATTTTCGGTGATACTTATTTACTTTCTGTTTAAAATAAATGATGAAAATTGTACATTTTATAGAGATTAGAAAACGTTAGAGTGTGTGTAAATAATGTTGCAAGAAATTATGTAGTTCGTTTTGTTTGTTCTTCGCGTGGTTTTGTTTATAATTCTTTTTTTGTTTTTTTCGTTAAAAACGGGTTTTGATTTTTCAGAGTTCAATTTTTAAAAACAAATTTTATTCTTAATCGAAAATTATGTTAATTTTCTAATAACATTTCCGTTTCATGATAATTCTCTGTAAATGTTCTTCTCCAAATTTGTAATTATACCAAAAGGATATTATATTACAGCCTGTTTTTGGAAACTCGTACCTAGGGAAACATGTATTTTTTCATGGAAACGGCTAAAATTATGTTGTATGATAAATAATGAATTTTACGCTTCATTTATAATGTATAATAGAATTTAAATTATTGTAAATTAGTCTGTTCATATCATCACAAAAAAAATTAACAATACACACTGAAAATATTAAGAAGGTACTCGAGTAGAAATCTAGCTGCCCTTCAAAGCTTCGAGTTTAGTCTCTGACGTCTCTTTACTTTCTTTAGATCGCGTTAAAATCATCCAGGTTCCGTACGCGTGTTCTTCTTGTTGCAAATAGAACTATTAGTTGCCACTACTGCCGTCATTTCTGTTAATATTTCAAATAAAACCATTATCAGCATTTTTAATAAAACCTTTAATTTAACTTTTAATTACTATAATTTTAGTTGTTGATACAGAAATTGCCAGCGTTCGGTAATAAAAGTTGCTTCTTCTTCGCTTAAACTTTCTCGTTCAAAATTGATAGGTTAAATGAATATATTATAGTAACATTTCCGTCTGTCTCTTTACGTATGTTAAAAGTGTTTTATATGGAAATTTTATTTCAAAGAAGAGGGGGGATTAAATTCTTCGTTCCACTTAAAGTAAAATAAGAATTATCGTTGTGATTAAAAAATACTTCCATTATTATCACTAATCCATTGTACGGCAATTGACAAATTGAAAGAACAAAACTATAAAATAATAAAAGGAAAAAAAAACAAATGAACGTTACGTCAAAGAATAAATTGTGGACTACCGTTTGCGTCCATGTTTCCAGTTTCAAATGGAGAATACTTTCCGTTATTGTAGGACATTACTTTCACCAACCAATTCAAATATTTTCCCCACTTCTGTTAATCACAACTTCGGTCTGAATTGTATATTGTTGTCAACATTTTATTGCTCTCGGTATGTATATACTTTTTTTTTTCCTTTTTTATAGAGACTATTATCGTGATAATTATACTTGATTGATTATACACTTCTTAATTGAATTGAAGTACCTTATTTTTTTCTTTGAAAGTCATCAACTTTCATCATATTTTCCAGAGGAGCAAGTTTATTTATTAGTATTAGAAGGATTAAGCTTACTTTACAACGATATAAACCTAACAGATAATAACGCTGGTTAACTTCGTAACTTTAAAATAAACACGATTGCGGTATTAAATAAGTTGCTTAATTTCAAAAAAATTACTTGTTTAACGAAAATTAACCTCGTTAAATTACTAAAAAACTCGTCAAACAAACCTGAAGAAATCTATTTGCTATCAGTTCCAGTATACGGTAATTTATAATTTTTCTTAAAACGTAGAATTGAAATATTTAGATAAAAAAGTTCTTTAAAATGGTACACGAGTATATATATATATACACACACACATATATATATATATATATATTAAAAAAAATAACTCAGGATTAATTCTGCAGCAATTGAAGTAACGTAAAAAATTAATATCGTGTAATCGGTAAGTTAAATTAGGTCAAATGGCCTAATCCCTATTCTAATGTTTGATATTTTTTACAATTGTGAATCAGTTTATATTTTACATTTGTAAAAATATAATTAAATGGTCGTAATAAATATTTTTCAATAATAATAATAATTATAAAATACGTTTACCGTATTGATGTTATTTAATTCGGGATAATGTATATTGCAGTAGTAGTGGCGATATTTAATTTTTTACACGAGATCTTTAATAAAATGTGAATACATCTTTTTTTTTCTTGCTATTTATAAAATATGATTTTATCTGAAACATTTTTGTAATTTCAATGGTTGTATTGGATAACCACCCGTTTCAATTCAATCGTTCATATCAGAAATCGAACCAAATACGAAATATGTCTTCCAGATGATTACTTTATTTTTTGATGTTTTGAAGCTTTCAACAAATTTTTATTATAAAAATGTTCCGTTTTCTCTTGTCGTTTTTCTTTTTGTTTTTAATCGTAACATTTATAACTTTACACTTATTATCAGTATTATATATGATTAATGTAAAATTATTAAACGTTTACCAAATTTTTATGCTTTTTAAATTGTGCATAGAATGAGGGACGCGTTTAATGGTAGAAGTTAGCAGATACATCATTTTGCGCAGTTTTGTGCTAATTTTTTATCATTCGATGCTCGTGACTTTTGTTTTAAAATAATATTAACCTTCTTTTGTAATTAGTTATTGCGCAGCGCTTTTTTTAAAGCTAAGTTATAATTTAATTATTAATTATATTATCAAATATTCACCGGTCTAATTACGTGCGAGCTTTGTTATTTCACGACACTGGAGGCATGATGTTAACTTTTTAATTATAATTAAGTTTTCATGTACAATATTAATACGTGAAATGTATTTTTATCAAATTACTTCCTACTCGCTTAGAAAAAATTAATAATGGCTGAATGATGATTTATAAAAATGGTAACAGTTAATAATATAGATTGCGGATAGAATTTGATTAAAACAGCAACCCCCAGGCTCGGATAGATCAATAAGAGAATATTATGGTCATCATCGTAGAAAGTGTAGACACGCTATTAGTATTATCTATTATTCTAAATTACGTGACAAACTGTTGCGCAAAAATCGAAAAATTTCTTATTCCCATAATGCAAACGATGATTTTAGAATTTTCTTCAGAAACTGAGATTTGCTCAAAATCTCTGTGAAAACTTAAAAGATTTAATCGATTTACTAAACTCTCATTAGTAGAATTTCTCTAAAATAGGTTTTTACTATAGCATTCAAATTTTTTAATTTATTTCTTTAAATTCCAATGAGAGAGGTTCCTCTCCGCTGATTATACAACTAAAAGAAAATGAAGATTGTTTCAAAAGAATCGAATGAAGCTTTTCCAAGATTAATAATAAGGCTGCGAGAATTGATTAAGCATAAAAATAATCTAATAGTCCGATTCAGTTATTTAATGAGCGAATTCATTTCGAAGAATCATCATACAGCAAAGCTTATTCGTTAATTTTAAAAATAATATTCAAAATAATTAAATAAATAAATATATATATACACGAAAATAACTACATTTTTATCTTTTTCCGTCTCATTGTCATAAGAGCAGCATACAAAAATTCAAAGATTGTCAAATTAAGAGAGGCAAACAAGTATCATCTGAATTAATCTATTTAAACGTTCAGATTTTGCAGTTTGGAACAGCGCATAAACATTTGACTAGAATGCGGTTAAAAAATGATTAAAAAGTTATAAAAACATTTCTGAACTTTAAATGTAACGTAAACTTTTTCTACTTGTAGTTATAGGCGCGCGCGCGCACAGTTGATAAATTTTTCCTCGAATTTTTTTAAGATGGTAACAATTTAATAAAACACCGACGATATAAGAACGTCGAATGGGATAACAAAACAATGATAAAAGTACAAAAGATGATTTTACGCGGTTACTATTAGATATGTAAATATAATCGGATTGTTTAAGAATACTCGATTAGTGATATTGTTTCAAGATGAAATCCTCCTCGCATTGCACTATCATTTAATAGTTTAGTTGTGATTATATGTAATAAATTCAACCGAAATATGTGAATCAATATTAATATTCTCAAATTCGAATTACTAATTAGCCAACAAGCGAATTTTCCTAGTTTTCTCCTATATTCCGTGTTACATTATTTTTTCTTAATAATGTCTTTTGTTGGAAATTTTAAAATTAAAAAAAGAAAAAAAATAATTACATAACCGCTTTAAGTCGATTAGTTTTTCTTATCTTTCAGTTTTCTCTTATTTCTAAATGATCGTTTAATTAATAAATTACGGTAACATTAAATAGGCGCGAAAAACATAAAATTTTCAATAATTGTAAATTTCATAATTTTTTGATTCGATTTGAACAACCAGAGTTAACTGCAAAATATTACACAACCCTTGTGCATCATTATCGTAGGACGCGAAAACTGTCTGATTATAACGGCTGTATCATTTTCATATTGATATGTCGATTAAATCGGTAATCGGATTATGTGAAAATTTTAATTCGAATAATTTTACATTTTTACAAACTGCCACGATCGTCTCAGGATAGTCTGACACTGTTCAGAACCGGCCATCACACGCTTAATTCTTTTCGGTATTTATCACGTATTACAAGCAAAATATCTACTCAACAAATCGTTATCAATATCGACGTTATATATATATATATATATATATATATATATATATATATACATGTATGCTTTTATTAAAATCAATTCGCATTATACAACAATGTATACTTTTATTAAAATCAATTCGCATTATACAACAATGTATACTTTTATTAAAATCAATTCGCATTGTACAACAATGTATACTTTTATTAAAATCAATTCGCATTATACAACAATGTATACTTTTATTAAAATCAATTCGCATTATACAACAATGTATACTTTTATTAAAATCAATTCGCATTATACAACAATGTATACTTTTATTAAAATCAATTCACATTATACAACAATGTATACTTTTATTAAAATCAATTCGCATTATACAACAATGTATACTTTTATTAAAATCAATTCGCATTATACAACAATGTATACTTTTATTAAAATCAATTCGCATTATACAACAATGTATACTTTTTTTAAAATCAATTCGCATTATACAACAATGTATACTTTTATTAAAATCAATTCGCATTGTACAACAATGTATACTTTTATTAAAATCAATTCGCATTATACAACAATGTATACTTTTATTAAAATCAATTCGCATTATACAACAATGTATATTTTATTAATCAGACGCGAATATTTTGTCTCTCTTTATAGATTGCTAGTACAACCACTTCAGAACTACTATTTTGAACTTGACTTCTATTTATGTTTTTCTTTTTTAGTGATTTTTTAATTATTCCGATACATTTATGTAATCAAGATGAAATGGCTGATTGACCACGTTTTCTAAAGTAATCGTATAAGCATAACTACCGCTAATTATATACCTTTTTTTTGAGCTTTAGTCGAGTGTTATATTGTTGCATAATTTACATTCTCCAAAAGCCGGGCGTTACAAATTTTCATTCGCTTTTTTCTCTTTTACACTTCGTAAGACCGATTTTCTCTCTAATTTTTTTCTTACTTACCTAATTAACTACGAAACATTTTTTCTTCTTATTTTTTTAACTTTTTAACGGCATATCACACCCCGTGATAATAGCTGATCGTGTAGTCTTCGTTACCTCCTGGTATATCTGGAATATAGTCAGTTTGTCTTGTTCCGCGTCTAAAGGGTGCTGAGTGTGATCACTACAATTCCTGATTAAAACCGCTCTCCTAGATACGTACCTAACTGAACTGGATAGCAGAAAAATCTAGTAAGTTTCTAGATGAAGGGACCCTACCTACTACTACTACTACTACTACTACTACTACTAGCATATCATTTACTCTATGTTCACCGGACCAAGTATATTAAGCATCTTAAGTTTTCGCTTTTTAACTATAAATTACATTTTCATTATTGTAGATTTACTCCGAGGGAAATATCATCTCCTATGTTCAATAATACGTATATCACTTAACGAACTGAAAAGATTACGTCAACTGCATCATACGCAGGCAGTTGAAAAATAAAATAAAGAAAACATCGTAAATTATTTACTTTTTTGAAAAAGAAAAATTTTAATTAACCAGTTCAGAAACACATAATTTACTGCAATTATATATTTAAAATGGTCTTTAAAAACTATTTCAAAAGTGATTACTACATATTTGATGAAGCACGAAATACACAGAGACAAAATTGTTAATTAATTAATAACAAAAAAGGGGGGCCGGCTTGCTTTAGAAATAGCTATATTATATATTCGTACTAACGTAATAATTATAATTAAAATCACCATTGGAGTTATTTCGACTCCGAAATATCGTACTGATGGGCGGTTTTATTAATTAATTAACAATTTTTTCTGTGCTTACAAATTATATGTGTTTTATTAAATATAAAAAACAATTGTTAGTAGAAAAATGCCTTATAATAATTACACGGTTACTTTAAAACTATTATTAGCGATATACTTTGTAAACGTTTTTTTTTTTTTTTTTTTATGCTCTACACGTACCTTTCATTCATCAGTCCAAAAAAAAAAAAAAAAAAAGGATGAGGTAGCTACATAGATACGTCAAAGACTAATATATACGTTCAAAGCGCATCATTTTAAAGCAGGTTGGCTCTGAAAATTATTTTTCAAAATGATTTGTAGCCAATTTGTGTGTCACTATCTTGAGACGTTTGTAGTAGCGGTATTTCTTTTATTTTTAAACTTCCTTTAATTTTTCGAAATTATTATACGGACCGGTGAATTTAATAATTCTTTAAATTCTACGTTTTCTCAATGTGGCGGTGCAGATTTATTGTGGTGATTTTTGCATCACATTTTTCAAACCGTTGCATTGCCACACATTTTAATGATCGGTTTGTTATATACATTTTTCGAAAAAGATGCGCTTCTATTATTAAATTGCAAGTTTTATAATATGCACAATGAGTGATTAAAAAAAAAAAAAAGAAAAAAAAACATTTTACAGCATTCGACTACTATTGATGTGTTTATAAACTTGGGAAAAAAATATTATTCCAATTTTGTTTTTATATTTTATTATCAGCTTGTAATGCAAGCGAAACTTTTTTTTTTTTTACAGTATGCGAAAAACCACCTTTTTTCTTCTTCTTTTTTTGTTATTTTATTAACCAAACTTCGGAAGAAAATTAAATTATTTATTTATTTATTTTTTTTTTTTCTAAAAGTATAAATACAATTTACGTATGCAAAAGCAATCAAGTCGACAACACCTTGTAGATTTCTTTCGAACACAATATCATCATCGCGTGTAAAATATATGTGCACTATTATTATGTTTTTGTTATGTATTATTTAGAACATCTCGCCGAATAGAAATTCAAGTTACACGGCCGTTAATTGTTTTAAAACAATTGTTGGCAGAAAACGTGTACAACATTTTTTTATTATGTGTACCTGTTTTTTTTTAAATAATTTGATCTCTTAATGAAATATATGTAACTTTTGTGGTTACTTTGATAATACATTTTCCCGTTTGAAAGAACTCGTCTGTCATATTTTGTTTACAAATGTGTCTACTATATATGTTAGATCGTATAATTTTATACTCTTCGCCTTCTTTTTGTTAAGCTCTATATGTTGTACACATGTATTTACAAAAAAAAATATATATATATTATGTTTTTATTTTGTATTTCATTTATTTCAACTTTCACAAGTGGCGGCTGCCAAGACAATCAAAATTTTTCTCAGAACAAGGATCATCATGTGTTGAAAGGGAAGTTGCAAAATTTAATTCAATAAAAAGTTCACGCACAAGTCTGAAATTAAAAAATAAATGAATAAATAAATAAATAAAAAGTGTTATTTGTCCAGACTTTTTAAAAAATCTCTCAACAAAATCTCCATTTTTGAATCTCTCTTGATTTTTTATTGTTTTGCGAACGCTTTGTTACATAATTGATAGGGTAAATAATAATAACACATCCGTTATAATAAAACAAAAAACAACAGTTTGTTAATCAGCAATAGAAGTAGCAATAGATGCGACTACTGAAAACTAACAATAACACTCTGTTCCTTTTTGTATTAATCAAAGACACGCGCGCAGTTTCATTACTTTTGAACATGTTATTTGTCTTCCTGTTATTACGTCCATAAGTTGTTACTTTTAACTTATGTTATACGGACAGATTCGGTATATATATATATATATATATATTATATATACATAATTATATATTAATTTAAACATTAAATTATTGATACTTTTTAATAATACAGCATGATAACGGCGAATAGAAAAGGTACTGTTTAGAATTATCTTGGACACGAAAATAATAATTGTACCCTCCTATTGTTTATCCTGTAAAGCATCAATATTTTTATGTGCATGTAATATACAGCACTTTAAAACCTACGGTTTAACACATTATATTATACTTATAAATTCGTTTATCATTTATTTATTTTTAACTTATAAGTGTAGTAATGTTTTAAAAGGACCCACTTTTATTAAATTCTTGTTTTCGCATTAATGACATCTTAAATAATTAAATATTAACCTATAAAAAAAATACAAAAATATTTAAATAGCATCAATTTCGCCGATAAAATGGAAATTTTCAAACACAACTATGATGACAAAAAAAAAAAAAAATCGGTTATTATTTCCGAATTAACAAATTTTAAACTGTTATTTTGCGAACGTCTGCTCAAATGCGAGCAATCGTTTCGTAACTATTACAGTTGTAAGTAGCAGAAACGAACAGCACTTAACTTTTAAATTTCTCCTGTTAATTATCATTCAATTTGTTCGGATTTTTATGGGTGAATACACATATTTTTACCAGTGTTTCAGTGTAAATCCCGTTAACACTTTGCGTTTGAACATGACGTTTTAGAAGAATTTATTTTAGACGATACTTCCAGAAATATAATAACTTTGATCAACACAAGGTCCTGTTAAATTTAGAGGAGAAATCTCAGATCCGTTTGAGATTGTTACGGGTGTAAGACAAGGAGACAAGTTATCACCACAATCCGTTTTAATTGTATTCTAGCAAAAATTATCAGAGAATGGAGAATACTGATGGATGAAGAAGATAACAAACATAAATTCAGACTTTTTACTAAAAATAAAGGAATATAATCGACTGTTTGACGTTCGCGGATGATTTAACTATCTTTGCTAATGATTTAACGTCAGCAACGAATAAGATCAACCAACTAATAAAAGTCTCGGAATGTGTAGGCCTTAAAATATCTGTTGAAAAAACCAAGTACATGACGAATATTACAAACAGTCCAGATTATTTTAATACATGTGCTGGAAAAATAACGCGAATTAAAGTTTAAATATCTAGGGGAATTTATACAACAAAATGGACTAGAAGAAGAAACAATGAATAGTAGAATATGTAAATTAGGTCGGGCATATCACTTGGTGAAGAATGTCTACGATAAAAAAGCAATGAGCATAGGAGCAAAACTAAGATACTATTATGCTACAGTTGTAAAACCAGAAGGGTTATATGCATCAGAAACGTTAAATCTAAACAAGAAAATATTAACAAATAAATTAGAAATAAGGGAACGGAGAATCCTGAGAAAGATTATAGGAGTTAAATGGAATGAAGGAAAGTTCAAATGGGTTTCGAACGATAAACTATATAGCAAAATTGAACCATTGTCCATATCAATAAGGAAAGGAAGATTATTATTTTACGGGCCTATGACCAGATTGCAAGAGGACTGGTTAACCAAGAGAATTTATGAATTCATGAAAACGAAGAAAATAAGACCTGCATGGTTCAATGAATGTAAAATTAATGGATGTTACTGAAACACAAATGTGTTTAATAAGGGGAATGGTTTCTCATAAAACAGTTGCGACGTCAATCTTTAAAATAGAACAAGTTAACGATAAGCCATAAAAATGTCTTGATGGAGAGTCTCAAGAAATACTGGAAAGATGTTAAGGAAGGAAGAAAGAAAAGATATAAGATGAAAACTTAGTAGTTTAGCGTAGTTCATAGAGGCTGAAATCGAAAAAAAAAAAAAAAGTACCGTGTGATATAGCAATATTTTATTTGCAATATGTAATTGGGAACGCAGTTCAAGCAACCAATGAAGTTGTCTTTAGATTAAGTTCCGTTATTTTTGTCTCGATATGTGGAAGCCACGTAAGTGTTTCATCCAGGTGTACTACAAGATATTTTACGGATGAATATGTTTGTATTTGCTTGTTATTTACACATATATAATATTTGTTACGTACGATTTTTCTCTTTATACAAATAATGCGGATTTTCATTTATTACTATTTTCCATTTATTCGGCCAATCAATAATTTTATTTAGCATACTTTGTAAATTTTCTGTGGACTTTTCTGGGTTTTCGTGCGTTGCCATGATTGCCATATCGTCAGTGAAAGTTGCGAGTAGTGCGCCATCTGTTTCTGATATAGCATAAGTAAAAAAATAAATACAAGAGAGGACACCAAGTACATTTCTTACACTTCCCTGAGGTACACCTGCCTCAATTTTACGTACGGATGATTCTGAATCATTTACTATAACTCGGAAATATCTGTCTTGTAAGTAAGATTTCAAAATATTGTAATACTGAATTGATGGTATATTTTTGCACTTGTAAAGTATTCCCGGATGCTATACTTTATAAAATGTCTGTTGTACATCAAGGAAGACAGCCTAAGTAACTCTTTTTTTTTTTCTTCAAAAGTTTCTTCAATTTTATTAACTAGCGTCGGTGCACTTGTATTGTTGAGTGTTTAGTTCGGAAGCTAAATTGGTGATTTGGTATTATTTCTTTCTTGTCTGAGTTTTTATATTCTCTTTTGCAGGAGTTTTTCAAAAACTTCGGCCAGAATTGATAGGAGTGAAGCTGGCCGGTAAGAAGGGGCACTTTGAGGAGGTTTACCTGAGTTTAAAATCATCATAACATCGTCATAATATAGGAACATATTGAAGCCGTAAAATAGCTTGGTAAATATAGGTTAACATTACTAACGTTTTCCTTGACAACTCTTTTAAAATGCATCCATTTATGAGATCGTGTCCCGGTTCCTTCTTGTTACTAAATTTCTTTATTACTCCATTAATTTCGCCTGGCGAAATTAAATTAATTTTATTCGATGGATTATTCGAACATTGATTTAAACAATCATGGACAACGTTTTCGATGGGCGATTTTATACTGTGCGGTTTAAAAAAATTCCTGATAAACACTGAACAGATCTGCTTTAGCAGCATCATCTACAATCCATCTTCCATTAACTGTTTTTATCGGTTCATTTTTACGTATTGATTTCTGTACCTAACTGCTTTCCATAACGAATAATTACACTGCCCTTCGTTTAGCGACAGATTTGTGATATATTCCCCAAATGAAATGTTTTTATAATTTTGTGGTAGCAACTTAAGATTTCTGATCTCTCTATTTAAAGCTGCTCTATCTGTTGGGCATCTCGTTTGCACCCAACGTCTCCTTAGCTGTTTTTTAATTGCTACTTGTCTACACACAGAATCAGGATAGACTAAAGATTGTGCAGATGTGTAATTCATCAACGCTGTACTTTTATAAACCACATTTACTATTCTAACAGAAATCTACGGAGTTTTAATTATTTTTCTATTAACGCAGTGCCTTGGATCTGATACGATATCGTTTTCTGTTCAATACTGGAGATTTTATTTGTTCATAGTAATGAATAGGTTGTTTAAATGCGCTGCAATTCATCGTCGCATTACAAAAAAGAACAAAAATCGCACTGAAAAAAAAGTATTATGGTACAATTTTTCATCGAGATGTCTCGATTCGTTACGTAGAATTACTGTAAAAAACCCTTGGATGCGTTGTAGGGCACGAATGAGAATCTTTCTTATAGCCTGATCAGAAATTTCCTGGACGAAACGTTTAATAGATTGCTGTATTGCCGATTCATTTCATCGTTTCAAATGAGAATAATTACCGCTCGATTTTTTTCGTAACGCAAAAACTTGCTTATTCTTACACTTCAAATTCATCCGCATATCCGGTGAATTAAGTCAATGTTGTTTCTTCTCTATGTATAGTAGTATTACTATGTGAAAGGCCATCCAAGCCAGACATGCCTTAATGGGAAGAAGCCAGACAAAGAGTGTCCCCCAACAAGGTCTGAAGATTCCTTCCACAAATTCAGTGATGTTTGTTTTCCATGTGCTAGAAGAGGTTGTGTCGATAAATCACTGCCTTGTGGTTAGGGTTTTTTCAACCAACGACCAAGAGAGAAAACCTCTTAAGCAAATCGTCGAATGCGCGTCGGTATAAGACAAATTAATTCCCGGATATTAAATATCCTCATTGTCTGGAAGGTAAGAAATTACATTTGAAAACGGAAGAACCTACGTAAGTAATGGTTAACGGTATTGGATGAGGAAAGCAACGTAAAACCACACCTGATTCATCATAGCGGTTCTGTGAGAGCAATTTAAAAATATTTCGTAAAACAGTATGCCAATCCGATTGACGACTGGTGTTGACCTACGTCCCTGGGGTAGACAATGTGAGATGTGTTATCGAGCACGCGAACACCTGACCGACTCGTGCTAAATCAACGACTAGGGGTATAATACGAAAAAGACAAAAACGTCGAACGGAAACTTCAAATATTAAGAGAGCAACAGAAACATACGGGAATTAGCTACAATCATAAATGAGGCAAAAATATGTAATGTAGAGATATTAGGAATTTCCGAAACGCACCAGACAGGGGACACAAGGTCATTTCGAATAAGAAGATTACATAATTTATCACTCCAGCGCTAAAACAATAGCAGATTCGGTAAAGTAGCTTTCATAATTTTAAAAAAAAAAAACTTAAATATTACATATTAGGATGCGAAACGGTTAATGAAAGAATAATAATTATGCAACTAAACAGCAATCCATATAAGATCAGCATTACACAAATACATGCAGTTAGGGGGGACTGACTCTAGTGATGAAGAAATATAATGTTATAAGAGCCTCGAAGAAACAGTACTCACTCGGAGATTCCAAGTCAACCGCGGCGCTAGGTGTTGTCTTTTTTCTTACTTTTACGACTAGTGTTTGCAACAATCAATTCAATTTATCTATTTTAAATTGCACCAGAGTTAGACTGCGATGGACTAGATGGATTACGACGCTATATTACATTAAACGACTTTAAAATTAAATAAAACGACTAAACCGCGGACTAGAAATGATAGCGATTATTCATTATGCCGTATTTAGCGTACACGACCGCCAATTCTCGAAACTGCAAAAGAAGAGGATAAAGAACAATCATCAAGTCCGGACTAATTCTGGCCTGTTATTAATCAGATACCATTATAATCCGAGAATTATCTTTATTTCCTAATCGGTTATGCGCTTTCCATGTTATTTTAGACGAGTCCCCTTACTTCTCAGTGTACACAATCAGGTACACGGACACGTGACGATCCTTCACCCGTTTCGCTCTTTTGATTTATTCGTTTTTGACCTTTTCGGGGTAGTAATTCTTTCAAAAACAAGATTGATTTTATTCTTGTTCATAAAACGTCTATAATATCAGTAAAGGCTCTTGCGGGAGCTGGTTGTGGCACAGATCACTGCTGTTGCTACTCTACAGATGAAGTTCAGCACAACTAAAAGAAATATTTTTAAAAGAATACCTCGAGTGTTAAAAATAGAGAAAATCTTAATGATAAACCGAAGGAAAGTATTAAACGTAATAACGGCACACAATAATCACTGCAGATACGAAAAAATTATAGAAACAATAATCCACACGAAAATACTGAGACAACATAAACAAATACCGTAATTCTCCTAAAACAATCATGGATCGACAATATATCACAACTGATAAAAAAAAATCAAAATTAAGATACACAAGTATAAATTTATAGACTGAAGAAGCGGCATAAAATAAACTTTCCGAAGAAATATAAAAAGAGTGTAGAAGAGATTAAAGTTTTAATAGAATGCGCTTTGAAATACCGTCACATGCAAACTCTCTATAAACGAGCGGTTTGTAATCGTAAGCATTTTAACAAACGTACAATTTATTCACTAAATTAATAACACAAATATCAAAAAGGTAAAATATATATTATGATTAAACTGAAAAAACAAATAAAAAAAATATAAAACAACGACTAGTTTCGAAGTAGACCGTTCATGATCTCATGAACGATATAGTCCCTAGTCGTTGTTTTATATTTTTTATATTTGTTTTTTCAGTTCAATCATAATATATATCGTATGTTTTTATGTCTATGTTATTAATTAAGCGATTTGTACTCAAAAATTACACAAGTAAATTGAAAATAAAGACAGAGAACTATAAAAAGTAATGAAAATAACATTATCACGAACTTGGCCGATGCTGTGATGGCTTGAAAAGAGTATAACTGCGAACGGTTGTGCAAAGATGAACGAAATCAGAATAATTGATAGACATTACTTCGATAATGAACCTGACATGCTAAAGTTAGAAATAGAATTAACACTTAATAAATTAAAAACCAGGAGAAAAAAAAATACCAGGAGTAGACCAAATCGAAATACTGGAAGTTACTAGATGAAGCAGGAGTAAACCGATTACATATACTGTACCAAAAAATTTGAACTACAGGATGCAATTAATTGTTACAATTCATAAAAAGCGTTCGAATAAATATTGCAACGCTGCAGACTAATAGCACTCATTTCGCATGTAAGCAAAATCATGCTATAAATTATACAATAGAAAGAGCTTATTACACGTTTTGGCAATTAGCAGCAGAACAAGCGATACTCGTGATACTCATACTGCGCCAGAGAAAAACAGAAAATTTTATAACCTATCCATGCTTCGTTGATTAATATGGAATAAAATCTGAACCATACTCCTACAACTAGGCCTACATCTAGTTAATCTCAAAAAAAAAAAAAAAAAAAAAACCGTTTGCGAACAGTCAAGCTGCGGTAAAATTAGAAAACATTGTATTATCAACAACATATGCTCGATACAAACAGGTGTGTAAGACAGGACTGTATTTTGTCACCAATGCTGTTTAATATATACAGCGAATACGTAATAATGAAAAGATAATACCAGACAATTGGACACGCGGTGTAAATATTTATTGGTGGAATGAACATAAACTTAAGATTTATCGATGGCATCGTGATAATATCTAATAACACGGTTAAAATACAAAATAATAAAGAAAATATAAGATATCAGGGCAGTACGGATTAAAAGTAAACTACTAAAATAATCATAATAGACAGGGAAAAAAGTATTCGGGGGAATAAGCAATGTTGGCCACTACGAAATTATCGATCAATTTATTTATCTGAGAACTACGATATCAAACTTAGGTAGCTACGAACCTGAAATTAAACGAAGGTTATACAAAACAATTAGTACGGTCATGATACAGCTAAATAAAATGTTGGAAACAATCAAAATAAAGCTAGTAAATGTACTTGTATTTTCTGTAGCGTAATACACTTTGAATGCTCGTCGATAGGGTCGTCGCTAGAATGCAAAAATGTGGTACTGGCAACGAATGTTAAAAATTCCACACGGACAGCTCGCCATACAAATAGATGAACATTCGCCGAAATAAAACCAATCAAAGACTCTCATAGTAGATAAAATTAAAGTTTTTTGGCCGTATCATCAAAATATCATTGAAGAGCAGATTATTATTCAAGTCAACGTAGACAATACGACGGAAAAATAAGATGAAAGAGAAACTAAAAATTTTCATTTTTAATATTCTTAAGATTAAGTATTTAAAATTTAACAAAAACCGCGAATTAAATCATTGTATTAAAATTATGTTTTTATATGTGCTGGAAGTAAGAATTGGAGAGAAATAGCGAATTATTGATTTTAAACAAACTGTAATTGACAATGACAATTCGCAATGTGTATAACTAATACGCAGTATTAATGGTGATGTTTAAAATATTGCTCAGGTATTGAAAATATCAAACTAACATAATGACAAATAATTCATACCATAAATTTCTCTAAGGAAAATGAAAATGATATATACGATTATTTTTTAAGAGGTCTATGAATTTAGTTTCATTTAATTATTGTTCATATATATTATAGCGGCAACGTCATTCGTAGCCCAACCCCCGTTAGTTTTTCTGCCATAAAAATTTGTCCCAAAATGTGACATTAAATAAGATTTTTTTTTTTATCGCGCATTAGGAAAGAATAATGTAAATTTCCCTCGTTCTACACAAAGCACAGAAGTGATAGTGCTTGGAGTCAGGGGGTGTCCCCAGACGGAGTTAACGGGAGGAGCCCCATGTGAGGTACGAAGGGCCAAGTTACATATAAATATATATATATGTTCACTTGCTATAATATTTAGGCTTCCTGACGCTAGTTGTTAACGACGAAACTGTAGTAAAATTATCCCAGAAATGCAAAATTTTAACATTTAAAGTAAAAAAAAGAAAAAGAAAAAGAAAAAAATAGATAGAAAACGTATAATACACACGACAGAAAATTAGAAGAAACCAGAAACAATGAATAAGTTCTACAGAGGTTACGAAACAAATCATAAACACGCACGTTATATAAAAAAAAAAAAAGGATTCTTTACTTGATTTTTTTAAAGCCCATTATAATTGAGTTTTACGACTTTCCGGTAACTTTATGCTTGCGTAATCCGTAATCGAAAATTAATAAAAAAAAACAACTAAATAACTACACTTAAACTGAACTTTTCACCATTTTCTAAAATCAACAAAAAAGACCGTAAACATGCAGTATTATACTTTTTATGCACGTTGCACGGATATTAGGATATCACGAGCCGCAGTCGAACATCTTCTTTGCTCCCGTTCAAAGTCCTTAAAAAAAAAGAACAAAGTTGTTGCCGACTGTATAAAATTGCACAAAACGGAGGAATTTCACAATATTTACAAATTTTAAATAATCCAACAGAGGTGAGGTTTTAAAATTAAATCGTAATATGTAATACCCTTTTTTTTTCTTTTTTTTTTTTTTATGTTTGATTTGTATCAACATGTGTAGTACACTATGCTAAATGGCACAGCCACATGATGTAAGTGTGGAACAACATCGATAACTGCTTGGCCTCATCCAGTAATTCAATTTTTCGTTTTATTTAATAAATGAAGCAAAGTCCGAATAACTGAATATACATCTTCAAAGTATATTTAAATGTGTACCGGTCTTAATAAAAGATTACTAAGTACTATCTACTTATTCTAATATTTTAAAAAAAAAAAAAGAAATATACCGATTACACGTACTTACATACATATGTGTGTATATATAATAAGATTACATTATACAGTAATCATCGTACAACACGTTTTCGTTTACCATTTTTACTGTTGTAAGTCGACTGCAATTTCATCGTTCTGCGGCGTAGAAATTACTTGATCTGGTAGTTTTTCTATCGCCACCTAGAAAATAACACAAATGAAATATTATAATTTGTACGAGTTAATTAAATTTTTCACCATTCCAGTTATACAAGTATTCAAAAAGAAAGTATTTCTCTACTGTTGGGAATAATTGATTTCTTTTTATATTCTTATTAGTACGTTTTAACCGTCCTCGTATAGTGAGGTAGTTGCCAAAGCAAAATAAACATATATAGAGCTTAAAAAAAATAAATGATTATTAAGACAGATTTATAGAAAATGTTCCTTTTACATTTTCACCTACACATTCCAAACACCACAAATGAATTTCAAATAACCGTACGAATATGTAAAATCATAAAATGGAATAACGAAATAAATAACACTGAAAATGCTATTGACTTTCGACTCCAAAAGTAACGTGAGAGGTGCTAATTTAACTGCATAATTCTTTTGCACGGTACATGTAGTATAGAGTAAAAAATCATTTTACAGTTTCATCGTCTTCTAAACATAAACTGTAAAGCAATTTTTAACTCCACATTGAATTGGATTTTTGTCTAAAATATAAGTTTCTATTCATTTTACAATGCTTAATAATAATAATAATAATAATAATAAAGTTGGAAGCTTACATATTGTTACTAGCATAATTTAATTACAATTGTTAGGCAAACATAATAATTCATTAAACATATAATTTTAAAAATGAAACGGGATAATAAAACATGCATTTAAATAATTCTGAGAAATCAATGACACCTAAAACAAAAAAACACGAATAAATGGTTTTGCTGTGTATATCAGGGTTTCTCAACCTTTTTTTCGTCGAGCCTCCCCGGACCGGATTATAAATAACATTTTCATGCCCCCCTTTAATTTTTTCATTTAAAAAAAAAAAACGCACATTGTTTTAATAAAACTTATTTATTTTAATTCTAAGTTATAGAAAATAATCTTTAATCAAATTTAAAACGTTTTTTATTGAAATAATTTCCTATAATTAAAATACTAATGAGATACTTGAGCTTGCATGCTCCGTACCAGCTGATTGATTCTAGGTTCAATTTTTTCCAGAGCTATCGTCAGGTCGCTGTCGATGCCGAGATGATTTCGCTGTGCATAGTTTTAATTAAAACCAGAGCTGAAAACCCTGTCTTACATAAGTAAGTCGAAGAAAACGGAATGTATTCCCAAAGCAAGAGAGGCGACTTTCGAATAACAAGGAGTGGTTTAAGTCAAAATTTCTCCAATGTCAAGAGATGGAAGTCATCTTTCGTAGTCGAATCGGCCTTCATTTCTCGAAATTCTTTCTGAACTTGTTCTGGTAATTATAAGATATCAAAAACGAATGGGTTTCTGGTCATGTGAAATATTGATGACTTTGAATTAATGTCTCGATAGTATCGGTGAAATTCGTCTTCCAGCTCTTGCAAATGAGTTTGTATTTCAGCTTTAAAATCTTCATCGTTTTTTATTTTTAATTACTACGAATAGCCGAGAAAAAATATTATTACGTTTTGAGCAGACACCTTTGATTCTAAAGTTGAAACTTTGATATGAACCAGGAAATATGATCATAGTTACTTATTATATTGCCGTTTCTACCATGAAATTTCAAGTTTAGCTGATTCAAGGCATCAAGCATGCATCAGTCAAATAGGCCAACCTCCATTGAAATTGTTCATTGTTGAATATTTGCAAAAAATCTCTTGTTTTCTTCGAACTCAAGAAAGAGGGTGACCTCTTCTTTCAATTCACAAGGGCAAGCCAACATCTGTGATCACAATCAAGATTTTCGCAAAGTAAACTAAATAATCGACTGTTCAAAGCGCTGCTCTTTATGTAGTTTACGATCTTTATAGCTGAGTCGAAAGTCTGGCGTAATTTCTATGGCAATATTTTGTAAGCCAAACCTTGTCGATGAATAACACAATTAATACACGCTTCTTGAGTTTTTAAGTTATGCTCGACCGTACACCAGGGGCGTCATCTGTGCAAAGTCCAATGAGTTTATTTCAATCCAGATAATTTTTTTCGATGAAATCAGATATTGAATTAAATATATTTTCAGATTTAGTGCCCGCTGTCACAGGTTGGAAGTACAAAATCCTTTCTCCAACATGGTCTCCACTGACGTAACGAACATAAACTATTAACTGTGCATAATTAACGATGTCGGTGAATTCATCACAACTAATGGAAAAAAAAAGGCGTTAATTTTACTTTGTTAATTATTTGTGATTTTATATGTATACTGCTTGATTGTGTTATTCGAAAGAGAAATCGACTTCATTTTTTGCTCGGATTCTTCTCCTAAAATTATCTGCGTGGCTTTTAGTACACATGGTTTGATTAATTTCTCGCAGATAGTGTGAGGTTTCTTTTAATTTGCTTTCAAATAAGCCGTTACAAATGAAGCTTTGAGATGCTGTGATACACCTGTGTGATGATAATTTCCTGATTTCATACGCTTGAGTGATTCTGCTTTAGAAGAAAAAAACTCTTCCGACTTCGAAATGAGAGTAGAATGTTGCTGACTCAAATGTCTTTCAAGGCAATTGAGCCTCATACTATCGTTACTTAAAATTTTCATACATATCACACACTGAGGCAATTGTAGCTCGTCTTCTCTATGAAGGTAAACCCAAACTTAATATAGTCTTCTGAAAACTTTCTCTTTTTCGCTATCATTTTGTGTCTGTAACAGTAAAATACCTACGTGTAATTACATGTCCATTACCTACATGTAACTATAGATCGGCTGCCGAAAGTTTACGTTCGTGATTTAGATATGACTGGTGATGGGCATGATGAATAGTAATAAATGCCACTACATTGTTACCTGCTGTTAATCTAAAATTCTTATGTTATTCATATTATTATTATATTTTTACAATTATTTGTCCGGCGCCTTGCTACATAATACATAAAACACTGATGAAGTGGTTTCATAAAAATTTTTAAAAACGTATCTTTCGAAAATGCAAACGTACTCCGCCCCCCTGATTAGGAACTCCTGCTGTATATTAATCAAATATACACGTCCTAGATTACAATTTTGTTCAATTACTAACTTAAATTGTTTTTATAACTTTTATTTTTACGATATTTTAAAATTAAATTATTTGACGGATTTTTACTGTCGGATTAAAAAAAAAAAAAAATTAACAGCATGAAATAGTCTAACTGATCAATTAAAAAGAAACTTTGTCTAACTGAAATTGTCTTAGTGTTGTAATGCAATTTACAATTTTTTTACCGTTAATGATATATTTTTCTTTCTTCTACACAAGTTACTTAATTCTTAAATACCACATTACTAAAATTAAATTAAAATGAGAACACTTTTTCTTTGTACTGTTAGTCATATTTCAGAAAAGAAGATAGAACTTACCGTTTATAAGTTCTTACGAAAATACTGTAAGTTGCCCAAAAAATTATTCTTTAAAATTCAACTTGTTGACAATATTACTCTATATTTAAATTTTAAAAATCAATCGCCAAATACTGTTATAAATGCTTACATTGAATATCTGGAAAAAGTTATTTTGTCGTATCAAAGTGTTCATCAAAAAAAACAGTCGCATTTGTTTTATTACCTACCCGCAATACAAAAGTAAAAATTACTTGAAGAATATAGTTTCTTTTTTTCTGAATACTTTCCGTAAACATTTCATAAATGTTTTAGTATTAAACAAAAAAAAATCAGTTACGCTTTAGAAAGATATGACTTTTTTTTTTTTTTCAAGCCTATGTTATTCATTAATTTATGAAAAACATGCAACGTACATAAAATAGTATATTCATTTAGCGTAGAAACATTTTTAATATAATCGCAATAGAGAAATATATGACACATCATTGAAAATGAAAATATTTTCATTAACTTTTTTTTTTTGGCAACCACACTCAAAAATAAGTGATTTCTAAATTGACTATTATTACCTTTGTTACTTTTAAAGCAACTCCTTCGGGTAAATTTCGTTCAATATACTCTAAAAACGTATCTGCAGTTGATCCGGTTAGATGATGAAAAGTCATAAAACTGAAATAAGTACGCACTTCATATTGTACTCGATGTTTCTTATGAACAAACTGAGATCGCAATAAAAGTAAATTCTCCTTCTGATGATGCGGTTTTTTTGGTGCCCAACTACAATATATCAAAAATCTGAATTAATTGTTGTTAAAGAACTATATACTCAATTGTTTATTATGGCTTAAAAAGATTATAAGATTGAAATCTTCATATATACCACATGTTTAAATATATGAATAAGGGTGTGTGTTTGTTTCTGTACATGCATATTTTTTCATCCGTGTGGGCGTACACACAATAACTTAACTGTGCTATACTAATAAAATTACCATCTTCCAATTGATATACTTAAACATTCTGCTGCCATTGTTGCAAACTGCGAATAACTTTTCAAAGTAGCCGGTTCATAACCTCTCATTTCAATCTGAACGGTTTTATATAATTTATCCGGTTCTTCCTAATTATAAGGAAATAGCAATTAGCATAAATAAAAATATACATATAAAATGTACAACTAATCGTAACGTTTAATTTATTAAAACATATATTTTTCAAGCAAGTATTAACTTTAAAATATAATGAACACTGACTTTAATCGGAACAAAATAATGTTGAAATTATAATATTCATATTTAAACGCACACATCTAAATTAAAAATGAAGATTATAGTACGTAAATATTTTTTTCAATGTTCAAAAAAAAAAAAAACTCAAACGAAAATTTAACAATATACAAACGAAACTTACTTCATTTTGCGCGGCTAAATCTGTATTTGTAGAAAATTTATTATAAATACTCGGACGAATTAACATACACTTAAATCCTCGAGGGTAAAATAGCTTCTTTACTATTAAACTCATTCTAATCTTTATAAGTTTAAAAAAGAAATTAGCTACTTTCCACCCAATATTTTGTACGCCGGAATTGATAAATACCGACAAATGCCATTCTAATCTTTCATAATTAACAGTTGATGATTATATCGATTATCGATAACTACGTTATAATCAGTTTCTTACAAATTTATCCATGAATATTACTAAAATATTTAAAGATTAATAAAAAATTTCTTATGTAAGTACGAGTCAAAATTGTAATGATAATTAGTTTCAAACAATTCATTTGAATAACAATTATTAGATAAATAATATTAATGAATTAATTATTTTACATTATTTTAGACAATAATATTTTTTGTAAATTTAAAAAATTTGATTTCAGTGAAAAGCGATCGTAATTAATGGCGACAGTAAAGATAGAATATCATTGCTATTAGTTCACGACGTGAGGTCATACTTAAAAAACTACTTACGTCACGACATGCCGTTATTTAATTATAAGTTCATTACCAGGACTTGAAAGCCAGCGAAAAGCAAAAAGCTAAAAGCTGAATGCAATCATTTTTTGTTGTCATGAGCTTAATCTGAAAGGCATATTTAAGTTTCTATAAGCTAAAAGCCTAAAGATTATGTCACATTCGAAATTTAAACAGCCAAAAGACGAAAGCTTAGCTGTATTTTTAAAAAAGCTGAATTAACTTTTATATTTAAATTAAGCCTTTTCAACAATACGTAATAAATAGAAAAAAGACTATAGTTTGTAGTGCCAATTCTCAGATCAGTTAAAAGTTGAAGGATGCTTTTTGCCTTAATAAAGATTTTTTTATATGCCGTCCACAAATTGATTTTCATATTCAAGTATATACATATGCAAGGGCGTCGGCAGCCGATAAGCCAGGGAGGGACAAGATGAGTTGCCAGCCACCAGCGGGATGGCAAGATGATAGAAAGAGGATATGAGTTATAGGAAAAATAAAATTTATAAGTTGTAATGGCTTAATATTATATTAAATAAGAATAAAATCTTAATACATCTGTGAATACACTCATCAATGCCAGTTGATTAAAAAGTTTCAAGGCTCTAGGATGGCAGCTGCCCCTCCCTGCCTCCCGCTGAAGACAACCATGTATATATATGATCAATAGTACTTTTGCTACATCAAATAAATGAGTTAGTTATGAATTTTTCTGAAGTTACTATTTATAGTGGCTATATTAGCAGATAGAATGCATGTTTATTAATAAAAGCAGTGACATTATCCTACCTCACAATTCATCATTACTTTACTTTTTTATTCTTTTCATTTTTCTGTTTCTATCAGGGCTTGAAAGCCGAATAATAATACGGCTTATGTCCTTGAAAAATATAGCTTAAGTTTTCAGTTTTTAGCTGTTCAAATCTGAAATATGGCTTAGGCTTTCGGCTTTCGGCTTACAAAATGAATTTCAATAGAAGTTAATTGAAATTATTTACTAATTACTATGCATCAAACTATTAAACGTTACTATCGAAACTTCAGCTTTTTCCTTACACACAAAAATAATAGTTTTTAAAAACAATTTTTTATGCAAATAATTGATGTCAAAAATGCAAAATCAAGAAATTGAAAAAAAAGCATAAGCCGAATATAAAGCTTAATTTAGTTTTTTTTAAAATACAGCTTAAGCTTTTGTCTTACGGTTGTTTATATTTTGAATATAGCTTAAGCTTTAGACTTAAGCTTATGGAAATTTAAATATGGCTCTTGGATTAAGCTTATGACATCTAAAAATGATTGGCTTTTAGCTTTTAGCTTTTGACTAGCATTCAAGCCCTAGTTTCTATGTTTTTGAGTCACTCAATCACAAATTTATTTCATCTGTATTTATAAAAACACGATATATCACTAAATTCCTTATTAAGATTTCATACAAATGTAATGTATAGAATCTTTATTGGATCGTTTAAAAATGTAAAAGCTACCAAATAAATTCTATAACTCAAGAGTGGCTTAACTTTTTCAAGAACTAAAATAGATAGACAAATATTGACCCATCATGCACAAGATTTTTTTTTTTTTTTTTTTTTTTTGAGTTTACTACTATGTCATATTTTAATAATAATGTAAACAAGAAATTTATATAAAATTATCAATTTATTGTTTCTCAACACCTTCCTCTGTGAAAGGAAATATGTAATGTAGTTGTTACAAATTTTATATCTACATGTTACTCTGTAGGGGAAAATATATAGATGATCTGCAGGGGCGGATCTACTTAAGGGAAAGGGTCCCGAGTCCCCATTGAAAACAATAGACGAACGGTATTGCGAAGTAAAAAAAATAATATCTATAATTAAAATTCAGAGATATATTTAACTCCAATTTTTCAAAATTATTTTTACATAATATATATCATCTTGCTTCAGAATTTACTTTAAAGGGTTGACATTTAACCAAACTGTGATAAAATATTTTTCAAAATCAATATAGTACATATTATATATATATATATATATATATATATATATATACTAGCTGACCCGGCGAACTTTGTACCACCACAGAAATAATAAATTTTGTGTTAACTTATTAGCTGAATTAAATTTAGTTTTTATTAATACTCAAAATGAATTAAGTTCAATAAATGTGCAAAAACCAAAAAGACAAATATTTTAATTACATTGAAATGAATATAATTCACGTGGTAGCAAGGCATTATTCACCTTAATAACAAAAATCAGTATAAATTTATATTAAAAATTTAAAGTAAGTACTCAAATTATATACTTGTTAATAAAGTGTGTACTCTATGCAGTTAGCTGATGATGGACTATACACGAAAAAACGTGTTTCTAATGATCTCTAATTTCTTAAAGTAAATTTATACCAGTTTTTAAGATTCCGTACACACTATAAAATACGGAATAATCCGAATAAGATAGTTCAGAAACGATAAAAATATTTATTTCTACAATAGTTCGGAGACAGTTTGACTTATCGCAATTGGATCATGAATTACAATTAAACTTCTATCTGTGACAATTTACAACTTTAAACTGAGCGATTATCCTGGGTGGCAAGAAACCGTCTAGAATATATATAATATGGAATTTAGAATGACCTCAAAAAAATACCCTTAAAAAAATCGTATTACTCTTTAAAAGCAAAATTCAAAATATAAAACAAAACACAGAAGCCCTTTATGGAAATTCAAAAATTACAGTTCAAAAAATTATTTAAACCCCCCTTTTGGTCCAAAAACAGTAAAAAAAAAAATGAATTTTCTTCATCAATATTTTTTTTACTTTGTACTCTGCTATTTGGAGCAGAGATAAATTCAACAAATCAAAGATCATAAAAATCTGTCCACTCATCCTTGAGTTATAAGTGATATAACTAATCCGACTTTCTTTTATATATATGTAATATGGAATTCAGAATGACCTCAAAAATCACCCTTAATCAGCCATAACTCATCACCCGATAACCCTTTAAAAGCTAAATTCAAAATATAAAACAAAACACAGGAGCCCTTTTATGAAATTCAAAAATTACGGATAAAAAATTATTTAAATCCTTCTTTTGAACCAAAAACGGCAAAAAAAAAAAATGAGTTTTCTTCATAAATTCGTTTTAAATCCGAAAATTTCAAACTTTTTTGAATAAATTGTAACAATCTGGACCGTTTTGATGAAATTTTTTATAAAGAAAGCTATTACAATACCTGACATCATAACGTGTACAGTTACCACAATTCGACCTTTCGATTGCGTGTGAGCATGTGTATACTATGAGCTAAGTTCAATATAGAAGTTATGTTGAATAGAAACTAAAAACATGTTTTAATTAAAGGGTAAAAAAGATAAAACTCGAGCTATTTTCATAACAGGTATATTTTTCAATAACACAAAAAGTGAAGTAACAGAAGCGGTGTATTTACACTTACCCTAGAAATTAATAAAAAATAACCATAGTAATCATTTTATTTAAATTTTTAAGTTTAGTTTATATTTACTGTGGTAATCATTTTATTTATAATTTTATTAAAATTAATTTTTTGTTAATTTCTTTTTATTCGTCCCGTATACATTTCTGTGCCCCTGGTCTCATCTCAACTATTTAAAACCCTCATATTTCGTGTAGTGGACCGAATTGTGAATCTAAACCATTCTTGAATCCACTTGAACACACACAAAAAATTTCATCAAAATCGGTCCAGCCGTTTAGGAGGTGTTCAGTCACAAACACACACACAGAGGAATTATATATATATATATACTAAGTAAGTAAAAAGAATTATAAATCATGATTTTTTTGTTTTTATTTTATTTTTCAATACTAAATGAACTCTTTAATCGTTTTTTTATTTTCACAAAAATATCAATATCTTTTTTTACAATATCTGCTGGAAAATGTAAAACTAGAGCTGAAAAATGAAAATTACAGTTAGTTTGAGAAAAATAAAAAAAGAAATGTGCAAAAATTGAAACTTTTTTAAAATTAGAATATAAAAACCAGAATTAAATAGCTACAAACCCATTAACCAGCGAAAAGGAAGGTATCTTATCCGAAGAAAATCTAACCGAAAGGAGCAGAAAATCGCAAAATCAGGAAAAAAATACAATTGATGAAAATGTGCAAGATCTTGATTTACAACAACCCTCTGTGAACAATATTGGTGTTTAGCAAGAGGACAGTAATTCCGAGGTGGAAAGAAATTTAGAAAATATTAAGTTTGAATTTGAGAAATTTTTCTCTGAAATTCCCGTTTCTAATTTACTCCCATTGTGCAAAAAGTTTCATATTAGATTTTGGTCAGATTTTTTCGTTTCTTCCTTTTCTAATCAACCTTCCTTTTATTTTTCCATCCAACTTAATCTTCCCACGCGACCTTGGTTTTACGATTTTCCTTCGCTCCGTTGTTGTCCCTATTATCCGTTTACGTCTGAATCATATTCTTCTTCCTTCTTCACGTTATCATTTTCATCTCGTACTCTTTCCCCTAATTATCCTCTTCATTCTGACGACGAAGCCGTCTGTGATCCTGACCATATCTTCTTTGAATGTCCATCCTTCGTGAACGAACGTACTTCTTTGTACTCCAATCTGTTATCACTGAAACTCCCTACTCCTTATTGTGCCTCGTATATCTTATTGTTTCCGTCGATCTCCGTTATTGCTATCCTCAGTTTTTTTATCTTATCAATAGCTGACCGAATCTACATTTAACTGACCCTTCTCCCTCGTTTCGTTTCTGGGCAATGATCCTTTGTTGACATGCCCAAAGGGGGGTTAAAAAAAAAAAAAATTTTGAGAAATATGTTGACGTTGGCTTGTGGCCAGTATTGCTAAATAGTGATTTTATTAATGGCATCCTCTCACATGAAATGACTGACTTTCAAAATAAAGATCTAAAAAATAAATATTCAGCTTCAATAAAAAAATACAAAGAACAAAACAGATTATTTTCAAATAGTTGTTTCATTAAGAAAACGAAAAATGGCCAATTACTGGAAAGATCTTGGTTATATTATTCAACCAGGGTTGGTACTGTTTTTTATTTGGTTTTTAAACTTTTTTTCTAAAATAACCTCTTCTCAATACACAACCGGATTTTCTGATTGGAAACACAGGAATTTGTTCAGAAAATCACGAAAATTCTAATGAACATAAGAATTCAATTTTAGTATGGTTGACACGAAAAGAAAATAAGTCTGTTTTAGACAAGCAACTTCAAGAGCAATTAAGGAAAGAAACAGAATATTATCACAATGTCCTAAAACGGGTTTTTGCAGTGGTAAAATTTTTGAGTATAAGGGGCTTAGCATTTAGAGGTTTCGAGGAATAATTTGGTTCTCCACAAAATGGTAATTTTATGGGTGCTCTGGAGCTATAGGCAGAGTTCGACCCATTCATTCGTGAACATATTGAACAACGAGAGTTGCAATCAAAACCGATAATATCGTACTTATCAAAAACAGTATGTGAGGAAGTAATCAGAGATTATGGGCAAACAGATAATTAAACAAATTATAACTCAAATAAATAACGACAACATAAAGTATTATTCAATTGTGATGGATTCAACCTCAGAAAAATATGGAAAACATAGATCTGGAAAGTGTACGTAATGTTACCGATTATTATTCAGATGACGTAGACGAACATTTATCGAATGAGTACATTCAGTTAAAATCGTGTTTACTACAGTCTAAGCCAAAGTCTTACACTTCTTGCAATGAAATTTTTCTGCTAATTTATGAAAAGAAACTTGTTGTTGTTTTCCCAAATTTCTATGCCATCGCAAAGATTTTTTTAACATTGCCAATCTGTAGTTGTGAAGCGGAGCACTCTTCCTCCGGGATATCGTATATAGAAAACAAATATAGGACAACTAAATCATTTATCAGTTCTTTCCATAAATTGTGATTTAACAAAGGACTTACAATGTGATGAGCAAATAAAGGAATTTGCAGCACAAAAATGCAGAAAGGTTGCTTTATAATTTAAACAACATAACTTCACATAACCTATCAATTTCTTTTGCAATAATGTCGTACAGTTGCTGTTAGTATACACAAACACACTAAGTCATATTAAATACATAAAATGTTTTATTGTCCTATTTTTTTCCTATACTGTATACCTACATCACCAGGGCTGTATCTAACTGTTTGAATTAAATGGACCAAAAATTCAGAATAAATTTATTTCTTTTCAATTTTTGACAAAAGAAAAGAAAATTAAAATTTTTATGAATTTATGAAAACGATTATTCAAATATTGCATATACAATAATTGACTACAAAGTTTTAGTGTACCATGTATAAATGAATATATTTCATGATAACACACACACACTCACACCTACATATGTATATGTATATTTAGAGAAATATTTTTGTAACCCCCCTCCCGCGAAATTTTGGTCTAGATACGGCCCTGTACATGAATGAACACCTATAAGTGATATCAAAAATTATACCTCTGCCAACAGATTTGAGGATATACTTACAGTCAAAATACGGTTCAACTTCAGAAGAACCTCTAACAGAAGAATTGGAAAACGGATCACCCTGGAAAACAAAACGTGGCACATGCTATTTATACGGGAAGAAAAAAAAAATCATATACTACGATAAAATGCAGTAAGTGCTCAAAAGAGTCTAGCAAACTTTATATAAAAAATATATATACATCTAGGGCATGAAAAAAGTAGTTGATGCTGAAAGTTTCAGACCCCTAGGCCCATGGGGGGCTGCTATAGTCATCATTTTGTGATTTTCGGTTTTTTTTTACGATATCTCAGCCATTTTTTGATTGATTTTAAATAGTTCTTATTGGAGGTTAAAGATAATGGAAAGTTCTATAACGGTGATTTTTTTTTTTCAGATTTTTAGATGCTAAATTCAAATTTTTAAATACGTTCAAAATTTTTAAAATGTCATAAAAAATTTTTAAAAAATTTGGTAACGACAAAAAATATATATAACACGTATTTTAGTGTAAACAATCTACTGAAATTTTTTCAGATTTTTAAAAGTTGGTTCTAAAAATCCGAAAAAATTCAGAAAAACATTTTATTATAATATACCTAACATATATGTATCTCTATTCCATTGTTGCTTGTTGAATTTGAAGAGGCTTTTCAACCAAAAACGTTAAGATTTTATTTAATTTTTGACACGTTCCTCTCGTTCCTCCCGTTTCGAAAATCTGAAAAAATTCAGGAGACCTTGTTATCTTACGTAACACGTATATATTCCTTTGTTATTAGTTGAATTTCAAGAGGTTTTTCAACCGGAAATGGGTGTTTTATTTTTTTTGAACCTCTTTCACCACTTTTAAAAATTCAAAAAAAATTTCAGTAGATAGTTTACATTAAAATACATGTTATATATTTTTTTCGTCGTTACCGAATTTAAAAATTTGAACTTGGAGTTTAAAAATCTGAGAAGAAATCAACGTTATAGAACTTTCCATTATCTTTAACCTCCAATAAGAATTTTTAAAATCGATCGAAAAATCGCTGAGATATCGTAAGAAAAACATGAAAATTACAAAATGGTGACTATAGCAGCCCTCTGCGAACCTATGGATCTGAAACTTTCAGCACCAACTACTTTTTTCATACCCTAGATGTATATATTTTTTTCATAAAGTTTGATTCAAAGATAATTTTACCCCCCCCCCCCCTTTTCACGGCTGGATCCTTTACATGTAAAAAACATTCTAATTATGTTGTTACATGCATTACTTGCAATGAAGAAGAATATTAAATTAAATAAGACATTTTAAAAAATAATTTTATAGCAAATATAAGATACCAAGAATTTTTATTTCGTTATTTGCCGGCCATTTTATTTCTAATTTCAATTACCAAACTAACGAGTATAGTAACAGTAACATTACTACTCCGCTAAACATTTATTATTATTATTATTATTTAAAAATATTAAATAAAACCAGCAGTAATTTGGATTTATGTACAATTTAATAGTATGAACATTTATTTCATTATTCAAAATAATAGTATTTAAGCAGATAACATGTTAAAAAAAAAGTTCAGTTTAGACTAAAAAAAAGTACGTTGTACAAAGTGCATTACAAAAATAGGTACGACTGGTGGAAGGTTAAGGATGTAAGTCGTATTAATTTTAAACTGTATTATTATTCGGCTTTGATGCCTCCGTGACAGTTAATGCCGTACCGATGCACTGTCTTATCTGTGCAAAACCATTCAAATGTTTTATATCCGTTATTATCGGCAAAGCAACGGAACAAAATAATATGCGCGACGAGTTCGAGAATGTTTTGCTGTTTTGTTCGTTCGGAGTATTGCGTATAAGCGAATACAGCAGCCCCTAAATGCTTAAACTGCATCAAAAAGACTTTATTACCGTTTTTTTTAAAAATAAAAATGTATGTGAAATTAAACATTTTAAATCCGAGTGATCCATTTCATTATAAAATCGTAATTTATTAACAATAAAAATGTTTACATATGACTAATACAAGTTCTAACAGAAGTTCACTCGGCAATGATTTTAAAGTCCGATGGTATGAGAAGTGTTTGGTTGGGTTAGTGCTATGGGTGTACGTACTGCTGCTGCTCTCTACATACCCCGCTAACAGTCGTCAGTTCCAACGGTCTCCGCACAAGAACCGGCGGCGTTGTTGTGCGGTGAGGTTGTTGTAGTATGTTGGTTGTACCCATTGTCTACTCAACGCGAACCCACTTTTCAAAACGCGGTATCCTTATACTGGTTCACCAAACAATTCTCTTCATACAGGTGTGCGCCGGTGGCTTGTGTACTATTATGAGCGGCAGAATACGAACGTTGTTACAAACGAGGATGGGTGTTATCACAACTCAAGGGTGTGTGTGTATGTGACGTGCACAACGTCCTGAGTTAATGATTACATTCCAAGTGTGTTTGTATGTTTAGTTCTAGTATGTGCAGTCATTCTAGAAAGGGTGGAAGAATAAGCTTGCTCCGCGACTATGTACGCATGCCGCTTGGTTATGATTCATTGTGAACTTATGGAGCGCGGTGCGGCAGGGCGTGCTGGACGTCCCCCCGTCGGCCTCATGACCGGCCCCCCACCAGCTAACCTGATCTGCGCCGCTGTTCTCTCACGATCAATCGAACGATTGGTGGTATGAACCATTCGGCTTTAACAATCATTGCCCTATCCTTTTGCGCACGACATGGAAGGAGTGTTTTGCAAACATTTTATTAGGACAGTTTAATGGATTCCCTACGTATATAGTGTACGGAATTCTAAGAAGATGGTTCAGAAACGACAAAACTATTCAACTATAATATGCCTCACGAACGGCTTGATTTATAAACTTCAAATTTGGAACATAAATTACAATTAAAATTCTCTCTAAAACGATCTATAACTTCAAGCTAGCCGATTATTATTTTGGATAGCAAAAAACCCCAAAAAACCGCCAAGAATATATAATATGGTATTTAAAAAGACCGCAAAAATCATTTAAAAAATCATAACTCATCACCGGGCAAAACCAATAAAGCTGAAATTCAAAATATAATATAAAATGCAGGAGTCCTTTCATAAAATCAAAAAAGTACGGTACAAAAGTTATTTAAACTCTCCGAAAAGTTCAAAAACAAGCGCGAAAAATGACGTGTCTCCTCCTAGCGCCGCGAGTATTATAGTTAAAAATTTTGAACGCGGTTAAAAATATGCTCATCCCTGTCCGGATGTTTCAAAATTAGGCCCTCGGGGCGCTCAAAGCTCGAAATTTTCGGAAAAAATAACTATTGGAAAGATTGGCATTTGACAAGAATGAAACCGTAAGTCATTTCCTTAATGAAAGTTCCGAACCAGAGAAATATACATATGTGAAAGTGTGTATGTTTTACTGTGTTCAAAATTTTTAGCTGTAATATTCGTAGCGCTAGGTGGGAAAAGACACGTTATTTTTCGGGCTTGTTTGAACTTTTTGGCAACTTGAAAGTTTCGAAATACGGTTTGGAGTTATGTTTAGAGGCTCCCCCAAGAGCGAGTGAGCATTGAAATCACTTACAAATATAAGTGGCGATTTTATGAGGCCAGGCAATTTTTGTATATCTTCTGGTTTCACTTGCCAACTTGGGAGAAGATACATGTATGGTACAGATTGCAAGTGAAGCTGGCGCACGAATTTCGACTGCTACTGGTTGAATATCGGATGCTAACATTATCTGTTGAAAGTTAATGTATCCGCACGAACGGCTAGTATTACTCCTACATGCGCACAACCGCCAAGCACCAGAACTTTATAGTTTTTTAGTTTTAAATGTTGGTTTTGTTTTAAGTGGGTTTCTTGAATGCGCAGAATACGCGAGTTGTAAATCGGTGTTATTTTTCTTTTTGCTTTATCACAATACAAGACAGCGGCGATTTTTAGAATTTGGTTTGAATCGTTGTAATTTGCGTTAGTACAAGAGCTAAGAAATGTAACGGGATCGCAGGTTTCGGTTTGGTTATTTTCATTACGGCTATGAGCTTGTAATAAAAGGAACGGACTCACCGCATCATTATTTAGGCGGTACATCCGCCTGATGAAAACGCAGATTCGAATAGTATTTCGATTTGTTAAACAATACGTTTATTGATTCCCCCCCCCCTTTTTTTTTCCAAGTACAGATTTAAACAGATGTTAATACACGGGCGAAACTGTTGGTAACTTCTAGTAAATAAATACAAAAATTGTTTAATATAATAGTCTAATGTATTGAGAGAGTCGAAAGAAAAAACCGAATTGTTAAAAAATCACCTAAGTAGAACGACAATCTTTGTCAAATTCCTCATAAGCTTAAACCTCGATATTTAACATCACCTGGGTTACTCACGCCTTTCGTACAAGTTGGTGTATATCTGAGATAATATTAATCATCAAAAACAACGGAAATCCAGTTACTAATTGCAAATTATCGTCTAATTTACGTCAATACTACGTAAAAAACTCGTGCTTAAGATGGTACTTCGAGCCAAATAATCTCGTATCAGACCAATAGTGTGATTTGAGAACAGATTCATCAAAAACTCTATTCAGAATTTCGCTGAATTATTGTTCCACCTACGAATAGGATTTGATATCACTTCAAGATTTACAACCTTAAACAATCTAGCTGACCGGAGAATTTAACGTTATCTGACTCTTTTCAACGAAGAATTTTCTTACCGCTGGTAAGGTTTTTATGCGCACTGGCCGATATTAATCCATGCTAATGACGTTCTCCAAGGCTCTATGATTAATTCTCCTTCGCTTAATGTTACAATAAATTAAATTTCAAAAACCTTCAATCCAAATTGTATTGCTTGCCGATGACGTTGCAATTATTATCCCTTGTTCTAACATCGAATCAAGATCAGAAAGTCTGCAATACATGATAAACCGACTTTCATTATGAACGTCTGAAAATAACCTTCATCTTTCTCCAAATCGAACCTATGTGATTTACTTCAGTCGTATCCTTTAATGCTCCCAGGAAATTATACATGGTCATACTACTATCAGCTCAATCGAATCAATAAAACACATCAGAATTCATCTAAATCGAAAATTAACAAGGAAACCACATATTACCCATTTAAAACCATTCTTTACTAAACGGATGAACATTATCAAGAAATGTGTGCAGGTTGTTTTGGGCACGGAAAAAGATACCGCTCGTTCTCTTACTATCTCATATGCGAAAGCGATATCAAATAAAAGTTAACAGGCTAAAACCGGCGAGGTTATAGATAGAGGGCCGCGTTCTTATTGCCTAACGTGCAATTCTTCTATAATCACTTTTGCTATCTTCGTTTTAAATATCGTCTCACCTCGGACGATTTTGATCCTTTGTGCAGATTTATATACGATAATAACATTAACCGCGTTATCAAAAAAAGTACTTTTTTCAAAAAAAAAAAAAAAAAAAAAAAAAAGACCGTTTTCTTTAGAAACATCAAAATGAGGAAAAACAAGTTCATTCAAGCATGAAGTTTCATGCGCTAAGGATTCCGTATGGCAAGTTAACGATGACCATAATTTACGCTTACATAATATTAAATTAAAAACAAAAAAATTTGATTTTTCGCGCCGGAAAGAGGGAGGGACAGGTAAAACTTTATGTGATTTTTTGAAATTGCTAAAATTTAGTTAAGAAAATGAAATACGGTTTTGTTCCCGACAGATAGCGATCTTTCCATTGATATACTGTGTGCTCGGAAAAAAAATTATTTTCTTACAAAATTTCGATATCCCCCCCCCTGAGGGCCTAATTTTGAAGTTGGGGAAACCCGGATGTTCCAAATTAGAGAAATATACGTCTATGTGCATGTTTTTAACCTCATTCAAAATTTTTAGCTATAATACTCGCGGCACTAAGGAATACGTCATTTTTCGAGTTTTTTTGAACTTTTCGTCAACTTTGAAAGTTTCGTTAAGGAAATTAGATACGGTTTCGTTCCCAGCAAATAGCTATCTTTCAGACAATATATCACACATGCCCGGGGGACAAAAATATTTTTTTTTAAATTTTCGAGTTTTCGGCACCTCCAGGGTCCTTAAAATATAAAGTTGCAAGCTCGGCTATAGTTTTCCCATAAAGTGATCCTTTATGCATATGTCTGAAATACACGTTTAGGGTTTCTTCAACTTTTTTACTGGGACTATTGTTTAGGTAAACATTCTCTTTTTTTTTTTTTGCTGTTTTCGGCTGAAAAAGAGGGATTAAATAATTTCAGAGAGACAGGTGATGAAATTGATAGACCGAGAGCCGGTCGGCCATGTGATACGACAATAAAAAGTGTCGTCAAAGCCGTTCGTTCGCGAATCAACTACTGTCCGCTAAGAAAGCAAAAAATACTGGCTAAGGAGATGAATATCGCACCGAAAACGGTCTCGCGCATCATCCGCGATGATTTACACATGCGAGCTTCAAACGATGTGCAACTCATCTTTTGTAACAGAGAAATTAAAGGCGATACGGTTCGAAAGATGTAAAAAGTTAATACGCTTGTACGATGGAAGCGGGTATAAGAAGATACTGTTTATTGATTAAAAAGATTTTTACGACGCAGGAAAAGTTTAGCAAGCAAAATGATCGGGTGTACACGCGCTCGTCGTATGATGCCAAAGAAAAAGTTCCGCAAGTTCAAAGGGGTCACCACCCCGTTTAACCATGGTTTAGTGGAGTGTATCGTGGTACAGGGTAGACCCCAATTCATTTTTGCGAAGCAAGCGTGAAAACGGGTACGAAGGTCTATGTAAACACAGTTCTAGAACCGATTGTGTTAAACCTTTAAACGATATTTCATTTGTTGGAGTTAACTGAGTGTTTCAGCAGGATTTAGTCCAAATTTTCTCAGAAGTGGCTGCAAGACAATGTTCCCGGCTTCATAGCAGCTTCAGACTGGCCCTTCGCTAGTAACCTCTTAGATTATGGACTCTACGGAATATTCTCGAGTAAATGGCTTGCCGAAAACGTCATCCAAATTTGAAGTTGCTGAAGAAGAGGAAAAGAGGGGCAATAGCGAAAATTCCCTTAGAAACGGTGCCTACATGCATTACTCAATAATGGCCAGAGCGTTTATTGTTGTGCATCGTCCGTAAAGGTGGTCATTTTGAATAACTTATGCACGTTTTTAACCAAGAAAGTTTTACACTTTTCAAATATATTTTATTCGGAATTTGCATCGGTACGTTCGTTGAAAGTACTGTCAATTTTTTTGGCTAGATTATGTTATACATATATATATATTTTATCTTCCTTTCCCTTTTCTACTGCTAGCTTGCGAGCTACCAATATATTAGATGATATAATAAATACAATAAAATCACACGCGAGCTTTTCATCCAGTGACTTAGTTCCATTACCGGGGTTAATAAGTTCAGCCGAATCTACTCAATTGGGTATCCGCGTCCTTTTTCAATAGGCTAGCTGCCATCCAATTCGCTTGATTATCTAATCTTTCCTTATGTTTTTCTACCGACGTTTTTAATCACTTTATTCACATAATCCATATTTAGATTAGTGTGTGTGTGTGTGTGTGTGTATGAAAATATAAATTCTATATAAAACAAGTTTTTTTTTCTAAATTTAAAGATACAGATGTATTATTAATATGCGAGAAAGCCCCCATTTGGCCACAATTCTTTTATTTTATTTTTCTCTTTCCTTTTGTTTGTTTTTTTTTTGTTCTATATTTTTATCCTGTTCTTCTTAATGTATTTATGTAGATGTTTACTTATTTCAGTTGTAGGACGCATTGCTATTGACTAAACCTTTGAAGGCATACTATCATCTGCTTGTATTATACTTGTGATTAATTTTGTTTCTATCTGTGGTAAATTGTACGCACCTGAATATGAAGAGGGGTTAATACAGACTGCTTCATTGCATTTTTCGCATTTGTTATTTGCTTATTACTTTTATACTTGCTAAATGAGCGGGTGTTAAATTATGTACAGTTTTTGATCTTTTTAATATGTTCTTATATATTCCGCTGTATAGTATCGTGCCCATCATACTCGTATTTTGTATTAATCGCGGAGTAGCAAAAGATATTTTTATTACTAATCAATTTTAGCTCAATTCCAAAAAATAAAAAGCGATATTTACCTACATCAATCGCAACCGTATAAAAGAACACTATTCGGAAAGTAATAACTGAAATATGACGAAGTAGTAGCAGTTGGAAAAGAAAAATGAAAGTGAAAAAAAGGAATAACAAAAAGAAAATATCAATGAACAAAGCAGCAACAGACAGCAGTATATACAAAAAGCGAGAAGTTGCAGCTAAAACGAAAAACACATATATCCTATATAAGCTGATAGCTTTTATTTACCGGTGATTTTATTATTACTTACTAACATCTATATATCAATTAATTATTTATTTTTTGATTTTTGTACTATGATCAGTATAAAACTCTGGTGCATAATATAGAATTGTAGAATTCGCTTTTATCGCCTTTTGATTTGTTGTTTGCCATGTTGGATATGCAGATTTGACAAAAAGTACGAATGCACCAATATATGTGTATATAGGGAATTATAAAATGTTATTCTGTTTCGAGATAATACTAGTTTTGTCATGAATTACTTGTTTAATCACTGTCGCTTTTATCACAATGCCTAGTCAACACTAGATGGTTCAGTTTTGCCAACGGACACAAGCGCTGTGATATATTGAGTGTGCGTACATTGCCGATGAAAATAAAGCAGATGAAGCGAAATCGTTGATATTTGAGAAATACGACGATTTGCTTTATGGTTCGACAAGAAGTAGTGTAGGTTAGTTAAGCGAGATCGTGAATATTGAGTCAGTAAATTTAATTTTTATTCGACTCAGAAACGCGTGCTTTTCTCACAAGATACAATCATCTTAAATTTGATATATTCATTTTTACGCATTCGTTGGTATTGTAATAGAAGATTGGGGGGAATGTGCTGCGAAAAAATTTACATGCATAATTTAGTTACTACGAAAAACAGAGAGAGTAACTTTGGACGCATAATACGTTTACACTCACGATCAGAGAAATCAAATTAGTTTAATCGATTTCATTTAACTAATATATCGTAAACGATTTATTACTTTCTGTAAAAGCTTTTGATCAAAATGATTTAACATATTTCAATGTAGTTATATAAAGGATAAATATAGTGCGATATTTTTCATTTTTGGAGAAATTTCATAATTGATATGGTTCAGAAAAAAAATTTATATAAATTATTAATGAAACCGGATAATAATTAATTAGTTCTTTTAGTAACTTATTAACTTTTCTTTACATGCGAATTTCAAATTTTTACTTATAAATGTGTTTCGGCTTCTTAGTTTATAATACAATGACGTGTTTTCGAAGAAATATGTTCTAAAACCGGTTTTAACGGATGAAGCGTCCAATATGAGCGCAGAGGAATACGCTAAATTATGATATCAGATACGGCCAGAGTGCGTAGATATTGAACACTTTTTATTCTATTTTGTTTGTTACTCCGATATTGCTTAGGCCTTTGATAAGGTCATGACGGATTACTTCATAAATTAAGTTATCATTTACCTGGGAAATTTTATCAGCTAATAACGTTTTATTTACAATATAGAATTTTCACAGTCAAACAAAAAGCAGTCACAAGAATATGTCATACAAGTTAAAGTTCCGTAGAGCAGTATTTTCGGTACGGTATTATTTTTACTCTTCACACCTGATTTAGCAGAATCGAATTAACAGCAGTTGATGGTGCTCCGTCATAGAGTTCCTGTTATCGGTATAGAAGAGCGGAAACTACAAATTGCAATAGACAAACTTGCTGCATGAACTATCCAGAGATACAAATTTAGGATTAATGGAGCCAAAAAATCTGAGTGCACTTAGTTTCTCCTGCATGCGAGGCAATTTCACAATATATCGTAACTAGTTAGAAATCCTACAATCTGCGTGTGGTAAATATTTGGGAATGCAAGCTGACCTAGGAAGTGCACGCGACAGTGAAATGAAAGTGGAGAAACGGTACCAGTTCAAAAAAATTGTATTAGTTATAGGAGTTGCATACACACATATTCGTTTAGTTTAGCCAGCGATCTCAATATCTTGAAACACGCTTGAACGTACGATATTTTACTGTGAATGTGTAAACTATTTAGCCGAAGAGTCATACAGACTGAAGAATAAGATGTGATCTGTAATGTATCATGTCGTGTATCAACCGCGTTATATATAATAACGTACGTCTTCAAAAAACATCCGTAATGTGTCATTTGTTTATTGTCAAATTTATTGGCTGCAGTCTCGTAAAACCAGGTATAATTAAATAAGAATAAAAAAAAATTTAATACGATATAGTAACTAACCAGTTTAAAAATACAGTTATAAAACAGAATTAACACTAAAACGCGAAATTAAGGCAGTTTTACCGGGACAGTTTTTTGACCTTTTGTTCTACTAAAGTTACATCTTGATAGCTCTGTGTTTTTTTATTTTGGCGTAATTAATTCTGGGTAATGCCCTTGACTAGCGACCCCCCCCCCAAAAAAAAAAAAAATATATATTTTGGCCTAACTATATTGTTTTCGATTTTTTCTTTTTAGTTCATTGCAACAGATTTTTTACTCGATCGCAAGCATCAGTTTTCCTGTTTTTTTTTTTTTGCTTTTTTTTTAAATTTCTTTCCTTACTCTTCATTTTTATTTTACTTTTTTTTTTTTTTGCGATTGTATACTTTTGTTTACATCTTTTTATATGCGTTCTCTAACATCGGTTTTTCGCTCTTATCCTATACCACTAGACGTACTACTAATGAACCTTAACATATTTCCCTTCTGTTCTCCTACATTATTTAGGGCATATTTATTAGTTTCATGTTTGACTTAAGGTTTTAAATAGTTTTTTACTATGTTACAGAAAACGATGGTTACATGTACAATTAAAAATGTTTACAGAAATGATACATATACATATGTATTTTTAACTTTTTAACCGAGAATTCGCCTTAGTCGATTATGGTAAAGTTGTTATTCGCGTGTTTACTTAAAATATTTAAATCGTAATATTCCGTACGAGTTCGTAATTCTACTGGCGGTTGAACGTAAGTCAGATAGTTCAAAACGTTCCCTAAAATTCGATCCGGACTCGAGTGATAAAGGTAGGTTTTATCGACTCTGTTGTTGCGATAGTGCTTCTTTTCGTCGATAACAGTTTGATTATCGTGCTGCTCGGACGAATTATCAAATATATCGTGATATATTGCTTGCGACAGATTATTGTTATCGATTTCGTCTTCTTCGCTAGAAGCAGATGTTACGTTGTCTGGTACGAGTGCGTTAATGGCGCTGATGTTAAAGTCGTCGAAAAGGTTCGATAAGCTCGATATGTGGAAACGGTTGTTGTCGTCAGTGCTGACTAATTCACCGGAATCGTCTTTAAAATCGGTCGAACCGGTTACAAAGTCGTGCTGAAACTTGCTCACGTATATCGGTTGTACGATTTCCGTGTTGCGAACGTATGTGATCAAAAATCCCGTCACCGGTGATCTTGAGAAATAATCCGGTTTAAATTGATCAGCTTTACCGCTTCTTATTGGTAGGCAAGCGTTAGTATCGTTGCCGTGCTGTTGGCAGGAGTTCTTGTACATTTCTTCGCTATCATTGGTCAACAGTTTTACCAATAATGGATCTTTTTCTGTTCTATCGGATTTATTCTCATTTGGCCGTATCGCTTTCGTTGTCAATTCCGGAAAATTCGTTTCATTAACAGTCTTCTTTCCCTCGATGATTTCCTCGGTAATATCTGCCTCGGCAGCATTTCCGTTTACTTTCGTTCCGTTGTACGTTTTCATCGGCTGATCAGTCAATTTCGTGATTTTCTCATCGGCAAAATTTGACGTTTGGTTCGATGTTCCATTGCGAACGGAATCGCTTATGTCTTCGTTTCGCGTCGTACTACTGTTAATAACTGCGTACGAATCGTTCTTAAGCTCATCCAGTTGATCTTGTACAGATCGTTTAATGTGTCGTCCCGGTTCACGTAAATCAGGGTAGGCGGAAGAAACGGTGTTGCGGTAGCTGTTCAGAACTTTACGAGCAGCGTATTTATTTTTGTTCGCGATCTCTTTGTAGTAATAATTGTTAGTGTGCGGTGCTGCTGGTGATGGTAGTGGTACCACTTTCATCAGTTTCGGTGGTTTATGGTCGTGTTTCGTCTTCCCTAAACGATGCGAGGAGGACTGGTCGTTGTCCAGGAGCGATAAATCGTCCAGTCTGTACTTGATCGGTTTACTGCGATGGCGAAAGTTCCACTTTTCGATATCGTCTATTCTCTCGACCTGTTCGTCTAACGGATTTCGGCTACCGAATTCGTTCTTGAATATGTGATCGTTGTCCGGCCGAACCGAATCGAACATGTCCTCTCCCCATTTGCGATCAAATGTTTCGTCTAGGAAATGCTGCCGCCGATCTTCCGGGAAAACATCGGATGATGAATAATCGCGATCGAAATCGAAATCGAATTTCCCGTATTTAAAACCATTCGAACCGCCGAACTTCGATTCGTCAAACGCATACGGAGGACGATGTCGACGATAGGATTGTTTATCGTCCGCTGATAAATAGTTCGCTGGTTTTAAGCGGCCGTTCGCTATCGTTTCATTTCGTAAAATGTTCCGCAATATTCGCTGATAAATATCGTTCATATTCTGGTCATCGACGTTCTGATCCCGCTTCTGCGGTACTGCACCTTTCTGATAATAACGTTCACGATTGCTTTTATCCGAATTAACGGTTGGTTCGCCGTCCCGATGTATTCCTTCTTTTCCGAAAGGTCCAGACAGCAGTCTGTATACGGCACGATGTTTTTCATTTGCTTCGTTGAATATACTTCCCGGATCATTTTCTGCGCAAGCGAAATAAAAATTAGAACATATTAAAAGAAATATATAATTGATTTATTTTACAACTTGCCAGTGCAACAGTTTACACCAATTACTGCACAGAACAGTCTCATAAAAAAGGAAAATAATATATAATATATATATATATTAATTACAATGTAATTCTTAGGCTACCCCCCATTCCAAAAAAATGTCCCAGAAAAATGTCCCAATTTTATGTAACGCTAAATGTCCCAATTTTATGTAACGTTTGTTATATTTTGTAGGATTTTTGTTATTGTTATTTAAAAAATGTCACAATTTTATGTAATGAAATATGTAACGAAAAATGTAACGAAAAATGTAACGAAAAAATGTCTTAATTTTATATAATGGAAGTTAAATGTTAGAATAGGATTTTTGTGGTTATGTTATTTTTTGTGTATGTTGATGCCAGTAAGAATTACATTGTAAATTTTGATCATTTTATACAAAGTATAGAAGAGAAAGAGACAGAAATGAAAGCAAGAGGGGTCAAGGGGCACAGCCCTTTGCGAGGCCAAAATTGCCGAGTGTACTCAGAAGGGGGCAAGCCCCCTACACCCTCAGGTCTAGTTCTTCCATAATTCTTGTCGTTGCGTTTGGCCTAGTGGCTAGAGCGCTTGACTTCCGATTCGGAGATCTCGGGTTCGATACCGGGCGACGACTAAAATTATATGGCGCTAGTTTAGACACACTTAGGGAACTGCATTTGTATATCGATAAATCAAGCGACTATAGTCAGTTCCATTGTAGTTGTGCGAGTGCGCTAGCATCGCATAGACATATTCAGCCGGGTGAACAATCACATCAACGTGAGTAAAAGCCAGTCGTCTTGGTTTCGCCTCGCCATTGGTACCTTTCTATCATTGGTCGGCAGCACGCTTCGTTAGCGAATGAAAAACCTGGTAGCAGGTATAAAATGTATCTCCCAATTTGCCTACACCCAGCAGAGGGCTGATATGGGCATATCGTGATATTGTGAAACTTTTCCATTGGCTACTCTGATTTTAACTTTCATTACATAAAATTAAGGCATTCTTTTGTTACCTTTTTTGCATTACACTTTTGTTACCTTCTTTTTGTTACATGTTCCTTACATATTTCATCACATAAAATTGTGACTGGGACAAATTTCATGATAGGGCACTTTCCCTGATGAACCCTAGCATAAAAATGGTACAGCCGTTAATAAGTAGGAAGAAAAGGCTGGTTCTGGCACAGTGTATGGGGTAATGTTACAAGGGTGCAAGGGGGAACGCCCAAAGGGACGGTGTGTGACGTCACTCTTGGCACTTTGTCACTGCATTTTTCTGGAACTTTGCAAACTTTTCATTTTCACTATGCCATCTATTTTCCGGCCTGACCCTAACTCAGACACTGTCAGCCTGACCACAGCATTATTTGTCCAATTCTAACATTGTACTATTACTTAGCTGTCCGGTTATATCCCAATACCTGTTCCTTTCAGTACCCTCCTATACCCACTACATTTTACAGCTAGACCATCCATGCCGTTATTTAGCCAATTCTAACATTGTACTATTACCTAGCCACCTGGTTGTGTTCCAGACACCCTCTTTCTACCCCATTATCCTCCTCGGCCGCTTCCACCAGCCCGCACTTCTTAGTCAGCCTGACTTCGCCATTATTTGGTCAATTCTAACATTTTATTATTATCTAGCGATCCGGTTGTGACCCAACCACTTCCCAACACGCCACATACCCACCAAGCACCGTCCTATACCCCCTGCGCCGTTTGTATAGCTCTTTTATTATTCTTCTGTCCTTAAGGTCATTGGTTTACTCTTTTTAAAGTTCCATTTAGAGTGCTGCAGTCACATTTATCAAATGCTTTCTCCAAGTCTATCATTGCAATGAAGACCGTTTGACTTGCTTCTAGCTTTTTTTCAATCACCATGGGGAGAGTCCTAGAATGGCTTCTCTGGTTCCTCTTCCTGATCTAAAACCATACTGCCTCTTGCTTAATTTGTTCTCCATTTTATGTGTTTTATTTTGCTTAGTACTATTTTTGTTAATAATTTTGAGCAGTGTTATTTAACTAATTTTTTCATGATATCTTTTTCGGGTAAAATTTTTTAATTTTATCAAAAGCGCTATCAACCTCCTTCAAGCAATTTCTTCTCCTCCTACTCATTCCTTTGATAGTATTATTCTATCAATTTGTTCCCTTATTTCTGACTTGCTCTCATCTCGTTTTAATCTTATAGACCTTTCATAGATTCCCAGATACTGTAATATTAAGAAAAATGACACGGCAGATTTTCTAGCTCGGTCGGTCAGTTTCCGACTTAGTCCCCCATTCTTGAATCAATCATTCCAGATTTGGTCGGATAGATAACCTTATTCTCTAATCGCGCTTCGCACTATCTTCTCATACAGCCGGCACCCAGGCTCCAGCCATAGTTTTTTTCTATTCCGTTCAGTCGTCGTTCTACTATTATCTTCGTAATCAGATTAAGAATTAATCATTCTTTTTTTCCCGTTTCCCGCTTTCGCTTCTTTCTAGTTCCTTCTCCTTTCTATCCCTTCTACAACTTTGATTCTCATTTTGAATGCGACGCAAACCATATTTTCTTCGAATGTTCGGCTCCTGTTAGCGAACGTTCTCTTTTGTATATTCAAAAATTTTGGTTCTTGGTCTCCCGACTCCTTACTACAATGCCTTTTTTTATCTTTCCCTTCGCATCTTCGTTAATGATTCGCTTACTTCAATCCTTTGTTCTTTCTATTTCCTATGCCTTAGAATCTAATTTCCTAGCATAATAAATTCAAGTGGTTGAGTCAAAGCCAAGGGCGACCCCCCCCCCCCCCCCCAAAAAAAAGAAAATATTTATTTTTTTTATAAATTTTCTTTTTATTTTACACAGTGATAAACATAATTCGGGTAGAAATATTTTTTTCTGCTGTAATAAAAATTCAAATTAAGTCAATTGTTTTATTAACTTTATTATTTGAACAAATAATTCTGGCATTTTTATATAGTAAGTGTTCCACTGGAATCGTGTATTTTTTTTATCGGATCAATGCCGTTAAAAAAAAAAAAATACTGGGCCGGCACTGCCAATGTCTTATAATCAATAGAAATACATCGTGTATTCCGTAATTTTATTGTCTAAAATATTCGTTTTTTTATAAAGATAATATACTTCGTTTGAGTTGAAATTTTAACAGGTATTTAGACTCTAAATAATGATTTTCCTTGTAATCGATTAAATTTTTCCTGCGAATAACAGGATTGGAAAAAAATTAACAATTAACGAAACTATTATATTTATTTTCGGAATAAACACTTGACCGTAAAATTTTAGCGATTAAAAATAAACTATTCGGAACATTTCCCTCAAATGACCCTGAATTTACGTTTTTTGGTCTCGCGGAATTCTAAATTACAAACTAAATTGGGAAATAAAATTTATAGAAAACAATATTAAACGGTACCCAACAAACGAAACTTATTAAATATATTTCGTCAATAAATAAATAAATAGCTCAGCCGTAATCACTTGAAATTTCTCTTTTCTTGTTATTTTCACATACAAATTACTTCGCATTTCGATCTTATTTTATTTGCCGGCCAAGATTATTTATATTAAGCCTACGATTTTTTTTTAAAATGAAGGAAATATTTAATCGTCCTTTTCGATCATTAGTCTGTTAGAATTGTATTTTTCGTAGAATGTAAATAGAATGGTGCACATCTGCTTTCGGAGGCGTTTATGATAAATCTACTTATATAAAAGAAATTTAAACCAGTTATTAAAAAATAGATTTTATAAATGGGCGCACTAATAGGTATTGATTTTCACTTTTTCGTCTATTCTTTAAAATATGAATACATTAATTAAACAATTAATCAGTAAAAAATGTAATTAATTTACTCTCCGAATACTTTTTAAATTTTTTTGGAGGGTTCATCTTCCTCTCACGACTACAATGCTGGTAAATTATACTTGCACATACTCACACACACACATACTATGGGGGGAGGATTAATGGATGGGTGACTGCGTGTTAGTATGCACGTATATACATATAAAAAGAAAGAAAGAAAGAAAGAAAGAAAGAAAGAAAGAAACAACAAAACATAACAAACTAACCTGCTGGTTCGTATATCTTAGCATTGAATTCGGTTACATAATAAGCGATGCACTGCTGCCCGCACAGCAAGAAGGTCAATAAAATCCATTGAATACTAGATAGTCGTTGGTATCTTTTGATCATGTCTGTAAATGAAACATATCGCATGCCCCATTGAAATTATATTTTGCTAAGGTGACTAAATACTTTTTAAAGCGTATGTTAAAATAATAAATAATTATAATGAACCTTAACTGGATTGAATATACTCAATGGATATGTAGCTCACGCTTTTGGGGATATCCCATTTTGAGCCAGAAAATATATTCGAATGATTGCCGCATAAATAGGGCAAAAGAAAGACTGAACACATTTTTTTTTTTAGGTACGTATAAATATCGTGGATACTGATAAAAGTGGCTATGTTGACAAGTATTGCCTTTAAAAGTGTATAAATGAATGGTATAAATTTAGCTCGTAGAATATGTTGACTTGTCATAAGTGAAAAAACTGAGAAGGTCTTGATTGGTAAAATGTTTAAATGTAAAAGAACTATTTTTTTTTGTTTGCTGTTTTTTTTTTTTTTATTATATGAAGGTTAAAAATAAAAAATCTAAACAGCACTTCAAATTTTTTACTATTTATAGTATTCGTTTTTAAGTTACACTAATTCCCTTTCTAATCAAATCCTCGACAACCTTTATTCACATTAATGTCATCAAAGTATTTGAATTTCATTATCACGGCCCGATTGTTTCACCATTAATAAATTTATCTGCTGATATTTTTAACGCATCACCTCCATATTCTGGCCTCTAATACGCGGTACTGTTTGTTAACTTTTCGTAACACTGCTATTTCCGAGGATGATGAAACTTTTACACCTATTAAATTGTAAAAAGTGTTTCACAAGGATAGTTACTGGTTTCATTTCACTTTCGGATTTTTATATATTTCACTGGATAAAACCGATTTCTCGATTCACCGACATATTCCGAAGTAATGAATTTACGTTAATTACAGCGGGCGCAAATAGAAATATCATTTAAGCGGAAATCACAGTCACTGAATGTTGTAGACTTATAGACGACGCTGGAAACACGGTGTTTCTATCTAATCTTCATTGCGTCATCGAAGAGATAAAGTGGTGTTCAGAGTTTTTTGTTAATCCGGATTTTATTTCAAAATGTTTTGTACCGGATAAGAGGATTTTTCTTTTTTTTTTTATATTTTTCTTTAAGTTAAATGTGTAAAATCGGACTTCCTACTCCATATTGTACCTACTCATCGTTCCTACTATTTGTTCCTTCCTCCTAACAATATCTGACAATATCAAGATATAATTAATTTCTTTCCTTTCTAATTGTTTCTGGGTAAAGGTCCTTGATCGACGAGCCCCCTCCCCAAATCACGGCACGACTGAAACCGTCGCTTTTACTTTAGTACTCCGTTATAAAAAGATTTCAAACTATGACTCAGCTCCTATTCTTCTTCATTCACTAATCCTGCCTCCTTTTATCTCTCTATTCAGCCATATCTTCAATTTCATCCATAGTTGTCTTGATACTTGCTCTCTTTTAAACCCTTCATAATCGCTACTATTTGTCGCTTTCAACCACAGTCTTCTTTCTGCATCATCATCTCGGTTTTCATCTACATCTACTCCATTTTGCCCTTTTCACCGCCCTTCCATATGTGTTCTTTATTATGTTGATCACATTTTATTTGAATGAGTGGCTTTTTCCGCTGAGTAATCGCGTCCTTTTATTCTTATCTATTAAAAGACTTGATATCGCTACTCCCCTTATCGATGCTGCTTGTATTCTTTCATTTCCTTCTGTTTCGGTTATTCCTGTCCTTAAAGTATTTTTATTCTCTGCCCTTAAACGCATAAGAGTATAAATTTATTGCTTCTCCTTCCCATTGCTTGGGCCAATGTGTCCTTGTTCACAAACCCACTTAAAATAAAATTGAAAAAAAGAAAAAAACATGTTTCCGTCTTGCAGTAAAACTCCTAATGATGTATTTTCTTGGTCTGAAGATTGTAGAGCTTATAATGTATTCTTCCGAAGGATTGAAGAATATTTTTATAGAAGTTAAAAATCTTTTGGTGAAGGTGTATTGAGATAAGCTGCGCATTATTAATTCCGCGGATAAGGTCGCTAGGATAATTTTAATTAGAAGTTTCGGGCGGTGTTTAATTAATGATTAAGATTGTAAATTTTTTTTTTTTGAAGTGAAACTTTTTTAAGCGCGCCAAGATATATATAAATAAATAAAAATGTACGGGGAGTTAACATGACAAAACGAGCAAGCGTACGTTATGAATGAGTAATATAGTTCTTAATACATCTAAAAATTCGTAATAAACATGTAGCCAGTAATATATATATATATATTGAATTAAAATTTATGTTTGTATGTTATTGCATTTTACACCACTTTGGGAAATATATATATATAAGAAAAAAGGAAAAAAACGTATTTGGAACTTGAAATATCAAAAATTAATCAAACATAAAAAATGGATATAAAGAATTGGAAAAAGAAAAAAGGTATCGAGCATATAGAGAGAAAAAAAGAGTGAAAACGAAAATGAAGATTCTCAAAGCGGATATAAAGAATCAGAAAATGAAAGTCATTAAGACAAAGAGAGAGAGAGAGAGAGAATGCCAATGATCTCAAAGGAATTGTAACTGAAGAAAGCCGCATTTTAATCTTGAATAATGAGGATAATATCGACATACCAAATTTCAATTGCATCGTGAAATTTAAACGCCTGAACGTTCGAGCAGGAGGGGTTGCAGTTTTTATCGTAATAGAAACGAGAAGTCAAATATTGTTACACTTCTAATATTGATATGTCAATACACACAATGTTACGCAATTAGGTCAAACAGATGTTAGAAATATATCTGTACTGTTCAATGTAAAACGGAAGATGGAAAAGAAATAATTAATCGTATTATCGCCATTTACATTTCTCCAAATCAAAATGATATAATCAAATTTATATATCAGAAGATTACTCCCTTTCATTCCCGATGGTAGGCCTGCATTTAGGAGGGATCTAGGGGGGCTGCAGCCCCGGGCCCCGCCATATAAAGAGGCCCTCAAGAGACACCCACTTCCGACATGTAATAAAAAATTAATCCATCATTTGTCATACGCATCAACTTTTATTGAAATAAATAGAATTAACTTTACAGGAGCAAGTGCATTTTTTGATACATTTATTTTTTTAATAATTTTGTGTGCATTTTTATTTCCTCCTAGAGGAGGAGGAAACTTCGTAATAGTAAAATTTCGAGTTTCGTAAAAACGTACCAGAAATTTGTTTTAAGTAGTATAACGAGTCGGAATCTACGTTTTTAGGAAATGTCTCTATGAATGTGTGTTCGTGTGTAGACGCGCAACACACGCACACACACTATCCTTTTATGCAAATGTTTGGTTAAAATTTGCTGAAAAATTCATTGTTTAAAATTGTATATATATATATATATTTTTTTTTTTGGACATCGAAAATTCTACCCATTGTCTATATGATATTTAGTTTTGTTTACATTAATAATTATATGTTAATTCGTGAATTAAAAATAATATAATTAAATTAAATTTAAAAAAATTTACTTTTTCTATAAAACCGATAATTTTGTCATTTCCGAAAAGGGGCCTATCCTACACTTAATACGGGCCTGCCCGATGGTTCAAGGTTATTAAAAGAAAATTTACATACATTTCCGATGATATTAGCTAAACACTTTAACGTCAATTTTGCATCAGATGAATGTTTGCCTTTAATAGAATTTCTCCAAAGCAAACTTCAATTACTAATAATAATCCAAATAAATCAACGACAAAGTACGGAACTACCATTGATGCAGTATTTTCTAGACTTGTATTGATAAAATTACATCACAAAAAACTTATATTTCATATTTTAGTTTATCCCATAAGCCTATTGTATCTTTTATAGAATCCAACAATCAATGAAAAACATTAATAAAGCAGATGCATGAATTTTTTATTTCTTTTTGTTTTTCTAGATATATGTTTGTGAGAACTACAGATCTCCTTATTTGGTTCTTAAGCTCTTGGTAAATTCGATACTAATACTGTAAAATGAAGTTGGGGAAATGCTTTTGAAGTTTTACTTCTGCCCTGTGCTCCGAAGCACATTAATTTTTTTTTTTTTTTTTTTTTGTTGTAATAGAATAATATAAAGATTTCAACAAAAGTAAAGCAAACGATCCTGTGCAATTCTCGTTGACTAAAAACAACACTACTGAAAGATACAACGTATTGTAGAATCTTCTTCAGCGTGGCGTAACCAAAATTTATTACAGAACGATTTTGAAAAATTTATATAATATCGCTGTGATTACGGTTAAATACAACCGAAACTAGTCGGCATTTATAAAGAAGAATCGAAGTATTGAATAATTTCAGTTTTTTCAGATAAAAATTTCAATACAAAGGTGAGGTACAATAGGTACACGGGATATACTGATTTTTAATTAAGTTCAGAAATGTTACAATACGCAGTCTAATTGCAATATATAAATGGTTTCTACAAATTTTATACATAGATATCATCACCGTCAGGGTGGTGGTTGCTTCGATGGAAAACCGAGAAGAGTGGAAATTTTATTCGTCAGGGAAATTGGTGAAAATACTGGAATAGCCCTGCGTATTATATGCGGACACCGTTTCGAACAGCTGCGATCTATAAAGATACATGTAAAATGGCTAGCAAGAATATAAAAAAGCTTTGGATCTCCTACTCTATTCTCGCTATTTTATTTTTCCGCAGATTACCGGCTTTACGGGCTTTAATACCTGTAATTGTTCCGCAAGCTTCGAAAGACCGCTACCATTGTCGGTAATGATAGTAGTTCCATCAAAGGGTAAATTAATCTACTTGAAGCTCGTACCAAAAATTTAAACGCAAGCAGAATTATGTACCCGCGATAATCTGCAAAAACGTTACTGCTTTCGACTTTCCAACGTCACAGTCGATCCAGTTATAAGGCTTTTATTTCTCTCTCGGTCAGAATTTCACAAACAAAATATGTATTATTCTTTCATTTTCAACATTTATTATTTACATAATGCTGTTGCTTCGAGATCGCAGTGTCAACGTATCCAGCGGTTTCCAGTTGAATCAGCTTTCGGTATATTTCATTTCGAAAATTCCGATTTACGTGCTTGTGATGTCTTTATGCTGGAAAACTTTATGAATACAAAAAGCTAAAACGGTATACCGACGTACAAGTATAACGTTCGATTGCAATCGAAACGCCACTTAAGCACACAGTAATCGATATGTCCACTGTGTAAAACTTCGTTACAATGTGGATAAATAAAAAGAGAAAAAAAAGCATGTTTTTCAATGAAGCGACAAAGACGAATGTATATAATAACAATATTATCGATAACTGCAATAATTATTATTAATTATAATCATTAGAAACAGCTATTAATGTAAGTATATAATTGTAATTTTTTTTATCTTTAAAAAATTAATTTAAAAAATTAATTAAAACTTTTTCACAATTTTTTAAAAATATTTCAAGGATTTTCTAGAAATTTCTAAAATTAATCGCCAGAAAATTTTGAAAAATTCAAAAAACTTCAGATGCCAAAAATTATTTATGCTATATTCCAGAAATTTCCATGAGGCTTTGGACAAGTATATGAAATTCTCACGAAATTTTTTCACACAATTTCCGAAATTAAATATATCCGAATGCTCTAGAATGTTTTGGAACCAGAAATCTCGATCGTCAATGACATGTAAGGCAGAGCCCAGTGCGCTTTCATTAGTTACATTTTAGTAATTGATCAAGAGTGAATCGAAGAGAAAAATACGAAAAAGTTCAAAGCGAATATTCAAATAACAAATTCGAGTAATTCTGAAAAAGTAATTGTAAAACTTAATTTTTACTATTATTAATTTCTAAGTGAAACACTAACTGGCGAAGACGGCCTATCTAAAATACAGACGTCGATCGCCAGAATAAGGCGAATTCGCGGCAAAAATTAAAATACAAGGCCACGAAGAAATCGAAGTTAACAATCAATCAGTAGAGTTCCATTCACTTCGTTTCTATCTAAAATATTCAAAGTCCATATTATATCAATGTCCAATACTGCAGTTCTAATTCATCAAATACGTATGTAAGTATATCATCAACAAGGGCATATGGATGTCTATACAGCGACTAGAATAGGTTATTATGATGAGCAGGTCCAGTATCAAATGAAGGTCGTGATACTAATAGCAATAAAACAATCTGGCGAATTTTACGTTTTTTGCGATACACGATCGAAATCCACCGGTTGTTCATATGTCTGTGTATATTCGTATATCTGAGATACGGAGACTGGTCCTTATGCCATTAAGCGTACTATATAATATTCTGGCCCGGGCAACGTCCCGGGTGTATTGCAGCTAGTACAGTATATGGTATCTGATGAGATTTATCTTGCTATGATGATATTTCTTCTAAAGAAGAAGAAACAACAGGGGATAGAGCCCCGCAACTTCCAGGAATCAGTTGTTCCGTGCGTTCGAGAGAAGAGTTATCTTCTTTTAGAGGTATCAGAAAAAATTTGTTATTTTCCGGATTTCGTAAAAGCAATTGCGAAAAATAAGTTGAATCAAAGATCATAAGATTTAAGGAACGAGGCAACAATGAACTAATAAAAGGGAAAGATGAACTATAGATATTATTGCTTAGGAAGCATTTATCTAACACTCACGATAGTTGCACCATCGTATCCTTTGACCGTGTGATTAACAGCACGTTTCTTTTTTTTCCTTTAAGGCAAATAAAAAAAAAAAACATAGCTGTGCTTGGCTAGTTGTGCACATTCGAGCGCTGTTGAAATTGAAAAAATTTTTCGCAAATGCATTGAAATCCCTATTTTCACGTTAAAATCGTTTGTTAAAAAATATCTTCAGCGCTATTAAATACAAAGAGGTTTTTAGAAAACGTAATGTGATTCAGATACGCGTCAAAACGGGTAATTGACAATTTTTATCTCGGAAATAGTTAAAAAAAAGAAGCTAGGTGAAGAAAAACGAAACGTACATTTGGAGAAGATAAAAAAGACAGATCAAAAATGGACATAACTCCATCTAGGTTATTACGTATGTGACGCGAAAATATGAATTAAAATTGCACTATCCATCGAACGTGTAACGAACTTGCATGATTAGAACAACAAAGTAAAATTCCGGCGTACTTCAAATCCTTTAGCCACCTGCCGTCGATTACGGCCTTCTTAACTTTTGTAAATAAACGTATATTTTATTAAAAATATTCACGTGTAAAAATGTATAAAGTTTGATAGTGAACCTAGCTCGAACACTTTGCGCATTTTTGTACTAAGACCTGTGTTCACGAATCAATTATTTTCCATGTGACTCGGAAATTGCAACGTTTTTTTTTTTTTTTTTTCGTGAACCGAGAAAAAACTTTTTGTTCTTTATTCATATTTCGTCGCTGATTTATTTATTTGCTTTTTTACTTTTTTTATTATTATTCCCAGATTTCCATTTTAGCTAAATAAAAATGGAGACAGGTTAAATTTCGTGTTCCTCTTGTGCTCGTTATTCGTGTAAAATAAACATTAAATAACTCGTTGGTGCCGTTTAGAGTACAGCGTACTTGTGCTTTTTCCAAATTCAATCTACGTAAATACATTGGAAAATAACGGAATTCTAGTATCATGGCCCAAGTTAATTTTTGTGAACAAAAACAAATATTGAATACTGTTAGGCGACTAACCACGATCATATTTGTTTGTTCTACGTTGTACTTTTTTTTTTATCTTACGAAAATAGAGTAAAATGTAACAGAAAGGCCACAGAAAATGAAAGAAAAATAGATGAATTAGTGAATAATGCGCGATAATTCACTAACTAATCTATTTTTCTTTCATTTTCCGTGGCTTTTCTGTTACATTTTACCCTTTTTTCACTTCATCGTCTAATTGTAATCAAGGTTAAACATTCAACAGATAGACTTCTTACTACAAGGAACAACTGCAAAAAAACCGAAAAATTAAAGTTAGACGGATGGTCAGCATAGCGAATTCGATATTTTGAATAGTTGTACAACGTTTCTCGTGTAATATAAATTAGTGTCTCCCTCCAAAACTACAAACTGCTTGTGATCTATGTGCATAGACTGTCTTTAGAATGAAACTAGGCTGGAAAATATTTTTTTTTCGATTAAGACAAAAATAGTGTTCGATAATACGTTAGCGTTTAAGCAATGTGCGCGCATCATGTTATAAATAATAGACGTATTTGGGTGGGATATCTTTTGTTTCCTTTTTTTTTTTTTTACAATAAATTCGAGTAATATAGAATAATTGGAAGATATTTCTCGAATGTATAAGAGTAAATTTGAAAAACCTAGGAGCAGAAAAACTGTAGCATTCCGGAATTACGCATAAAATTATTCCGTGTTCAAAAAGTTCCAGTCTCACTAGGACGAGGAGGAAATTTTGCTTGAAATTCGGACGACTTCTGGATGGTAACTCTAGAAGTATAGAAATTTTATTCCGGATAAAAATTTGTCATGGATAAAAATTTGTTTTTTAACTAGAAAATTCGTTTAGAATTTTAGATAAAATTCGAGTTTTTTTTTACAGTACTTTTTATTTTGAACAAAAATTTTAAGAACGCCTTATCCTAGTGATACCATTTGAAAGTTGTCATCAGAGCAAAGATTTATTTCAGCCTCCCTCTAAATAAATCGTACTTTCACCTGAACACTACCGTTGTTAACGGAAAATTCGCGTTATTTTTTTATAGGAAAAAAAAAAAACATATTTCCCATTAAGAGAAAATAATTTTACGCTACCTAAATAAACGTCGATCGATGCAACCATGATGCAATTTAAAACGTGTTTTGTTATTAAAATTTAATTCTCTTAAATTAATATAAAATATCTTAAGTTAATTAAATATTTACCGAATTTCTTCAGTAAGGATAATTCATTTACGTACTTTGTTAGCATTTGTGATGACGTGCCAATGAAATCGTAAACTCGTGGAATAATTAACGGGGCCGAGTAATAAAAGGACAGACGCTAAATTAAGCCGGTTCATCTCTACGTTCGCGTTATACACTTTTTCACGCGTTCAATTTGAATGCATAATTAGCCGTGAAATTCGCAGAGAAAAGCGTGTAAATCAGAAGGTTAATAGAAAAAAAAAAAAAAAAAAATGAAGACGATTTCCATTTTAATCGCGGAAGGTTTCCTTTCGTTATTTTTTATTTTCCATTAAACACAAATAATTTGTAACAAATTTAATGTTGCTTTCAATTGTCTTTTTTTTTTTTTTTTTTTTCGTTACGATTGATTGTAGTTCTATTTAACTAAGATTCGTCCTTATTGCGGTGTCCAGCTGAAGTTTTTAATCGTGTTGTTTAAAAACAATTTTTTTTTTAAAGTAATTTATCCATAAAATATTTAAAAAATTATTTTGTTTCCGATTTTAAACCGCGCCTTTCTCTTCATGAACATATTAATTATTTATATTCTTTTTCCCTTAAGCGACTGCACCTCTTTAAATTCCTCTCCCCTACAAACGAGGCGGGAGCACAGCGATCTCATCATTCTCATTATGTCATATATTATCCGTTCCGAATTGATTATTGTTTATTTATCTATAGGAACGCATCTAGGTCTCTTCTTTCAATGCTGAGCATTATTTTAAGTCCTCGTCTTTGCCTTGGCATCCTAAGATGCTTTGCTTCCCCACTATTGAGCTGCATCCTAAACAAATTTTTGAAGCGATCAAACCGATTTTTGCTAACCCGTTGTTTAGGAGAGGCTGCACACAAAATAGCAACGAAAGTTTTAATGTTACGGTTTGGAATTTAGCTCCAAAATCTTATTCAAGCGGCAAAAAAAAGTCTTGAATATAGCGGTTGATATATTGCTGTGTGTAATTTTAATGAAGGTCTGATGAGTATTCTACGAATCATGCAAGTTTTACAGATGAATATTAGCCTTCAGTCATGTAATTTTTGCCTTGAAGCCAATACTAAGCGAATCAAGCAGTCGAATTGTCTGTGATAGATGCGGTCAACGCTTTACCAAAAAAGTCATCGAGCAGAGAGAATGAGGAAAAATATTTAAATCTAGAAGAACATATGGTCCGGGGATGGCAGGTTATTCTCCCCCCTGAAGAACCAAAACCTCTATGAAAAAAATTGCTATAACAGAGAAAGTTAATTTATACTATAAAAGATTTGTGTAAATTTTACCTATGGATTTAATTATAACTAATATTTAATACTCTTTTCTAATAAAACTATTAATGTTACGTTTTTTATTCTGTTTTAAACGCAACTGTCGTCGTTTTTTTGTCTCTTTTATTTATTTTTAATTTTAATTTTGCAAATTTTAATTAAAAATAGCACAATGAGAAATATATTTAAACTTGCTCACGTACAAAGAATTCGGATCGGATTACTAACAAAAATAAAAAAAAAAAGTAAACTCTAATAAAAATACTGTCTTTCTAACTATTTATAAACTACGATTTTAGCTAGAATTTTATAATTTCGTTTTATTTTTCACCTAAAAATAAAGCAAAATCTAAATTGTAATAATTATGTATTTTTAAAAACTTTTTTATAATTTCTAAAGAGGTCGCTATTTGATTTTCTTTTTGAAACAAAGGATATTTCTCAAATCCATTGCCTACCGTAGAAGATTTTACGTAGTTATATAATCCCCCCCCCCCAAATTTTCCTTCTGGATCCTTCCCTGGTTTACTTCATTGAAAATTCCGAAGTAAAAGCTTAAAATATATGTTTTACTTTGTAAGGCGTGATCGGCACCAATTTTAAATAAATAATAATTTTTAATACTTTTTGCACTTTTAAATTTCAAAAGGTGTTTTTAAATTTAAAAAAAAAAAACTAGTTGTTTTTAGAATTTTTGAATATTGCTGCCCTCATTCATTTTATTTTTAGAAAATTTAAAAAAAAAATGTTAAAAAGTTTAAATGTGATCGGAAAATGCTATGCAGTTAGATTTCATGTCTACTTACAAAATTGCTTTTAAAAGTGTCGAATATTTCGAACCTTATTACAAGTTAGATACGTTCTGTGAACAAATGCGCACTATATCATCATATACTTTGGCCTTTTCTTAGAATAATATCATATTTATTTTACTTAAATTTACTTCACGGGATGGAGCAGATAGTTGTACTATTATTTTAAGATAAAATCTATCGAATAATTCTGCTATTACTTTTCCTTTTTTGTATTACTTATTTCAAAATTCTAAGAAAATAGTACACGGATAAATCAGCATGGATCTTATAAGACCATTTAATTCAAAAATTATCAGTGGGGTAATTCTAGGAAACTTTACTTAATTCCAGAAAAAAGGTTAAATTTTTATTTTATTATTTTTTTTTTTTTAGTTAAACTGTCCAGCTTTTGTGTAACGTAAAAAAATTATATATATATTTTTCGTTTCGAGATGTTCAAAATTTTAAAAGATTAAAAAAAATAAATTCGCGCTATATACAAAAGCTTACACTAGAATCGTACTATTTACGTTCGATTTGTATAATCTTGTTATACTATTTTCTAAACAATTAAGTATAAATATTTGAAAAAAAATGTTTTTTACAAAAAAAAAAAAATACCGACTTTAAGATTTTTTATAAAAATTTAATAAAAATGCACTAAAAAGTAAAAAATAATTATTCGGTAAAAAATATATTTCAGGGTGATATTATCGTAATTCTTATACAGCATTAATAAATTATTAGAGGCGGTATCAAATTCATAATATTTGGGAACAATTTAATGAATATTGAATGCAGTTTTTAATTATTATTTTAATATGAATTTCATGCCGCCTTTAATAAGTATTAATGCTGTATAAAAATTACGATAATATCACTCTGAAATATATATTTTATCGAGTAATTATTTTTTACGTGAAATAGAAATTTACGGACAACTGCGTTATAAAATGTAATTTATTTAATTCAAATAAACAGCGCTTAACGTTTCTTCGGTCATCTCATACTAACTATCATCGGAGGCGAATTGAAACACCCGAACGCAAACATCGGTCCACAATAACGACAGAAATAGATAAAAAATCTGACATACATCCCGGAAAACCAAATCTGGATACCTAAATACAAAAGAGAAAAAAAAGCGGGGAAAAAAAGAAACAAACTAAGAAATAAATGTAATGTAAAAAAAAAAAAATACAATAAAACTCCGAAACAAAGAACAAGGACACAAAAAGCGCGAAAATACAGGAAAACACAGCAGAAAAAATAATAGATAAACATCAAACCGCTAAAAAAAAAATAACAAATAACTCCGCCGTAAAAAAAATCCCGAAACAACGATACGAAGTAAGCAAAAAACGAGAAAATACATAAAAAATACAGGGGTACAGGGAAATTAATAACCGCCGAGAATATATAAAAAAAAGAAAAAATCAGAGGTATTACGGATAGGACCGATAGGATTCTAAGGAGGAATAATGTCAGCCCGGTGTTTGGGACGTGTGTAAAAATAAAACATGCGTAGTGCCGAGGACAGCTTACTACGGATGCATAGCGCCTGGGTGTATAAAGTTCCACGTTCCTGTGGTTTAAGCTAGGCGCGGATTAATTGTATGATAGGCTCGGGGCTACGGAAATATTAGGGGCCCTTTTCGCTAGTGACAAAATTATCGGTTTTATAGAATAACTAAATTTTCTTTAATTTAATTAAATTAGATTATTTCGAATTCACGAATTAACATATTATTATTAATGTAAACAAAACTAAATATTATATAGAAAATAGGTCGAATTTTCGATGCCAAAAAAAAAAAATATATATATATGTATAATTTTAAACAATGAATTTTTCAGCAAATTTTAACGAAAGATTTGCATAAAAGGATAGTGTGTGTGTGCGTGTGTTGCGCGTCACTCACGCACACACATTCATAGAGACATTTCCTAAAAACGTAGATTCCGACTCGTTATACTACTTAAAATAAATTTCTGGTACTTTTTTACGAAATTCGAAATTTTACTATTACAAAGTTTCCTCCTCTAGGAGGAAATAAAAATGGATACAAAATTGTTAACAAATAAATTTATTAAAAAATGCACTTGCTCCTGTAAAGTTAATTCTATTTATTTCAATAAAAGTTGATGTATATGACAAATGATGGATTAATTTTTTATTACATGTCGGGTCTTTTGGCGGCTCCTTTATAAGGCGTGGCTCGGGGCTGCCGCCCCCCCCCCTCCCAGACCCTCCTAAATTCAGAGCTGGTTTAAGTTATATTGGTCAAACTGGTAGAACTATTGAAACGAGAGTAAAGAAAATACGAAATTGAAAAGAGAAAGAATGAAAAAACACCGTAATCACCGCAGTTTCGTCAAATACGCCGTCGGAATATGCAGTCCATCTTCCCTATTAAAATTAGGCCACTTCGCGATCTCAGTTGCTTCCCTCACAAGTCTCTTACCGAAGTGACCTCTCCTAGCCAAAGTAGTACTTTTCTGCAGATCAATCATGTGACCAGTACTCACTCGATGTTTTGCCAACGCTCATTTATCAACAAGACTGTATTTACAATCAGCAACTTACTTTCGTTTCAATAGTGTTGCCAGTTTCACCAATGTAGCTTCGACCACAGGAACACGGAACTTTATACACCCCGGCGCTATGCTACCGTGGCAAGCTGTCCTTAGCCTTTTTTTTCACACGTCCCAAAAACCGGCCTGACATTATTCCTCCTCAGAATCCTACCGGTCCTATCATCCGTAACACCCCTGATTTTTTCTTTTTTCCTTTTTTTTTTCTTTTTCTTTATATATTCTCGGCGGTTATTAATAATTTTGTTCTGCTATGTTTTCCCTGTATCCCCTTATATTTCTTATGTATTTTCACGCTTTTTGTGTCCATGTTCTTTGTTTCGGTATTTTATTGTAATTTTTTTTTTTTTTTTTTTTTTTTTTTTACGTTACATTTATTTCTGTTGGATTGTTGCTTTCTTTTTTTTGTCTTTTATTATTGTCCTATATTTCGTTATTCAAATAGAATTAGGTAGCCTCGAATTTCCTCAACAACAATTTATACAGAGTATTTAAAATAATATTTAAAGAGTGATAAATTTTAAGTTTCCGAAAAGTTTTTTTGGAATGAAAAACAATGAAAACCGTAATCTTCTTTTTTGAAACATCTGCTTATGAAATTTTTAAACTAAAACTTCATAAGCAGATGTTTCAAAAAATCTTCTCACATATGTTGAAAATAAATATAAATTTGTGAACTTTAAAGTGAACGCGGGATGAAAACTTTTAGTTATTAAGACGTAACAAAAATTACAATCCAGATCGATTTTAATAAAATTTAAGATGTATCAGTAATTTAGTTGCAGTTAATTTTTTTCCCTATTCAGAGTTATTCTTTATTGGCGAAAGATTTGTTACCAGCTAATATAATAATGTGGGTTTCTTTTTTTTATTGTCTTCGGAATAAAATTAACATCCTAGGTCGTTAAAAATTATTATCAAAGTAATTCAAAATTAACGCGCATTTCAATTTTTTTTTTTTTTTATAGGAAGACGACTGTAATTATTGGCATACAATGTTTAAGTCCTTTAAGATCTTTTTTTGTTTTTTTTTTGCACCCGTATTCTGCGACATCCGCCGACTTTTTAACATTTTCAGTAAAACTTCATTTCTAAACAAATTATAGAATATCCGAGAATTCATTATTACTAGGCAGCTTGGAACAGTCGTCATTTTTTTATAACACAGTTCTTATATGCTTTTTATTGACTTCAAAAAATAGAGCTTGTACGTTCGTCCGTGCAGTCATTTTTTTTTTTTTTATGTTTATTCTCACGAATAACTTTTGATTATTTAGACCGCGATTTTAATGATTTTTTTTTGTTCATTCGAAAGTGAATCTTCAGTGGTAGTATTCATATAATAAACGTGCCGTTGAATATTGATGAAAATAGATAGTTAATGGTCGTTGAAATAAACGTTAAAAATCCTTATAAAAAACCTATCGATGTAATTTATCGTTAAAGCTTTGATAAAGCCAGACGAAAAATTTAAAATACCATTAATGTTAATTGCAACGGAAAAATATAGATTCGAATAAGGAAAATTAATTTGAAATCCCCGTAGCGACATTTAGAAAAACTCATCACTGACAGAAATATTACGTGTCATAACATCACTGCGTGTAATTTTTGACTATCCGGGAACTAACTCAACGATATCTGTTACCGATCAGTGATACTCAGTAGTCATCAAGTAATGTTAAAAAGAAGAATCCCTTATTATATGAATCGGACAAAAATTAACAAAAAAAAATTTTCATTAAGAGTACAGGGAAAATACGAATACTCAAAATTTTAAAATTAAAGAGACGATGAACGTGTATTACTATTATCAACGTTAGTTTCCTACGGAAAAGTAAATTTGAATTAATAAATTTGAAATCCCCAAAAAAAGCGTGAGTTACAAGCTCATCACTGATTATGTATAGTCTTTAAACAATACTTAGCTCTTTAGGGGATACGGAGCATTTTAGGTTGGTCTGTCCGTATTATCACTTAAAAATATTTGTGCTAAAAATTACGACAATAAAGTAGTTTAAACGAAATACCCCAACTTCGAGGTTTACTCTAAAAATCTGTTATAAATAAACTAGAAAGTAAAAAAAATTATTCGGTAAAAATTAATATATTTCAGAATAGCATTCGTAAAGATATTATGATTATTCTTAAACAATATTAACTTTTTTGAGCCGGCATCTAATTGAAATTGCAACAATAAGTAGAAACATTTAGTAAGTGAACACAACAAATCACATTTGTTTTCTACGAGCCAAATATTTCAAAAATATCAGGAATGTTTTTGTTGAATTTGGTGCCAACTTCAAAAAGTTAACGTTGTGTAGTATGAATAATGATAATACCCTTACACGTATGTTACTCTGAAATATATAATTTTTTATCGAATAATTATTTTTTATTAGAGTAATTCTTAAAGTCGGTATTTTTTAGTTTATTTATTTTAAAATTTTACATATATACTTTGTTTAAAATTTATTTTTTTTTAAACGATTTTTAAAGTGATTTTATCTAATTAAATGTTTATCAGTATTCGGTATGGTTAGACGTATTGCACGATTTGAAGAACGTACATTTGAAAAGTTTTTTTTTAAGCGATGTAAAATATACATCAAAAACTTATTTTCTATTACAAGGGAAGAGAACAGAATCGTGGACGTGTCCTTGAACTTACCATTAATAATTACCGATCGTTATGTAAATCACAACGAAGAGTCGGTGCGACGAAATTTTTAACGTAAACTTTAGAATGACTTGTAACACAGAAACATATCCATGTTAAAAAATTGATTAAAAACCGCGTTTATTATTTTATAGAAAGATTAGTGACGAAATAATTTCACAGATGTTTTTATGATGCGTTAATTTCTTTATCCGAAATAGATATTAAAGAAAAAGAGAAAAAAGGCGAATCTTTGAGACCTATTTTACGGTTACTACGCTTACATACCTTTTTTGTTACGGCATTTCTCTTTACGCATATGAAATTATTCAAATGATGAAAAATTTCGTCTAATATGAGAAAATCGCAATTTCCGAGAAAAAGATTTAAAGTAATTTTCAATTTATGACGGTTTTATCTGACGTTTTAATGACTATTACTATTTCTAAAGTTAATTATTTTTTAGAATTTTTTAAAATAATCGATAAATGTATGAAAAATTTAAATGAAAGTAATAAACCTAATTAAACATATTGTTACTGTTGAATTTGATAATTTCAAAAATACGATCACATTTGTACGGTAAATAATAGCAAATACTACGACGAAGAGCACACATGTTTCTCGTATCAGTTCACTTCAGAGTTAATGTATGAGTACAGAAAATACTGTGAAGCAATCATCTCAACATTATAAAACAAATTAAAGAAAACACCGTCCGAGAAATGTTTCAGAAACACGTGTCTATATTACGAAACTGTTTTCTCGATTATTTTCATTTTCGACTATTTCGTTCGTAGCTGAGATGTTGCTTCGAATTTAATTACCTCATTTTTTAAAGAATACAATTTTTGCAGGGCCGGGCCCAGAATTTTGAAAATTTTCTTTGCTTATTTTATAAGTAAAAATACATTTTTCACTAATATCATACTATTAATCATTTCCATCATTTTGATATTTTATATATTAATAATTTACATAAACGAATTACCCCATATATATGAACATTAATAAAAATTACATATGTTATTAATTATACTGGTAATAACAAATTTTTTGCATAAAATATTAATGAAATATCTAAAAATATGGAGTATATTTTTTCTTTTCTCTTTTAAAGGTAAGAAAACCCTAAAAAATCATTAATATTTATTTTAAATTTTTGATTTTTTTCAGATTTTTGTGTATTTTTAATAATTATTTCATGTGCAAAAAATGCAAACAAATGATAAAAGAAAAAAGCAGAAAAACCGATTTATAAACAAACGCATGTTTAAAAAAAGTAAGTGTATCGATAGAACTTTCATTGATAAAATTTAATTTTGAAATCGGTTTTAAGAGAGAGAGCGGTTGGAGTGCACCGTGTTGCTCTTTTAAATCATGGTTGCAAGGTTGACGTACAGGATTCAGACGGTGATACGCCGTTACAATTTTACCGCACAGAAGAATATACATATACCGCTATTACAAGCTGTAATTGTTTTCGGAGCCGATATTGAAAAGAAGTAACTCGTACATTTTTAGAAGAAAAAAAGAAAAACAAAACGAAAACTTCAAAGTTTGTATTTTAAAGCGAATTTTCCTACAGGTCAGATTTATTTTTCATCACGAGGGGGAGGGTGGCTGTAAAATAATACGCCCGATTTTTGTAATGAGAAGTGAACATTTCGATGATGGTATGAACAAATAAACGTTAATTACATGTTAACACTGGTCTGCTGTAATTTTTTTTTGGCATTTTTTATAGTACTGCTAAAATCTTATAAATAGACTAACCAAAATATTTTGTTATACTTTTACGGATACTGTCACACATTTTTTTTCGTATATCTTCTTCTTCTTCTTCTTCAGCATTTTTCCGCTGGAGCGGAGTCTGCTTGGCTTATGGCGCGCTTCCAGCCCGAATGATCACATATACTAGGGATGGATTCACTCCGACTCTGTTGACATCCTCCGCGACAGCATCTAACCATCTTCTTTTCGGCCTACCTACCGGCCGCTTACCACTGACCTGAACTCTGTCTGCCAAAGCCAGCACCGATTCGCTTCTAGTTTCTCGGGCCCGTTGTACGTGCCCATACCATCGCAACCAGATCTCGCACAGTTTTTGTCTGTTATTGGCACGACTCCCATTGTTTTCCGGACAACATCGTTCTTAATATGGTCCGGAGAACAATGGGACAACATCGTCTTAATATGGTCCGGAGAACAATGGGACAACATCGTTCTTAATATGGTCCGTTTTTCGTATATCATTTCATTATTATCTCCGTAGAGAAAGAGTTAATAACTTAAAATCGGCTGTTAATTCGAATGTTTTTTTTTTTATTTTTATTTGTTCAGATTATAAATATTCGGAATCGCATTCGCGCAGTTAATTGTGTTCACAAGTGAGAAAAAATTTAATTCTATCGCATTTTACCGTTAGCATAAATTGTTCGGCGGTATTAAAAATTTCTTTTGTTTTTTTTCTTTTTTTTTCTTGAGCTAACCTGTGGATGTTAACAAAACCATAAAAAGTGTTAACACTAAACAGAATGAAAATCAATTATATACCATTGCATAGAAAATAACCTATAAATAATATCTGTGAAATAAAAATCAAAAATTTAATACGTTTAAAACTTTCATTATTAAAATAGCGCAATATGTTTCGCACTCATATTCATTTTCTCAGTGTTATAATTGTACTTTGGAGGTCGAAAATTTAGTCAGTAGGCTAAACTCAGACGGACCACTTTTCGACTACAGCTGAACCTCAAAATAGTGGTCGGTCGTGGGTAATGCTATACGTATTCTTAACATAGAAATGATGGGAAAAAACGCAATACTACTCAGACCGGACCACTTCCTGGCGTCAGCTCTAACAGCAGAAGTGAAGTCTTTAGAAGTTTCAATATGCGGCAGCGGGATATTCGAAGCAAGCGAAACACCATGCCTAATTAGCCACGGTAGCTAGCTAACTACGGTAGTACCTTCATTTTTAATGTGTCCTTCTCTCGGCATTGTTGCGCACTACAGTGCCGGTAGCCGTACTTCTTTTGCTTGAATTATATATTTCGACTGTAATTGCGAGTATACCGCGTGCTCAGTTCTATATGAATTAAAAGGGGAATAATAATTAATTTTCGGATAAAAAATTTCACGAATTTCTTAGAACCCGCTTAGCATTCTTGTCGGCAAACAGCAGGACCAAAGTTTACTTCAGTATTTACAGGTAGGCGAGAAAGAATTATTTAAAACATTTCGTACATTTTTTCCATCGAATTAAATCCTCTAAATACGAGGCTGTTATTTTTCGTAAGAAAATGCAACGAAATTTTTAAATAAAATGTTTTAGTTATCTCACACTGGCGATCTATTTTTCTGTTTCTTTTTTTTTAAATCCTCAGTCTTTTCACCTGCCGATTCAGCTCTGCCCATCGTCTCGACTATGGTACCATGATTTTTCGCATCATCGCCGTTCTTTCTTTTTGTCTTCTGTCGTCTTCGCTTTAATCATAACTTCCTGTCTTTTTCGTTTTTCTCTTATTTCTTCTCCATTTTATCCTTTGCAACCATATGATTGTAGTTTAGTTTGTGCTGCCAATATAATCTTTTCTTTCGAATGTTCCGCTCTTTCCGCGGAGTGCTCGTGCTTTCTCTTTCAGCTCTTAAGTCTTTCACTTCCTGCACCTCCTATGGTTCCTAAGATTGTCTCCTTCCTTTCTTCAGTTTATAATCGTATTGAAATCCAGTTTCTTCTGCTACTGATGATTTCTCGAATTATATAGCACCTAATCAATAATCCTGGCAGGCAAGTCCAAAACAAAAAAAAAAAAAAAGCTTATGGTCCCACTGAACTATTTTGCATATATATTCCACTCGAGATTTGTTAATAGTACAAAATTAATTATAAAATGTTTTTAAAAAAGATAACGTTACTTGAAGATTTATTATAAAAATTTAATAAAAACGCACTAAAAAGTAAAAAATAATTATTCGACAAAGAATATTACAAATTGAGGTGATATTATTGTAATTCTTATACAACGGCAACTTTTTATTCGATAACTGCATTAAATGTTCATTAAATTGTTCCTAGATATTGTACTCGTAATATGAAATTGATCCCGCCTCTAATAAGTATTTTTTTTCCCCCATTTAAGGAGGGGTGCTAATCCACACACTAACTACCTAGGTCATCGCAGTGAGTGGATCCACGTTTTAAATCAGAATCCTCAGCTCGTTAGACTGAACAAAAGTCATGAGGTTGATCAAAGCGGTAGGGGTATTTGAGAGGATGTCTGCAAGTGAAGTATTAATGCTGCATAAAAATTATGATAATATCACCCTAAATTATATCACTCTGAAATATATTTTTTACCGCATAAATTATTTTTTTCTTTTTTAGTGCTTTTTTATTAAATTTTATAATAAATCTTCAAGTATAGTTATCCTTTTTTTTTTTTTTTTGTAAAAAAATAGTTTAGCCTTATTCTTGAATTTTTTTATCACATAATTCTCCATATTTTGTTTAAAAAAAAAAACAAAACAAAAGAAAAGATTTCTTTGTTTTAAAATGGGGTTTTACGGTAAAAATATCAAAATATATAATCGCTTTCCTTATTTAAAGCTACATTTCGATGGTAATTTGCCTAATTTGCCAGATTGAGAATATTTTAAGTCAATTGCCTCTGTTACATACTAAACTGAAATAAATAAAATAAGTAAAATACAGAAGAGGTGTTTGAAACTCATACTCCCTCATTGGAAGCAAAACGTCCCTGGATCAACATGGTGGAAGGAAAACAATGAAATGTCCCCCAAGATGTACTATTACTATTACAGACTACTAGAATTTAACGTCAATAATATAAAATTACCATCTAGGCAAAAAACTAGATTGACAAGAAACCAAAGTAATACATACTACATCTATCCTCGTGGGGTAAATCTGCGAATTGATAATACGGATAATTCGGTTTTAATTAAATTAATAAGTTCAATCCCGAATCATATATTAGAGGAAAAAAGAATTGGTGCGTGGGAAAAGGAGGTGGAAAATTAGTTAAAGCAATGGTGCAAAGATTAAACAACAAGCTACGTTCTGAATCTCTCTACCTTTTAATGCTCCTTTCTTTTTACGTTTTTGTTTTTGTTTTTGACTTCCTAGTGTGTCTTTACCGGACATTAAGTCGTAAAGAAGATTATGTTTCCCATTTTAAATATTGAGCTGTCGGCATGTAATAATTTACAGATACGTATTAAGGGGCGTGTTACGTAGTTGCATGCGTATATATATTTATACTTAATCTTAACGCTAGAGTACTAATATTATAATTATAGAATAAGTTAAGATAAATTATAATTTTTATATTGTATATATTTTTTTTGAATAAACGTTAATAAGAGTGTCGGGCACTCACACAACGGGCATATTTGCCCTGTGAGACCCATAACTTATTTCAAACAAAAAAAAAAAAATAATAATAAGAAAAAAAAATGATATCTAAAGAGACTACCACATTTTTTCACGTTTTTTGTCGAAACTAAGTTTTCTGTTCACGCCGATTTTCATCAGCACTCACATGGTGGTATCACCGAATTAGTAAAATGGATGTCCATATAAATACGAGTTATGCGCGAACAAACATAAAAAAGTAAAATAAAAAGTGCGACATCGTATAACCACCTCCTTCTTTTTGGAAGTCGGTAAACAAAAATTCTTCAAAATGTCTATACTCGGAATGATCATTTTTTATTACATTCAAAAAGCCGATTTTGATGATTTTATTACAAAAAACTCTCTTTTGGTGGGGGCTAATCAATGAATCGATTAATAACAATAATTGACCCTTTCTTTTTGTTATGTCTCAAACTGCATAAAAGCTCATTCTTTAAACATAAGTTTTCACAAGATCCTGTAATTTTATATAATCCGCGTGTTCGCTGAAGAATTTCATTAAATGTGATACGATATACTGGAAAAAAGAAAAAAAAAGTTTATGAAATATTTTTTTTTTTTTAATCTCGAAACAAAAAACGGGGTAATGCAACTGATGAAAATGAAAAAATGATGAAATTTCGAAATATGTATTGTGTGTAAAAGATATTTAAAAGGATCACCGATCACCGGTTGAAGTTAAGCGATAATACGTTTTTAAGCTAATTGCGATCAATGAAAATATCGATATTTTTGTATATAGTATTATTTAAATCAACCACAGTTCGAGGTGTATCGTTTTACATGCATGAAATGCACCGTCGCCACATGATAAAAACGCGCTTACATTTAATCGAATAAAAGTCTTACAATAGAAAATTGTCGGACATTCCGTGCGGTAGCTTATCGCCTAGATATAGAAAGAACGTTACAGTTTTGAGCGAGGACCAAGACGATGATTTTCTTCGAAAATTTCCACAGCATACTTGGCAGTCCCTGGAGCAGAAGTGACTCCGAAGCCTCCGTGCCCGTAATTATGAACAACCTGTACACGAAAAATTAATTACTACGGCACGATACTGAAACCAATTGTGTTGCCCCTTGAAAACAGATTAGTAACCATTGAAAACATTTGAGTGATATTCCGAAACGCGGAATAATGTGACTGAGGAGAATGCGGATTCTGTGAGACATAAGCATTTTCAAATATAATCAGTTTCTCATTAAAGTAGACACCGGCTATCTCTCCATATGGTACAATGTACTGTCTCAAAGGGTTTACACTGAAGTATTTTTCTAATTTCATTAAACTAAAAATATCCAACGGTTTATGCGAGTCTTTGGTATGCACCATTGTCACTTTTCGCTCGTTAAATCAACCGACGAAAGCGCAATACAGGATGAATGAAAAAAAGGGTTACTACCGGTTAAAATTATTCTAATGATGGTGTATAATTCATTAGAATTTAAAATGTTATTTTTAAAATGCGACATTATCACTGTTGGCGTTAGTTGATTTCACTTATAAGTTCAGTTTTATGAAAAATTATAAATCAAGCGCGTAATTTATAAAGAAATTTTAATAATTCAAACTCCTTTAACGTTTTCTTTTTTTTTTTTTTTTTTTTATGTAGTTTGATAGCACGTTTGTTTGCTTTTTTTATAAGTATTTACATGTTTAAAAAAACAATTTCGAATGGATTATCGAATTTTAAGTGAATTAGAAATTAAGCGGAAAAGGGTAAAAAATATTTTCGTTTAATTTAAACAGATCGGGATCGATCAATAAAGGATAATCAAAATCCGATGATAACTGTGCATCATTGCGATAGAGAAACGAATAACTTCCTAGAATTGGATGATAATTTTTATGACAGTATTGTCATCATCGGATAATTCGTTTTTTTTTTTATAGTGATCATTTTTCGCAACACATAAAATTTTTCATAAAACTGAACTTATAAGTGAAATCAACTAACGCCAACAGTGATAATGTCGCATTTTACAAGTAACATTTTAAATTCTAATGAATTATACACCATCATTAGAATAATTTTAACCGGTAGTAACCCTTTTTTTCATTCATCCTGTATTGCGCTTTCGTCACATCAATGCGTTTTGATATACGTGACGGTCGCTGAGAAAAGCTACACATAGTGTCAGAAAATAATTAATCGAGAAAAACGCGTTTAAAGTTTCGCAGTATAATACACTACTTTAAGGTAATTTTAAACATACAATTACGGTTTACAACAGGTAAAAATTTATCTTCACACCAGTTTGACCGATTTCTCACGTTAAAGAGTATGCTTTGAAGTGTCCAAAACCGTTATTAAATCAAAACTGCATTTTTGACACACTATGCTACTTTTTTCAGCGACCGTCATATATATATATATATATATGTATATATATATATATATATATATATATATGTATATATATATATATATATATATGTATATATATATATATATATATGTATATATATATATATATATATATATATATTTATATTTATATATAATTCGGCCATTTTGGCCTCGCAAAGGGATATGCCCCTTGACCCCTCTTGCTTTCATTTCTGTATCTTTCTCTTCTATAGTTTGTATAAAATGATCAAAAATTTACAACGTAATTTTACTGGCATCAACACAAAAAAAAATAACATAATCACAAAAATCCTATCCTAACATTTAACTTTCATTATATAAAATTAAGACATTTTTTCGTTACATTTTTCGTTACATAAAATTGTAACATTTTGCATTACATAAAATTGGGACATTTTGCGTTACATAAAATTGGGACATTTTTTCTAATGGGGGGTAGCCTAAGAATTACGTTGTAATTAATATATATATATTGCACCATTTTATTACTTAGCTAATTTGTAACATTAATTTCAATGTCCTCCAAATTAAATTTCTAAAATTCCTCCTTCGTTCGTCACACTCGAACTTATTTATAGTTCAGACTTCAAGTTTTGTAAGCGACTTAATCGAGGCGTTGAAATGCCAGTTAATTGGGACATGTAGTATCAAAAAAGTGTATATAATAAATGTAAACATACTGGAATTCCGTTTAAGTTTTCAAATTCCACTCTAACATTTGTTCTATGAGGTCTAAACCCTATCCACTGCCTAACAACCGGCGCTTCAGACAACGTAGGTAAAATATCTGCGCATTGCTCTCGAATCGATTTGGTGGTATGATCATTAATCGAAGATGCAAATGAGCCGTAATCTTGCGTTCCTCCTAATGTAACAACGTTATCGTAACCACAAGGAATTATGTATGTAATGAAATCTAGAAGATAAAACTTCTTCACCCACGGCGCTTTAACCTGTAAATAAATAACGTAAAATTAGAGTTTGTTTTTGTTGTTTTGTTTTTTTTCTTTGTAGACAACTACATAAAAATAAAAAATAATCGGTCAGTTTTTGACCGTTGCAAAAATAAATTTCGATATTTTGCTGCTAATATAGATGTATTATAGAAGTATGCATCTGGAGAAAAATAAAAATTGTCGCGAAGACTTCATACAAAGAGTATAGAAATTGTATAATATTACATGTTGTTGAATATAAGTTTGTAATTCGAGGAAAGATCGTGTAAGAAAAAGAAACGAAAGACGAACGTCGCAAATGGCTTTAATAAAGTTTGCGACATGAAAATATTCGACGATGACAACAGCAGCGACATTAATGCTAGTCTACCATTAAATTGGATGAAAACCGAGATAAACTGCTGCTGCATGTTCTTTTCACCGGTGCATTTTGAATTACCAACACTGGAAAACAGTCAGATCCGAAAGAGACGTAATATTAACCCCTGTCAGTGACGTCATACGGTGCGAATATAAGCATACGTCATCATACTGCATCAATGAAAACTGTACAACACGCGTTACCGATTCTTATTTTTTTCCTTTTTTTTTTTGTAGCCAATTTCGCTCAGATTAATTATCAAAAATGATTGCTTTTCTAAAGTGTTTGGGAGCCAGAAAATTCTCTACATTCCTACACGTTACGTTTTATTGATTATCCGATTGCTAAATCATCTATAAATTTCTAATCGGCAGTTATTGTACAAAAAATACTCGTTGTAAATCATTTTTTTCTCGCACGCACGCGAATGAATCAAAAGTTCTGGAATGAAGAAAATGTTTTTGCGAAATTAAAAATTGAATTCGAATCGCTAAAACTCCAGAGCTACTGCTAAAGCAACTAGTTATTCGAATTTAAAGGTCGCATGACACAAGGAACGCTGTAACGAGAAATCGAAGGAAATCTCGTGAACATAAGTGGTTGTGTAGTTAAACGTGTCATAAGTATTCAAATCTTAAAGTTCAATATTGCATTTCTTAAGAAGTATTGATAAAGCTGTTTACATGCCTAATGGATTTGTAAGGATGGATACTGTATTTATCGGTAGCGTGTGATATTCCTGAGTTAATTTATTTATCAGTTCTTTTCGTTGTTTTTGGACACATTGCCATAGCAGATGATTAACGTTTTTCTCATAGTCTTTATTACAGTATTGGCATTTATCCGATTCGATGATGTTCGGTTTCTTTAATCGGTCTGCTGTTCTGGTATTGTTCTAAGCCGTATGATTTGCTTTATGTAATTGCTAGATAGGTTCTCTTTGACTTGCAGGTACCACCATGAGGGTTCCTGATATGTTGAGCCAAAGAGTGGTTCTAACCGGGGTAAACGATGTCCGTTTAAAATAAACCAAAAATATTAAAATGTCATTTCTTGTTCGACCATACTACTACTTGAGAAATCATCAAATTACCTACGTTTAATAATCAAATCAAATCAAATCTTTATTATTATTATTGTTACAAAACCCACAAATGCGCTATATAGCTGCGAGTAGTGGAATTTAAATTAAAAATTGAAAAAAGAAATTACAATAATCAAATATCACAAAAATAATTAGAATAAAATATCTGAATAGTTAAATGAAATAACACTTACAAAAGGAAAAAAAAAACAAACAAATACATGAATAATATGAATTAAATAAAAATGAAGCTATCATAAACGTAACGAAATTAAATTTATCAGAATATAAATCTATGAATTAAATTTAAAAGTTATATATTTAACCTTTCACCAACGCAGCCCACACATTCTTACAAAATTTCAGCTCTAACATGTACTACAGTTGTAATAACCAAATAGAATAAAATAAAATAAAAGACAAATAATGAATAAATAAATAAATAAATAAAATAAAATAAAAATAAATAAAGAAGTAAACAAAACGATACAAAATAAAATAAATAAATAAATAAACGAAATAAGATGAGTAAAATGAAATAGTAACCTTACTGTAAACCCATAAAAAGCATACATTAAAATTTAGTACCCAAATAACGACATATTAAAATTTATTAATATTAATATTCTAATTTACAAAACACTTGACTAAACCTCGTTAGTAAAAAAAAATTAAATACAAGAAGATGTAACTCTGTTATTTTAATCTGTCATGTAATATATAATTAATTATTCGCTTACGTCTCTTTTTGAAGTTTATTAAGTCAATTTTCAGATCACGAGATAAAGAATTAAATAGTTTGGCTCCATTGTATATAGCTTGTATTCGGGAGTAGTATTTATTGAACCGTGGAACAAAGGCAAAGTCTAGTTTCTACTTGAAATTTAGCCTTGTATTTAAAAACAAAGTTTATAGTTTGCAGGGTGTATAATTCTTTCACACATAAAAAACCTTTGTTAGAAGGGGAACCCACTGTAAATTTTCTATAGCACATATATGAGCAGACGCAGCGCATCCTCAATGTATAATACCATAACCAAGCACAGACTGGTACAGTCCTAAGTAGAGTCTCCGCAAGTGATCAGATGAGAAAAATTCTCTTAAATAATAGAAAATATAATTTAATCTTCTCAACTCTTTTTCATAATAAGAGGTGTGCTTCTGTCATGTGAGTTTGCTATTTATTAACAAGCCCAAGTATTTTATTTCATGTACTCGATTAATTGTAATGCTATTATTATATATAGGATTCGGAAGTTTTTCCATACATTCGGAACTTGGTACGTGTAAATCATAAATTTGGTTTTGTTTTCGTTTAGAACTAATTTATTATGCTGCATCCAATAAAATATTTTATTAACAAGTAATAATAATAATAATAATCCTTAATCTTACCTGTACTATATGACCCCTGATTGGTACTAATTTTAGATCATTATCCAATAAGAATTTAGCTCCCAAACCGGTACAATTAAATATAATATCAAATTTATCCTTTAATTCTTCTATGCTGTTCAACCTCCGTTTTATGATGTCTGCTCCGCCGGATTGCAGTCTGTTTAAAATATAACGATAATAATATTTCAAATAATCATTTGCACTAGGCTGATGATAAATTTAAAGTGTATATTTTAAAAGCTTCACTTGAAATTGCGTACGTAATCGCGATAAAGAGCTTTAATAAATTCTCGCAGATAACATTTTTAATTAGGTATTATTCCGAAATCATTAGGCAGATTTTTGTCGTTATTATAATCATTCTGCTCGCGTGTAACACGTTAAATAGCGGAAATGCAGTCAATCATTAAGGCTCTAGTCAAACATTGCAAATCGTGCAATTTAAAAAACTTAAATACCTATGCCGAGACTTTTCAGTCATTACTTATTTCCGGAAAACAATTCAGATTTCCACTCGTCGTTATTTTAGATCTTTGCTCCGAACTAGCATTTTGTGTTTGGTATCTCCATATTTTGAAAGCATTTTTCTTACATGTCCCTTTTGCATTCGTTTTCGTAACCCTCATGTTTTAGGTAGCGGGGTCAATTGATGCCTCTATTCTATTATGACTCTGATTTTATTTCCTTCAAGACCAGTTACTTTCGAAATATTTCTTGTCATACTTATTTTTTTGGCTCGAATCCCCGTTGCACGCTGAATATACAAGAAGCTGAAGTAAGTTTTCTAGGACAGCCCTGCCGTCATGTGTTTCTCAGATGTTCACGTTAATGCAGCTGTCGACCTCAAATGTTATTACTTCGGGATACTTCGCATTGTATTCGGTTTTAGAATTTTCCCGTTATTATTAACACACATCTAACTTCATTTTCGCTAGCCAACTGGCAGAACAAACTTGCAATATTACTGGATTTCTTTATTTATATGCAACCGCCATTTTTATAACTGTGCTCTATTAGCACTTTTAAATCATTTTATAAGACACCCTCTATAATTTGAAATTTATCGTTCTGTTTCTATATGAATTTGCCACAGGCAGCTTTTGTGATCGTTCTAATCGCCAATTTTAATCGAAAAATAAAAAAAATAATAACACATATATTTTTTAATTTTTGATTTTAAATACCACCACTAAGCATAAGTATCATATTGAAGACGAAAATAGAGTACGAATGAAGAGGTATTCGGGGATGAATACACGTGCAAACTCACGAGGTCAACGAAACGTTTGCAGAAAAATTCAAAAACGCGTTACACTAATCTAATATTAACATGTCTTCGGGTAAGCAGCATAAAGGCGGTATAAAATTCAAAAATACCGAGATGATTTTTATATTTTTGAATCTAAATATGTTTTAAAAGAAAATGTTTTTTAAAAGAATAGGAGAAAGAATTCATTCGTTAGCAATGAGTATTTCCATGCTAAATAACTTGTAAAAATGTTCGAGTTTGTTTAAATCAGAAGTTGAATTCGCAATGTGCGTATAATTGCGATTATTAAACATGAATGACTCTGTGTGATGATTTTTTTAAAAAATCGTTTGGTAGTCAAAATTTTTAAACTGCTATAAAAAATGCAGATAGGTCAAAATTTAAGAACTGAGATAAAAAATGGTTAACGGAAAAGTACTTTCGTAGCTTCCAATCTGAACGGTACGTGAAATTTTATGGCTGTGCACAAAGTATTTTGTTGGCTTCGTTTCTTATCCAGCTCCAAAATTGCCGTTTTATTCGGCAAGGTGTTACTGATATGGGCATTTTCTTCAAAAACAAGACATGAAAAATCAGTTTCTCTCCTATCAAGTGTGTACGGCTAGGTTGGTTAATTTTATAGATTCTGCACGAATGAAGCTTATCGAGATGGTGAAATAGCCGGACGAAAAGGTAGTAAATGAAAACCGACAAACTCTCATGTGTTTAATTGATGTTACACGAGTTATTTGGTTCGAAAAAAAATGGCGTTTACGGATCGCGTTGAATAGCGTAATTCTGATAGTGAAGGAAATTAGGCGCGCAGTTATTACAGCTTCACGAGGAGACGAAAAATTAACGCATCGTTTTTGGCAGGTTTCACTATCTAGAACTATTTGAAAGCAAATTGACTGAATGCATAAACACACAATTGCCACGAATGAAATTAAAGACAAAGTTCGCAAAGGCTACACACTTTCATTCATTATGCTTAATGAAATGGTTAATAATAAACGTGTCTGATTCGATAGGTTCCGGAATTAGTAGACGAACATGAAGCTGTTAAATGTTTTACGAGGTATTTGTTTACATAAACATCAAAAGCACCGGGAAAACGTATTTGAATAAAAAGGATTTTCTTGTATGACAAAAACAAGAAGACTGATATAATTGGGTACGGGAGACAATATTAGGCCGAAAGCCGAACATTTTAATAGAATATAACAAGGCTCCCGTATTTAGCATATCTTTAAACAGTTTTCTGATGCAGCATGCCAAGGATCTGTTAGGACGTGGGGAAGATACTTTTTTTTTTAGAAATAGCGGCAATGATAGTTCATAGCTCTGGAAATTTTTTAAAAAAGGCATTTTAAACAACCAGACAGCGCAGGTTCATTAAAAATAGGCAAAGTGAAGGAGTAAAAAAGTCGGCGGTATTCTTCCGCTATGTGTAAGACTAAATGGCGGAGTTAAACAAACGAGGCACTCTGAAACCCACAATATTGTATAAGAGTTTGATATTTCTCGAAGCAGATGGTTCGATGTCAAGAATTTCCCGCGTGTAAATAGAGACATATTATTATAATATATGGCAGAATTAATAACTCAAGTCGGAAGATACTTCGATGTTGAATCGAAGCTTCCAGGAAAAATGTAAAAGCCGTCTCGAAGTTCATGCGAACTTATAGAAAAACACATTTAACGCAAAAACCGTATCCACTGAACAGTATTGAAAAGTTTGTTTTAACCGAACCGGTAAAAATGAGGAGAAAATCAGAAATTCAAAGTGGCTCTTTTTCGGGTGTCAATAAAGACTGGTGTACCATCAACTTGTGTCACGTTGAATATTGCTATCGAACAAAATATTGAAATGATTTAGCGCGCAATCAAACATAACGTCAAGCAGATAACACGATTTTAGTAGGGCTTTTTCGCAGACAAATTGTAATTTATTGAACAAACATTTCCTAAAAAGAAACCACTCTGCTCAGCAATTTAAACAAAACCTAGTTCACCACAGTTCTCGATAAATCTCAATAAACCGAAGAGTCGAAAAGTTTTAATGTTAAAAAAGTTCAATCAGAATAGCCGTGCTTTTGACCATCATCCGATAAAGGTACCACCACACACATTACATTAGTAAGGGAACAAAAGTGCTTTCTTACTTTAATGAATTACAGTACTTACGAAAATCGTACTTTTCTATATATAATGGCAAAATTTTTCTACATGGAATAATCATTGTCGAAAAGTGAACGCCGTATTTCATTGAGCTGTTAAATTGTTCCAGTTCTTCATCGGTAACTTTGCGGTAATCTTCCGCAACTAATTTCATGTAGTGATTCTAAGTTTTAAAAAACAACAAGCGAAATGTTAACAGTTAATTTTCACGTACAAGAGGAGATGTTTTCTAATTGGTAATATAAACATTGTTCATTAACGTGTAAAAAAAAAAAAATAAAAAACTTTAATTGCGGTTTCATGAACGGAAATAATGACAAGGAAACAAAAAAGAAAAATACAAAAATGTATTAATTAATAAACAGAAAAAAACCAAATTAAAACAGCTACACGTTTCACAGTAATATACTGCAAATTCATATGTTGCGGTGCTTTAATTTAATAATATCATTTCGATTTGTATTCGCTTATCAATTAGAATTATACTTAATAACGGAAATGAATAACAACATTAATTGTTTCAACTTAAAATCGAACAAGATGATTCTGCAACAGTAACATCGGTATCCTACTACTTCACCCATTTAATCCTCATCTTTTGTTCCTTTTTTTGGGACTTCATTTCGACAATAAATTAACTCGGAGAAAGCGTATATATAACTCAACTAACTAAATCGTGTACAACACACCTAAATCTGCTAAAAAAAAAAACTATCTCGCAGCACATCGTACGGAGCCCACCGTTCTTCATTAATGACGATTTATCGCTCGCAGATCCGCTCAAAGTGCGACTATGGAGCCCCCCGGTTTTTCATAACGGTCAAGACAGACCTCACCAAATTGGATACCATCCATAACGCTTCTCTTCGCTTAGTTACCGGCGCGTTCAGAACATCCCCAATACTACCGAGCCTCTATTGTGAAGCCTCAGAGTGGCTTCCACCGCTTCGACGTGATTACATCTTACAGTGAACCTACTACTACTATGTACAGTTGCAAATCCCCGGGTCTTCCAGCATCAAACAACGTCATACGATCAGTCCAGAGCCCATCAGAAACCAGAATCTTAGGATCTCGATGCTCTTAGCAACCATAAATGGGAGGAATTTGATGTTGACCCCGTTTGATAACAGACCTGTTAAAAAAATATATATTAAAACTAAAATAAATGATAATTTTAAAAGGAAAGCACTATGATTCAGCCGAATTCGACTTGGAACGGATTTCTGTTTTTTAAAAGAAGTAGATGAAAAGTTTACAGCGAGGACTCGATGCCTGAAACGAAGCTCTAGTGGGAAATATGTGCGCATAAGCGTTAAAAAAGGAATTGTTATTAACGTAGCGAATGCAGCCAATCAAAACAGTTTTTCGTTACCACCTACGAAAGTGGAAGCAGAAATATGGTTCAGAGTTAACTTGTGAGACCATGTACGAGATGTTTACAGGTTTTCGCGTTCTTTAATTACTTTTACTTCCTAAAACATCTAGAAAGCATGTAAAGTCCATTTTATTTTTGCATACATTAAAAATAAATTAAAACAATTAAGAAAACCTCGACAGCGGCTTGCGAGTAAGTTGAAAAATTGTAACCAGACGTCCAAGAAATATACGATTCCGGTTCAGTCTTCATTAGATTATAATAATACGCGAACGAATCTTTTATCCACTGCCTGTAATATAAAAAGTACCGATTCAAATTTTTTAGGTTAACGAAGGTTCAGGATGAATTGGAGTTATTTTCTTAAATTCGTTTGTAAAAATCCGAAAATTCTCGGCCTCCTTTGTAATGCAATATTATTTGCATGTTCGAAAAAACATCCGTCAACTCGTTTACTTTTTTGTCCTTTGATTTATAGTTATTATTTTGAAATATTTAATAAAGTATCTCCGATTGGTTTATAATCGAGTACAAGTGCCTTATATTAGCGTCTCCTCAAGCACACCATCTAGTGGTGTACCCATTCAATTCGTTGTGACATCCTTATTTTAACTTTTCCACTATTATCTGATTCTAATGTTTCTTTAAGCAATGTCCAACGTGAGACAAAAAAGTTTAAAATATATTTTCTATAATTAAATTTTCATTGTACGTAAAGTTTATTGTACTAAAATAAATATTTAACGTAACTTCTAAACACGTGTTTTTTTCTTAAAATGTTTTTTATGAGAAATCCGGATTATATTTCACATTTTATAGAAATGAACATCAGTCACTGTTAAACTCAATGTACCATAAAATGGTTGAAAAATAACAGTAAACAGCAATTGCTGCTATTTTGCGCTGTTATTTCAAAATAACTTAATTTATATTCAGAAGCAATTTTTGCCCAATCTTTAGAAGGATGTGATGAACAATAGCAATAGCAGTTGCTATTGAAATAAATCGTATTTTACCATCTCTATTTTCCACTTTAAATTTGAACTAATGCAAAATGTGAAAAACAGCAATAAATGAACGAACTAAAATCTAAATAAAAAACAAAACGTACGAATGAAGAAGGCGCTATTTTAAAATTAACGACAACATAATGTAAATAAATAAGAAGACGCCGTTTTAGAAATAGGAAAAAAACTAAACTGTACAGAATAAAATGTTTTTTAAAAAAAAAAAATATGAAACTTCAAAATTTATTATAAAAATTTAATAAAAATGCACTAAAAAGTAAAAAATAATTACTCCCGGTAAGAAAATACATTTCAGAGTGATACATCTTAAAGTGATATTATGGTAATTCTTATGCAACGTTAACTTTTTGGAGTCTGCATCGAAATTCGTATTACGATATCTAGGAACAATTTAATGAATATTTAATGCAGTTTTTAATTACTATTGCAATATGAATTTGGTGGCGACTTTAATAAGTATTAATATTGTACAAGAATTACGATAATATCACCCCTTAAGGTATATCACTCAGAAATGTATTATTTAACCAATAATTATTTTTTACTTTTTAGTGCATTTTTATTAAATTTTTCTAATAAATTTTGAAGTTTCATATTTTTTTTAAAAAAAGCATTATATTTTACAATTTTTAACATTATAATTGATTTTTTTCTTGCTAAAAATCGACTTTTTTGTTACATTATTCTGCATAGTTTATGCTTAAAAAAAAAAAAACAAGTTCATTCAAGCATGATTTTTCATACACTGAGGATTCTGTATGTAAGACTATAATTTATATTTAAATAATACTAAATTCGAAACAAAGAAATCTGAAATTTTGCGTCATAAAGAAGGAGAGATACGTAATTTTGCACGCTTCTTTGAATTATTCGCCAACATCGAACGTTTTCGTTAAAGAAATGAAATACAATTTCCTTTAGCCGACAAACAGCTTTCTTTTCAACGATATATCACATGCCTGGAAAAAAAAAATATTTTAAATATTTTTTTTCAAAAATGTCGAGCTTTTGCCCCCGACGGGCTGATTTCGAAGTTAGAAACCCGGATGTTCTAAATCAAAGAAATATACGGGGATGCGTATATTTTTTTAACCTTGTTCAAAATTTTTAGCTATAATACTTGCACCGCAAAGTGGGGGTACACTTCATTTTTCGCACTTTTTTGAACTTTTCGCAAACTTTGAAAGTTTCGTTAAGGAAATTAAATTCGGTTTTGTTCCTGCCAAATAGCGATCTTTCCATCGATATATCACACGCCCCGGAAAAGAAAAAAAAAAAGAATTCGAAACATCCGAGCTTTCGGCGCCCCGAGGGTCTAAATCAGGTTTGGTCAACCCGCGGCCCGCTTGAACATTTTTGTGGCCCGCGCGATGGCCAAAGTAGTAAAAAATTATGTTCTGCGAACTCATAATACGCGCGCATGTTGGAACATTTAATATGACAAGTTTTATGATTCATTCTTAAGTGACCTCGGTTACGGAGTGACCACCGATAGATACATATAGTTGATTATTGATAGCAGAGCAGAGCAGACTCTCAGTTCCAAGCGAAAATTTGATTTTTGGTTTCGTTTTGTGTGCTGTGACTGAAGGATAATTATTTTAATATATCTGTACTTCAACAACATATTTAAAAAAACAACAAACGCCAGGTAATAACTCCTGACAACTTCGAATTGGAAATACTTTCTGGAATATCAACTAATGGAGCACCTGCTATGATAGGTAAAGAAAACGGAGCTAGAAAATTACTAATTGATAAAATAGAATCCAACAACGAAACTGGTAACCGCTCCAAAAGAGAGCATTTAATTATAATCCACTGATTCATTCATCAGCAAAATTTATTTACTTAAATATTATCAATGGATCATGTTATGCAAGATGTTTACAGCGGTTTTATGAGTTATGAGAAGAAATTGACTTGTTTATGAATGACAAGCAAAGATCTGTGCCAGAATTAAGAAATGATGAGTGGTTATTGGATTTATGCTTTTAAGTGGATATTGTCGAAAAACTCGATCAATTAAATATATTGATCATTGCAAGTAGAAGACAAACTTATAATCGAGATACATTTAATCATTTCAGAAGAAATTGTTGTTATTTGAATTGCAATTGAAAAGTAATCACGCTCACCACTTTCCATTGTTGAACGAATTTAAGAAATCTAAATATAGCAATTGTATCAAAAATATACAAAAGAAATAAGAAAACTTACAGCCGCTTTTGAAAGCCGATTCAGTAATTTGGACAAATGCAACAAAATTTTTGAAATATATTCATCTTTTTTTGAAATTCAGTCGGCTCCAGAATATCTCCAAATGGATCTGGTTGACTTACAGCGCAATATTGAATTAAAACACATTTTTGAAACATCAGAATCAAAAATAGATTTTTATAACACTTACGTCACTAAAGAGAATTTTTCCAATTGGAGAAATCTAGCACGAAACGTTGTGTTAACGTTTTTAGTTCAACTTACGCCTGCGAAAATCGGTTTTTTCGAAAATGAAATTGACCAAACCAAAAACGCGCTCAAACATAACGGACGCTAACCTGCAAGACCAATTACGTTCTGCAAACCCCTAAATTGAGATCGATTTGCAAAAGCTGAGTGGAAGAGTAAAGAAACAAATATCGCACTAGTAAAATAAATATTTTTTAATGATTTCTATTTTTTTTTCTTATTTCATTTTTAGTGTTATATGTATATAACACTAAAAATAAAATAAAAAAAAAAAAAAGAAATCATTAAAAAATATTTATTTTACTAGTTCATTATTATTACATTATCTATGTTTACATGTAAGAATAATAGTAAACACAATAACTCATTATGTTTCAATTTTCCACCATAAAAAAAAATGTCTATTGTGGGTCTAAATATGATTTTATATGTAGCCCGCGGAGTTATGATGCATTTCCAAAGTGGCCCGCAAAATCATTTGGGTTGGTCACCCCTGGTCTAAATATAAAGTTGTACGCTCGGCTACCACACGGTATCTAAGTTTGTACTCTTTCTAATGAACAAAGAATCAGTCAAATCGGCCCATATGAACAGCGCAAACAAACCTAAAAAAAAAACATATAACCTCCTTCTTTTTGTAAGTCGGTTAAAACGCATTTCCATCTATGACGAGGGGCTTAACAGAGATTGAAAAACGTAAATAAAGAAAAATACATTATAAAATTTAAAAAAAAAAAAAAATTGCATAAAATAAAAGATGGAATTTTAAAAATTTAACATATTAAAAAAATACACATTATAAATTTAAAAATTATTTTATATACATACTTTCAATTCTGCAGAATGAAAATGAGAAAATATAACAAAATTTCATATAGGGGGTTTGGTTTTTGATTCGCTTTTTTTTTTTTTTTACTAAATTGGACATACGTATAAATATTTCGATTTAATGGCTGCCAGTTAGATTCAAAAAAACTTTTTTAAAATTACTACATTTCATATATTATTTTGACGTTATTTTTAAAATTTTCTCTTTACGGTTCTTCGCATTTCCACGCCATTTTTATTTTTAGTCGTAATTTTAGTTCGCTTATTTTCCTGTTATTCGTAATTTGTATTAGTTCACACACTATAAATAACAGCAAAAATGAACGAACTATAATTACGACCAAAAATGAACTGGGGGCCCCCAATATTTAAGAACCATTGAACTTAATTCCGTAGAAACGGTTTTTTTTTTTTTTTGTTCTAGTGTAGTTTCCGTTTAATCAGATTAAAATAGAATTTGACCGTTAAATTAATAGTCAACTCAAGTGCTACCGAAAGCTCAACTGGTCTATACGATAATAAAACCGATATAGTTAATCTAGCAGTCGACAAATGAGAAACTTAACGATTTACTAGTTGCAACATACCTAGTAATATTGACATCCGGACCCATAAAACTAGGATGCGGTTCGAAAAGACCGGCCGCTCCATCACTAGTCGTTTCGGCATTGAACTTTTCAGCGATTACTGTTAGCTTGACGGAAGGATGCTTTTGTTGAATCTCCATTGCTGTCGATAAACCAACTATACCGGCGCCAATTACGCATACTTTCAAGTTCGCCATATTCACGTAAATTACTTAAAATTGCTTATTACCTAGAAATAATAATAAAAAATAGAAACATATTCTCTGCATTCTGGAGACACAAATTTGTAGTCTCAAAAGCACGTGCAACATCGTAAAATCGAGCGTTAATTCCGAAAAATTTACTAGTTGTTTTGAACATTGTGCCACCTTATTTTTTTTTTACTCCTTAACACCGTTCGCCGTTTATACCGGTGAGAAACATCCTCCTCGCACAATTTATCACGCTGAGTAGGAAATTTTGCGAATAACGTTTTTCATTGATTTCTCTGTTTCACGCGGGAAAAACAAAAAAAAGTAGCAATTTTTTTGCATTAAATAAATACGCCTCCTCCTTTTCTAACAGACGCTCACTTTATATCCATCCGACCTAGTTCCCCTTCCAAATGGTTCTTTCTTTATCCTTCACTACCATATACGCTCATCAATGATGTCTCACATCTAATCCCATTTGTGCTATTTCACTTACCCCGTTAACTTCTTTTCAAAACTAACTGTGTTACATTTAGCTCTCTGGTAATTCCTCGCTCACTTTCATATCTTTGCACTCAATTTCTTTATTCTGCCTTCTCACTGTCCTCTTCTTCTATCCTCTCGGCGTTATAGGGCTTCTATCGCTTCCTCTCTCTGGTGGAACGAGGAGTTTAATTTAGCTTTTTAAAAAAAAGTACTGCAACCTTCAAATCTTTTCGTTCCCGTTTTTCAATGTCCAACATCTTAGCTCATAAAAAAGACAACGCTAGAGCCCGGTTTATGCTCAAAATAGCCAAGAAGAACGCTTGGGAACGATTCTGTTTTTCTTTCTCTAGAGATACGCCTTTTTCTCAAATCTGGAAAATAGCTAGAGCCTTTACACCTCCTGTCTCCGAGTGTCTCCCTCATTCCAATTCTTCTTCATCACAATATAACTTGCTGGTGTATTGTACAATGAAATTCAATCGGAGAATGTGTAATATTTTGCCTAAGATACTGGATAAAATCAATGTTTTTCCCTACCATATTTGGTGCACCATCTATTGTCACGGAAACAATTTTCTGTAGGGCAATATCCATTTCTTTAAATGCAATATCAAATTCTTTAAAAATATCAAGACCGATAGAACACTTCCCTTTCAACCCGATTAGTTTCAGTAACTCTTCTTCCATTACATTGCCTGATTTATATAGAGCAAAAATTGCTGATTGTGCATTTAAATCATTACTCTCATCTAAAGCAATTGAATGCATTTCTGCATAATTTAAGTGGTCACGTATTTGCGAACAACTATTTCTTTCTAATTCCATTACACTCGATCTTGAATTGTATTGCGACTTATCGGTAACTTATTCATACGCTTCATAATCGAGTTTTTGTCATTTAAAAACCCCGAAAACGAAGTAGTATTACATTTTGAAAACGTTTGCTTCAGAAACTCTCCTTCTGAAAAAAATTTCCTGCGGCGAACAATGCAGTGGACAAGTTGAAAACTAGCAGCTGTAATGTTATTTTTTGGAATGAAGGAAGTTTTTAAAACACTGCCAGTGTTTCTGAATGATTCTCTTTTTTCTTTTGTAAAAAATATCATCTTTTTTTTCATCTGTTAAAAAGCCAAGATTAAAATGTAACTTTTCAAAATGTCTTTTTACACTGTATGTACGTGAAGTGGCTTTTTCGTTACAAATTACACACACACAGCCGTTTTATTATTTTCAATCACATGGAAAAAGCGTTTGATCGAGTATGACGGTGGGGACTATTAATGAGAAGCTATTAACCGCTAAATTAACTGGAAATATGGCCAGCTATATTAAAAATTTTCTAACAGAAAGAAAATTTCAAGTTAAGATTAGAACTACCAATTCAATATGTCGCTAGAGAATGGCATTCCACAAGGCTCTGCCCTAAGTGCAACCTTGTTTATTTTTCTTTATAAATGATATAGCAAATTGCATCACGCCTCCCGTTACTGCCCAGCTTTATATCGACGATTTGAACATTTATTTATCTTCCAGCCATTCTTCCAATGCTCAAAATATTCTCCAAAAAATAATAAATAAATTACAATCCTGCTGAAATACCAATTGTCCTTTCAAAACAATATATATTGAATTCCATAGAAGACGTGCTGTCTCACCTACTATTTCTCTCACACTAGATAATAATTCTATACCCTTCCAATCTACAGTGAAATTCTTGGGACTATGTTTTTATTTATTTATTTTTTTTTTATGGCCCGGCTTTAGTTAACTATCAAGCCATTTAGCCAATTGGGACTATGTTCGATTGGGACTATGTTCGATTGCAGGATGTGGCGGCGCACAAACTACCTTCGAGGAATGTGAAATTGCCGAAACCGATAATATTGAAGACATCCGGGAGATTAGCGGATAAAATATTAGATAAAAAAAGGGACCACCGGATCTTGGACAAAGAAGTTACTAACAATTTAAGCAGTGAACGCCAGATTTGTATGAACGAAAATCTGTCCAGGTACTACAAAGACTTGCTGTGGAAGACGAAACAAAAAACGGGACTAATGCATTTTCGTTACGTCTGGTCGAAAAGAGGAAAAATTTACATTAGGAAGGACTAGCAAGATCGCGTACTTCACAATCAATCCGAAGAGAATATAAATAAATTATTATAAATGTTGTCAGTTTCGTGTGTGGAGGGATGAATGTGGTGTACGTGCGTCGCGTCATTTTATGGCGCCGGCTGGGCATGGTAGTGGTTACGCGAGGAGGTGTCAAGAGAAATGCCATGACCTCTACGAGAGTTCAGTGTGAGACTGTATGTGTGTGATGGGTAGTGTGTGTAGTGCGCGCCGATGTTTGTAAGTTTGCTTGCGCTTCATTAAGGCTTCTTAGGTGGTGTAGAACAGTTCGGCGGTACTCAAGAGTCGTCTGTTAGTTGGTGGATATGAGATAGTGTGTTCGCGTACAATGTTGTATGTTGCAGGTACGGGAAGAAAGTGCAACTGCCGCTCTGCCAGGGTCGTATCTTTATTGTAAGGGGCCTTCTCGTGTGGTGGCGGGTGATCTGTTGCTATTCGCTATTTCGTTAATCTCTTTTGTTTTAAATGTACTTCATTGTGATAAAGTTAAATCGGTGTTTTATGTGTATACGGTGTACAGTGTGGTCAACGATAAAAGTGCGATTGTGTTTACAAAATTCGGGTGCGTTTATGTGTGTATATTAGATATTCAGCTACGTATATATGTAGATACATATCGTTATATTTATATACCAGTTCAATTACTGATAAGCTCGGCGATTAATAGTGTTACATCGTTAACCCTTTTTCGAATACAATCCGCGATAGCTCATTATTTATCGAAATGTGATCAATTCTCTCCTTCTGCGCCATACTTTAATGTTCCACTAATGTCGTCTCCAACTCAATTTTGCAAAAAAAATATTTGTGTCGAGTATTCAGCAAATATGTGATCGAGAAAACGAATGCAATAGCTTATTTAATACAGCTAAAGGAAGCTAAAAGGTTAATATGGAACTTGTTCGTGTATTACATTTCAATATAGGAAGGTTTCGACGTAATTTAACGGATTTGTAGCAGACTTTTTCATGCCACCTGGTAATGTGATTTTTATATTAGCAATTGAGGTGGGAGATAATGAATTAAATATGCACAATATCTCGCTTTCACTAACTATGGGGGAAAAAAAAGCGAACAAGTGTAATACAGGATTTATTATTACCGGTAATAATAGACTTCGATTCTCCTCACAAATATGACTTCTCTAATTCAGTATCACAGTAAACAAAATTGTAAGAATTATAGTAATATCAAAAAATGGATTGATAATATAAGCAGCATATTAAATGAAAATAATACACTACAAATCAACACTGGGAATTATTTCATGTGTTGCACGTAAACATAAAAGAGACGTAACTGGAATGAATTTATAAGTAAAGATGAATTAAATTTATATGATATAAATTGATTCACGAATATTGGACTACAAAGAAGTACAAGAGGATATAGATAATTTCATTAAATGGCCACATGATAGGAGGTTATGCATAAATATGAATAAATCAAAAGTACTACACATTCGGAACAGTTCTAAACATAAGAGACGAGATCCGCGAATTGTCCTTCATAATAACAATTGCCTTCATGTAAATATCAATACCTATTTGTGTTTTTGTCCACCGTTAAAGAACGTAAATGACTTTAAATATCTACGTATATATATACTGATAAATCTTTGAATTGGAAAAAACACATCTAAAGTTTAAACTCGAAAATAAGACAGACAATTCCAGCTTTATATAAAATAAAACAGATACTAGCACATCGAACTCTACGTATATACTATAATTCAATAATAATGTCTAGAATATTATATTGAATTCAACTATATTATGTGAGGCTAAGAAAACGGAAATAAATAAAATAAGTAAAATGCAGAAGAGCTGTTTGAAACTTATACTACCCCACTGGAAATAAATCGACTTTAGATAAATTATGTGTGAAAATGATGAAATGTCCCACCCTGATCATACTATTTCTATTATACGAGGGTGGTTCAAATATAAACCGGAATTTCGTCATAAAAATTTTTTATTTTATACTTACAGTGCTCATATTTTTTACAATTTTTCGAGATAACCCCCCTCGCACGCTACGCACTTTTTCCACCTCTCCGGCAATTTTTTTATTCCTTTTTCGTAAAAATCTCGCGACTTGTCACATAGCCATTTGCGCACGAACGATTCTACCTCATCATTGCTGTCGAAACGTTGTCCACCAAGTGCTTCTTTCAACGGGCCAAAGAAATAATAATCACAAGGCGACAAATCTGGACTGTAAGGAGGATGTTTAAGTGTTTCCCAGCCCAATTCGGCCAATGTCTCCATCGTGAGCCGAGCGGTATGTGGCCTGGCGTTGTCTTGAAGCAGTATCGCACTACGGATCGGAATTTCGCGCCTTTTTGTTCGATAGGCCGGTTTGACTGTGTTTTTTAGGAGGTTACTGTAATACTGCGCCGTCACAGTACGTTGTTCAGTTAGGAAATCGACTGCGATCACTCCCTTCATGTCCCAAAACACGGTACACAACACCTTCCCAGCTGACTGTGTAACCTTCGCTTTGACTGGCGCTCCCTCTTTTTTCTTCCGCCACTCCATAGACGAGCGTTTACTCTCCGGCGTATAGTAGTGTACCCAAGTTTCGTCCGTGGTGAATATTCGCCGCGATAAATTCTCTCCTTCCTCTTCATACCGCTGCAGGAGACGCGTACAAACTTCCCAACGAGTGAATTTCTGTTCAAAATTCAGAAGTCTTGGCACCCATCTGGCTGCAATTTTGCGATAACCTAGCCGATCATGAATTATTGTCTCAATACTACCTATGCTGATGCCCAATTCGTCGGTCTCGCGTACACGGACGCGTCGGTCAGCCAAAATGAGTTGTTCGATGGCTTTGACGTGTTCATCTGTAATGCTGGTTTTTGGGTGCCGCGCATGTGCTATGTTTGACACCACTTCACGTCCTTTTCGAAACGCGGAACACCACTCGTACACTTGAGTTTTGCAGAGACACTCATCGCCGAACTGTTCGCGTAATTTTCGGTAAATTTCCACGGATTTTACGTCGTCTTTGACTAAAAAACGAATAATGATGCGTTGCGCAACAGACACTGGTACTTCTTTTTCACTCATGGCTCTAACTAGACTAAAAAGTGAGCTTACGCGGTTCTAATTGCTCTACACGCTTCGTAACAAACCGGTCTAACTGCCAGTGCAACCACTTTTTCCACAATAAATTTTTCGCGCGTTTATTTAAAAATTCCGGTTTATATTTGAACCACCCTCGTAGATTACTAGAATTTAATGTCAATAATATAAAATTACCACTGAGGGAAAAAATCCGGTTAACAAGAAACCAAAGTATTATACATATTACATTTATCCCCGCGGGGTAAATCTACGAATTGACAACACTGATGGCTCAGTTTTAATTAATTTAAATAAGTGCAATCCCTAATGATATATACTAGAGGGGGAAAAAAAAATCGGTGTGTGGAAAAAGGAGGTGCAAAAATGGTTGAAGGAATGGTGCAAAGATTGAAGCTATACCTCGCTCTTTTGTGTTGGTTTTTGACTTTGTCATGTCCTTTCTAGATTTTAAACTCTCATAGGTCATATTTTTGTCGACTTTAAATATTAAGCTGTCCGCATGTATTGGTGTACAGATGCATATTACGCGGCATGTTATTTATTAGCTTACGTATATATATATGTATACTATTATTTTAATATAATGCTAGTTTTATTATAATTGTTATTTATGAAATAAGTTAATTTAGTTTTAATTTTTCTACTATATATATATTTTAATAAACGTTGATAAGAGTGTTGGTCGTTGGTCACTCACACAACGAGCATATTTGCTCTGTGAGACCGACAACTTATTTTTAAAATAAAAAAAAACAAAAAAAAACTGGATGGGTTATATTAATTCCATTATTATAATGAATCAGTATTTTAGTAAATAAATGTACCCTACCCGACGCATACACAAATGCAGTGAAAATAGAAAATCAGCTAGCTACAGTCATCTGCTTAAAAATATTTTTTATAAATTCTACATTAGATTTGTATACTTTATTTTTTTTAACATTTCGGTTCGTCTGTTTTCTCTTTTATGATATAGAAAATAAGTTTATAAAAATCTACACGTGGGTCACTTAAAAAACCTGCTTGGGTCAGGGTCTGACCCGCGGGTCATAGGTTCGCCATTACTGACGTATACCATCATATGCGCGCTAGTTAGTGCACAGTAGATACACACGGGACTGCATTTGTAGTGCGATAAATCAAACATTTACTAATCAGTTACAAATGTAGTCTCTTGCGTGTGTACACTCGCGTTACATATAACAATTGTCTAGTACGCTTCCTATATCGTAAAGCTGAAATGTATGAATAGGTAGTCGCCGACGCTCAAGAATTAAGTATGACACTATGAAGATAAGCTCGTTTAGTCCACCCCAGCAGCTCTCAATTTTTAATTTATATTCCACGTTAATGGTGCAGCAAACAAAAAGCTATTATTATCAGTGCAATTCGAGACAAAAAAATTGCTACCCGGGGATGTAGTCGGTTTTTTAGAAATCTTCAAATTTTAGGGGTACTATCGTCAAAATCGCAAAAATGTTCCCTAACACTCCGTGTTATAGCGCGGTACAAAATTTTTATTTTTCAGCACAATTCGACACAAAATGAGTAAAATTTTAGTGAAATTTGATTTTGGAATTCCATCATAGGGGGGTGGGGGGTCAACTTGATGTTGCCTATTTTTTACTATTGTAAATAAGCGTATTCTTTAATTTTTCATAAACCCTAAAAATATGATGACCACTTAAACACCGGTCGTCTCCCTCCTAAAATTGCTCGTTCCATTCAGTTTTCTCGACTAATCGATTTCTAGAAAAACCTGTAATTTGCGAATTTCATCAAAATCGTTCAAATCTTTTTCGGAAATCTTATTACATAAGTATACATCTTTCTACATACTAAAATAGTTTTTCGCAAACCACTTTTTTGTTGCAAAATAACCGTGCTATGAACGGTCAACGAACGCATACGACGAAAAATCAGATAGTTCCGCAATAATAATGTTTCAGAAATTAATTACCGGCTGGTTATGACGGGATTTCTTTATTTTTATTTATTTTTTTTTAATTTTTAATTTATTTTAGCCAGAATGCCGATCAATTTTGAAGTCGACCGAGCTTTGCCCGGACCTATTCCAAACTCGCAGATCAGTTAAAATATATTCATAAGTTTCATAAATAATTAAAAATACAATATACAATTGCACACTGTACGCTATATTTTAATTCAGAATGTATATTTTAGTTTGCGTAATATTTAATATGGCGCATATTTAAATTGGCATAATACTTAAATCCGTTGTCTAAAGTGTAAATAAATATGTTGAAACAAATATACGATGTCTTCATCTTCAAAATTCATAAGCGAGAAATATTATTGTAAATCATCATCTGATGACCTAGCATATCTGAATTGGCATAATACTTAAATCCGTTGTTTAAAGCGCAAATAAATATATTTCATCAGTTTCGTTACAAAACAAAGATAAGATATCTTTATCTAGTTACTATGGTAAATAAGAAATTGTTTACTTTTTAATAAACCCTAAAAGTATAATGATCGCTTGAACACGTTGGCCCCCCTTTTCAAATGCGTTTTATAGAATTTCTTCAACGATGAGAACTCGTCAAATCGATCCCGAACCTCTAAAAACCTCTATTCGCGAATTTCATCAGAGTCGTTTTCGAAAACCTAGTTACAATATATATATATATATATATATATATATATATAAACTCGGCCATTTTGGCCTCGCAAAAGTCCTATTCTAACATTTAACTTTCATTATATAAAATTAAGACATTTTTTCGTTACATATTTCATTACATAAAATTGTAACATTTTTAAAATAACAATAACAAAAATCCTATAAAATATAACAAACGTTACCTAAAATTGGGATATTTTTTTGGGACATTTTGCGTTACATAAAATTGGGACATTTTTTTGAATGGGGGTAGCCTAAGAATTACGTTGTAATTAATATATATATATATATATATATATATATATATATATTGTAACGATTAATGCTTGGTATTCTAGTCCTCAGGGATGCTAACCACGAGAGGTTTTCAAACTCGTGGATCTTATTTTATTTATTATTATGATTATTATGGTGATTATTGTTATTATTTTTAAGTCGAAATGATCAGTTTGAATTTTTATCTATATATTTACTGATACCCTACGCGAATCTTTCGTTACCGGTCGACTGCTGAAAACCAATTATTAATTATAATTATTATACGTATATGACAACGAAAACAACGACGATTATAAAAAAATAAATATAAAATGGTACGCATCACTGTTGTCGGCGACAAATCCGATGGCGGCAGGATATGGTGGAATGCGTTGTTGTTGCGACGTCCAAGACCTCGGTGGCGAAAAAGATACTTTTTATATTTTAATTCTAAATTCCGTGACCAATGCGAACGATACTTTAACGATTATGAAGTTTTGATTAATCGCGCCTTTAAACTTGTTTATATCCGACAATAACTTCTAGAAAACATTAACTTATACTGATGAAAGAAAGTTACGAAGCAAGACAAAAACAAGCGACTTGCAACGAATGGTGAGACTACCCCTTCTACTGACAATAGAAACTACTTCAAAAATCAAAAATTTCTTGGTCGAAGGTAAAAACATCACTAAAAAAGAGTAATTATTTGAATTAAGGGTAAAACGCGACTAACTGTCAACTAAAAAATCTTCCTTCTACCTCTGATCTTTTCCTTTTTCCTTTCCGGCCCGTAACTGTTGGTCTTTATCGAATCAGGTACACGCTTCTTCTTGCTGTGATTGATGATTGGTTAGCCCCGACCCACAACAGTATCATACATACACGCACATTTACTCTCGCACCAATTTTTCGATAATTTATATTTAGTTTTATTTTATTATTTTTTATTTCATTATTTAATTATTTTTGAATTTTACCTTTAAACCAATATATATATATATATATATATATATATATATATAATTAGGGTGGTAAGGAAACATACAACGAAGAAAATAAATATTGATACGCAGCAGGGAAATGCCTCCAGCTCTCCACCTGCTGCTACAATAGTCGAGTCACCTCATCCCGTTGTTAAAAGTAAAATGACAGTAGATTTACCATCAAAAAATAAAAATATTAAAAATAATAAAATAGTACTGAAAAAAAAGCCTTGATTAACATTTATGATATTGTATATTTTTGAAACTTTAATATTACTCGAATTCTACTCAAGTATGATCAATACTACTAAAATTTTTTCTTTTTTTTCTACGATTTAAAACCATAAATTTTTTTTTTTTTTTTTTTTTTTTTTGATTACATTTGTATCGTTTCTAACAAGTTGTATTTAACGCGTTCAGTGTAATAATTAATTAGATTTCTCGTAATATCGTATTATCTGTACGTCGCATACCGTTCGGTGATAATTGAACGGAGCGATGCTACCCGCTTCATCATCGACCGGGAATCCGGCTCAGTCGCCGATAAACCAAACGAATCTACAACCACAGCAATCAGTTGATACCGTTTCATTTCTTTCGATACCGAAACATGCGAGTGATCGCGCATCCACTCACACACAACCCCACACAGACACACACCAACACTCTTTCACTGATAACACAACCATTACACATAACACGAACAGCTCTGCACTGCCGAGCCGTACATCTGATCACGATTTCCCCGCTTTACCACTGTCGATAAATGCGCCCGCTAAGTTTTCAAATACGCGATCCAAACAAACCTTCGCGGAAAAAATTAAAACAACGAAAAAAATTATTCCGTTAACGAAATTTGAACACCGTAAAGACGAACAGGGCATAATATTCCCGTACATCTCTCCTCTATCAATTCGCGACTATTTCGTAGCGCTGAAAGACAAAGTCGGTGGTGCTCATAATATCACAGCCGGCTCTCGTATCAGTGGGGATAGAATAATAATTTTCTTAAAATCCGTCCACCTAACAGACTCGTTCTTCAAAAATAACGGAACAATAACGATAGGTGAAGAAACAATCCAAGCACGCAGGGTGAGAAATCCGGCTAATAAACTCGTGCTGTCTAACGTTTCAGCCACCATACCGAACGAAATAATTGCACAATACTTGTCGTCTATCATGGGGGTTAAACAACTCTCACCGATAGCTATATTGCGGGTTAATCCTTCCGATCCAGAATTCGGGCACATAATTAGCTGGAGGCGACAAGTCTACATTGAAAGCGTCGACTGCCTTCACATCCCTGAATCTTTCCTAATTAAACACAATGACCACGAATACCGCATTTTCACCCACCTCGAAGATCATGGTTGTACAAATTGTAAACGTACCAAAACTAAAGAAGATACCGTAAACGAGCCAGAACACATAACGATGCAACAGGACGAACAGAGGCATAGTGTGGATGAAAGTACCCATGATCAAGCTAGCGCAGCCCAGAAACGCCCCCATCCAATATCGCCGCCACCCCCCGTCGCAGATCAGTTACAGCCAAATTTTTCTTTCCAGCCAGAAACCAAGTGGAAGAGAATGGAAAATGAAGATTCGGAGGGAAAGATGCAGGAGACTGTGACCATGCCGATACAAATGGATTCGGCGCAGTCGACTACATCGACCACAGCGGCCACCAACCCTACTCAAAAGCCCAATAAATCGGTAGAAGTAGAAAAAATAATTGCTGGGGCTAAACACCTCTTTAACAGCAAAAACTCCCCTTTATATATGAACTATGAGGAGTTCAAGTTATTTATGAAAAATGTATGTTCAGACCCCGATTTTATAAATTATGCCAATGATTACACCGAGGACAAAGATGGTCTCATACACATGTTATCAACGGTAAAACCATTTTTAAATGCTCCAAACGCTAAAAATAGATGCACCCGTATAATAAAAGAACTAAATAAAATTTCAAAAATGCAAAACGCACCAGACAAGATAAATAACGATGAACTTCGTGCAGATAATAAAGACTCCTCACCATAACGTTGCTAAATAAGACACTCTCGGCGGCCCCACCGTAAGAGCTTTAATATTACAGTAAATTTTTTTCATGAAAATAAAAATGGATTTGGAAAATAAAGGAGTGATAATGCAGTCGAACTGTCGAAGTTTCGCAAGCAATAGGGCCGAACTAGAACAGCTAATAGCCGAGATTTCTCCACTAATAGTATGCCTGCAAGAAACCAGACTTAAGCCAGATGCCAGAACGTCCATTAAGAATTATAATATTTTCCGGTATGATAATCCAAACGGGGAGAGAGCGAAAGGTGGTGCGGCGACGCTAGTGCACACGTCACTACCAGCGCAACAGATACCAATTACAACCACTTTTCAAGCTGTAACTATACGAGTCAACATCCCTTCTCTTTCCTCGTCAGAAGTAAAAATTTGTAATTGCTACCTACCTCCTGGAAGCGAGGTAACCCGCAGCCAAATGGATTCCCTCATCAGTGCGCTCGGAAGTGATGCAATGCTCCTCGGAGACTTTAATGCTCACTCGCCATTATGGGGCTCGTTGTCCTCAAATCAGCATGGACGAGTATTATCCGATATTGTGATTAATAGCGACCTGGTGTTACTCACTACAACTTTACCCACCCATTTTAATTTTACGCATCACACTTTCTCAACGATAGATCTAGCCCTGTGCTCAAGCATGCTGGCCCCTAAATTTTCCCTACGGGTGATGGATGACTTATGCTCGAGCGACCACTTTCCTATAATAATAGTTTAAAAGTACAGTGACACCCAACCAGCTTGATGGATTAATGCCGCGTTTCATTTTTCAAAGAGCAGATTGGGAAGCATATTCGAAGAGAGTGACGACTCTTCTTCAACCAACAGAGTCAATAGAAATCAATATAAATGTCGTAAAAAATGTGATTTCGGAGGCAGCCAACGCAACAATTCCAAAAGTATCACAAAGAAATCGGAGCAGACCAGTTGCGTGGTGGTGCGATGACATTAAAAAAGTGATAACAGAGCGAAAACGGGCTCTCAGGAAATATAAGTCAACTGGAAAGGTTGAGGACCTAATCACATTTAAGAAGTGTAGAGCAGCTGCCCGAGACCTCATCCACAGCAAAAAACAGGAGTCGTGGAATTCTTTTGCAGCATCAATTCCTCAAACAGTTAATGCTCACGTAATGTGGGAAAAAATCAGAACTATTAGTAACAGCAATAGTACCCGTACGTACCCAACATTAAAAGTCAATGGAGTTCACATAACAGAGACTAGAGATGTTGCAGAAGCATTTGCACATTATTTTTCCACAGAATTCTCGGCACTGAAGTATTCCAGCAATTTCCAACAGCAAAAAACACTTTATGAGCAACAGTCCATTAATTTCGATTCCAATGCTGACGATCCTTATAACTGCCCCTTTTCTATGGCTGAACTAGAGTTCCAACTTAAGTATCACACCAGGAACAGTGCACCCGGTGAAGATTCGATACACCCCTACATGTTGAAATATCTCCCGGGCCATGTTAAGGAATTCCTACTGAATATATATAATCAGATATGGTCAGCTGGGGCTATTCCGGGTGCATGGAAAGTTGCGACCGTCATTCCTATCCCAAAGGTGAATAAAAATCCTTTCCAAGTTGAAAGTTACCGACCAATATCATTGCTGTCTGTCCTGTCTAAAACGATGGAAAAGATGGTGAACAGGCGACTTCTGCATTTCCTTGAAACAAACGCTGTCCTATCACCAATTCAAGCTGGAGGCCGAAAATCAAAGTCAACCATTAATCATTTATTGAGCCTTCAAAGACAAATTGTATCTGCCTTTCATCGTCGACACCACCTTTATGCAGTATTCTTCGATATGGAGAAGGCATTCGACCGCGTATCGAGACAACACTTGCTTCGGAAATTAAAAGCGGTCGGGGTGGGCGGTAAGCTGGGGCGATACATTCACAACTATCTGAGCGATAGATGGATTCAAATCCGAATTGGCTCCTCGATATCGAGAAAAGTTCCAATAGAGAACGGGGTACCTCAAGGTTCCGCCTTAAGTGCTACCCTGTTTATCCTCTATATAAACGATATTGTTGACTGCATCAGGCCTCCAGTAAGTGCTCGCCTATATATAGATGATCTAAACATATCCGTGGCGTCTAACATCCCTTCCTTGGCCCAGTCTATCCTGCAAAATACAATTAATAGATTGCAGCAATGGTCAGGAAAGAATGGACTGGATTTCTCCTCTCAGAAGTCTCAATAAGTTGTGTTCCATAGAGGTCGTCCTGTTCAGAATCCGCCATCACTACAAGTGAACAATAGTCCAATTCCTTATAAAACAACAGCAACTTTCCTAGGCATCTTGATGGACGCCAACCTGACGTGGAAGCCCTTTATATCTGATTTAAAAACTAAATCCCTTCAGTCTTTAAGGGTAATCAAGTTCTTGTTAAATCCCAAATTTAATGTTCAGCCAAAGTTTCTCTTAAATATTTATAAAGCACTGGTCCTCAGCAAAATCCATTATGGGAGTCAGGTGTACTCGTCAGCGAGTGGTTCCCTGTTAAAAACACTGGACCCAATCCATAACGCCGCTATTCGCATGATACTTGGCGCCCATCGTACATCTCCAGCTAAAAGCCTATGTTCGTTAGCTGGTATACCACCGTTGTCTTACAACAGAAAGTTCTTCACTTATCGCGATATGCTTTCATGGGCTGCGGAGAATCATTGCGACGTAACTACGGAGCCTGATTTTCCCAAGGATAACCTACCTGAAGTCAATGCAATCTTGTTGCAAAATAACATAAAGCCCAACTTAACACCCAGAACGGACTTTCCAAATTACCCCCACCCTGGGCTTCTTTTCAGGTAGAAGCTATCACAACTCTCACTGATAATAATCACCCACCGGCGCTGCGAGGGCACGGGGCACTAAATATTATTAATAAATATACCACGTTCTCGAAAGCATACACTGATGGATCCAAAGCTAATGAGTCCAAGGCTGCCCCAGCGGCATGCGCTTTCGAAATAGACGGAATCGCAGAGGACATGCGGTTGAACAACGTTGTATCCATTGCGGAAGCCGAAATGTATGCTGTGTTGTTTTGTCTTCAGGCATACTTAGAACTGAGATCCCAACCGCTCGAAATCTTACTGGTGACTGATTCCTTGCAGTCCATACGTGCTTTGCAGTCAGATCACCCGGAATCACCAATGGTCCTAGAAGTCCTGGCTATCTTATACCAGCTGAGCCGAAGGGGATGCCGAGTTGTTTTTTTATGGGTCCCCAGTCATGTCGGTGTTCCGGGGAATGAACGGGTTGACCTGGTCGCTCGGTCATTCATGATGTGCCCAATGCCGTTATTTGCTTTTGGTCCATTATCTCTGAGAGGTTTCCTGTCAGATACGGTCTTCGCACAGTGGAGTCATGACTGGATGTCTCAGTCGACCTTCCTCAGGGAACTGAAGCCTACGACGGAGCCATGGTGGCCTCCAGTCGGAACAGAACGCAAAGTGTTTTCGGCAATCAATCGCCTGAGAACGGGACATACGTCCTTTTCCCACGACTATATCCTCAAACAAGCCCCAAAGCCAAGTACCTGCCCACTTTGTTCTACCGATGAATACTCGTCAGTTTCGCATATCTTGCTGAAATGCACACGTCTAAATGGGTTACGGCGAGGCCAGATCACATCGATTGAAGACATCCTCTCAAATACCCCTACTGCTTTGAACAATCTTATGACTTTCGTTCAGGCCAGCGAGCTAAGGAGTATGTTTTAAACGTGGGTCCACTCACTGCGATAACCGAGGTAGTTACATGCAGCGAGTGGTTTAGTACCCCTTCTTAAATTAAAAAAAAAAAAAAAAAACAAAAAAACCCATAAATTATCAATTAATTATTTATATTAGATGTAAGAGTTCATCTATTTTTTAGCCAGGCTCTATTGCTAACAACATGATAAAAATTTTACAACTAAACTGCAGAAGTGCAATCTCTAATAAAGAAGATTTAGAGGTTTTTCTCGGCAACGGGTCTATTGATATTGTCTTGTTATCGGAAACTTGGCTATCCCCCAACAAAGCCTTTAATATTAATAGGTATACCTGTGTTCGGGATGATAGAGAAGATAGTTATGGAGGAGTGGCAATCTTAGTGAAAGAGAACATCAATTTTAGTCAACTTAATACCGATTTAATATCTTATAATAACAACACCAGATCCAACGCGGTTGCCATTTTGGCAGAAATAGGTAAATTCCCAATTACATTCATTTCATATTATTCTCCACCGAACCATGTGACTAATGGGACAATTTTGCTTCAGTCACTAGAAGCACTCAATTATTCACATCTAATATTTGGGGGAGATTTTAATGCCTTAAGCAGAGTTTGGGGATGTCACTGTAATAACCGGAAAGGCTTCGTCCTTACAGAAGTCATAACATTTTTGGAGTTGATGCTTCCTGTTATATCTGTTTAAACCACTCTCATAACAACTTCAGAGAGGATATAAACCACTTAATATTTAATTGTTGTCGGTTCGACGGTCGTAGAAATATTCTCTGCGATGAATTAATAGCTAACAACATTTTCCCTCCCTATTGTATATATGTGTTGCTCTCGGCAGGTAGTCAAATTTTGATAGCTCTGTTTAACTTTCTTCGTATTAATAAGATCGTCATATAACTGAGTACCAGTACAGAGCTCTATTTTCGTTTGGCTTAGTCATAGTAGCAATCGGAAATAAAAATAATAAATAGGCCAATAGTGATAATAAAAATATAATACTAATAATAATAATAATAATAAGAAGAAGAATATAAATAAAACATAGTAAAAAAGGATTAAAATGTGATAAAATAAAAAAAAACAAAAAAAAGAAAAGAAAATTTTTTTTTAAAAATAATACGACGTATACCTCTATCCACTGCCACATCTATAATATTTTATAGGCTCTTTTAAGTTTTATTATTTAATTTTTCCTTACTCATAGAAGCTTTTATTTTATTTCATTCTAATTTTTATCTATTTTTTTTTTTTTATTTTAATTGGGCTCGTCAACCGAGGACCTTCACCCAGAAACAATTAAGGGAAAACGAAAGATATACAGTGAGACGATCAGCTATCGCTAATAAGAAGGAAACAATGGAGGAGGTAATAAGTGTAGAAGGAAAAGACAGGATATAACGAGCACAAAAAGAAGCAGGAAGCCCCAGCCCAAGCAAGTGGGAATATAGAGCCGAGCGCTCCACCGAAAGAGCAGAGTACTCAAAGAATACGTGATCGGTGTCACAAACAACCGCATCATTTGAATGGAGAGGACAACATGGGGAAGAGGACAACGAGAGGCGAAAGCGTGAGGAAGGTAGCAAGGAATGGTTTAAGCGCAAACGCACAATGAAGACAACAACAGAGCGAGGAAGTGAAGGAAACAGAAGGAACCAAGGATTTGAAGGAAGATTAGGCTGAACGGACAGATAAAAAGTGCGACAATTAGAAAAGGAGGAAGGGTACATATTTGACCAAAATCTGAGGAAATATTTACACAAAGGCAAGAGATTAGAGGATGGAACTTTTTTTGAATAAGGAGAAAGAAGAAGCAGCAACCCGAGCCAAAGAATCCGCCATCTCATTACCAGAGATGCCAGAATGGCCAGGAACCCACAGCAAGTCAATATAGATCTCATGGAGAGAAGAGAGAGTCCGAATGAGAGAACGTATGCGGAGAATAGTAAAATCACAGGAATGATTAGGAAGAGGAGAAGAGATGGCTTGAAGAGCACTCATGGAGTCGGATATGATCAGAAACTGGGAAGAAAGACGATTGGAGGAGATAAAAATAATGGAACGTAAAATAGCCATTAGCTCGGCTGTAAATATGGAACAGAAAGAAGGAAGACAGAAGGATTCAGAGAAGTTATAGTCTGGAAGAATAAAAGAAGCACCAACCCCATCAGGCCCCTTAGAACCATCAATGAAAATCGTAACATGAGAAGGGAAGAGAGAATTGACAATACTGTGGAATTCCTGTTTGATTACAGCTGGAGGGAGAGATTTTGCAAGTGTAGGCGAAATAAATACTCTGGGAGGATGGAAGAGATCGCTGAAGTTAAAGGAGAAATAAGGTAGACTATTAAAGGAAATTGTATACGGCCAAAATGAACTAAGACGGAGAGAAATAAGGGACAGGATAGGAATTTTCCTAGGCACAAAGCGCCAATTCCGAGAAATTGAAAGGTAGGAAAAAATGAGAGAAGAAGATGAGAGAGAAAGACGTTTAGCAAGGAAGCGATAGCCCAAATAAGATCTGCGAATAGACAGGGGAGGAACATTCGATTCAGCAAGCAGTGCTGGAATAGGAGAGGATTTAAGAGCACCGAGACAGAGTCTAAGGCAAGAATTTTGGATCACATCAAGTTTAGAGAGACGGGATTTGGAAGCGCAGACATAAATGAACGAACAAAGCTTGGAGCGGACGATGGATTTATATAGAAGAATAAGAATGAAAGGGTCACCACCCCATTTAGTCGGAGACAGGGCCTTCAGCAGGTTCAACCGTTTAGTAGAGGAGGAGGAAAGATATTTAATATGTACGGAAAAAGTCAGACGACTATCGAGAAAGATACCGAGATAACGAAAGCAATTAACACGAGCAATAGCTGTGCTATTTAAGGATAAATTAACAGAAGCAGGGTTATAAGGGCGAAGGGTAAATACAACGCAGGAGGACTTAGAAGGAGAAATCGAAAGGTTAATTGAGGCAAGAGCACTTGCAAGAAAATTGAGGGACGATTTGAGAGCATCATTAGCTGCGTCAATATCGTGAGAAGAGGAAAAAAGCAAAATATCATCGGCAAAGAATAAAGAGTGGGAATTTAAAGGGAGGGAAGCGATACTAGCAGTATAAATGTTAAAAAGAGTAGGAACGAGGGAGGAACCTTGAGGAAGACCGCAGAAAACCTTTCTAGAAGTGTCAAATAATGGAGGAGAGAGGTGGATAGAACAATTGGACATGAGCTTAATAACAAGGGAAGTGAAATTCACTGGAATGTTAATTGCTGTCATTTTATCTCTTAAAGTTGGGAGATGAACATTGTCGAAAGCACAGGAAACATCGATGAAGGAAGCCAGAGTATAATGTTTTCGGATAAAGGACTTATATAAATGAGACACAAAAAGACTGACACAATCAGGAGGGCCGTTACCAGGCCGAAAGCCGAACATATTGTTAGGAAGCACATTATGGTGTTCCAACCACCAGACAAGACGCTTGTTTAGCATACCCTCAAACAATTTTCTGATGCAGGATGCCAAGGAGATGGGGCGTAAGGAAGAACTTTTCTTAGAAATACGGACACTGATGAAAGGATTCCAAGAGGGGGGGATTGAACCCCTGGAAAGGAAAGAATTGAAAAGACTGAGAAGAAAGTTAAGAGATAGTTCAGACAGATTTTTAAGAGCAAGATAAGGTATACCATCAAGGCCTGGAGTAGGGCTGGAAGATTTAGATAAAACAGATAATAATTCATTAAGATTGAAAGCCGAAGTGAGGAAGTGAGGAAGGGAAGAGATTTGCGGAGAGGTGTTGGAATACAGTTCCTCAAAGGAAGGAACGTAAGCAGGAGCGACAGAATCAATGAAGGATATTAGGCTATCCTCAGATACATTAGAAAGAGAAGGACGTTCAGAGGATGGAGATTGAAAAGCTCTAGCCAACCTCCAAATATGTGAGAGAGAGGTATTTCTAGAAAAAGAAGAGCAGAATTTTTTCCAAGAGGCCTTTTTCACGGCTTTACGAATAAACCTAGCCCTGGCGTTGGCTTGTTTATGAGCCAGAAAGTTTTGGGTTGTAGGATTAGAGCGATAGGATCTGAAGGTCGAACGACAATGGTTAAATGCAGCGTTACACTCCTCATTCCACCAAAGAGATGAGGCCACACAACGATGAGTGGATGCAGGAGAACGACGAGGGGGAGAAGATAGAGAAAGAGCAGACCTGATAGAATGGGAAAAGAAATTATAGAGAGAAATGGGATCACAATTAATCTGTGGATCAGGAAGTGATGAATCAACAGAAGACCGGAAAAGAGTCCAATTAGTTTTGCTGAGATTCCATCGAGGAGAATGGAGATGCCTGGGATAAGTTGGAGAAGGAAAAACATCAGTAGTAATTATTATAGGAACATGGTCACTGCCGAAAGAACCCGAAAGGGTTCTCCAGGTAAAGTTAAGACCAATTGAAGGGGAAGAAAAAGTTAGATCAAGAGAACTGGAGACAAAAGCATTCCTAAAATAGGTTGGGGAAAGATCATTAAGGAGCACTAAGTTATCAGTAAGGATAGTATTCTCAAGGATGGAACCATTGCTATTGTAGGATGTGCAGCCCCACAGAGGGGAATGAGCATTCCAATCGCCGCCAATAATAAACGGTTGCGGGATAGATGAGAAAAATGTAGAAAGGGGGAAGTGACGGAGATCGTAAGTAAAAGGAACATAAATCGAAACAACGTTAATAGGACGCATAGAAGGAGGATTGATGGAGATATTAACGATATTGGGAATATTAGGAGTAGAAGGAAGGTTGAGAGAAATCTCGTGAGAACGGAATGGAATCTCATTTCTAACGAGGATCGCAGAACCAGCATAGCCATCATCGCGATCGCTTCTGATTACCTTGAAGCCTCTAATGTTAAAATCCACGCCTGACCGAAGCCACGTTTCCGAGATGAGAGCAACTTGGATATTATGAAGATCCAACAAACCCTCCAATGAATTTTTGTTGGCTCTAAGACTACGACAATTCCATTGTAGCAGATTAAACGCAGCCGGCATTGTAGAGCTAAAGAGGGATTAGGAGCAAAAGAGGTAAGAAAATGGAGTAGGAAGCAATAGGAGAGCACATAGGAGGATATAATTGCAAAGCATTTATACTAAAATAGCAAGGATAGGTGGATAGAAAAGAAAGGAACAATCGACTGTAATAATTAGAATACAGGAGGGAGTGAGTCAGGGCAGCTAGATTATAGAGGGAAACGGAGCGTAATAGAAAGGGAGATGATAAAACACAATTGGGAACAGAAATGAAGGAGATATATGGAGATTTTGGAGAAACAGGAAATAGGTATGAAAACATCCAAATAAATAAAGTAAAGTCAGTTGAAGTTAGACCATTGCACTTAAAACTGGAGCTGGGTGTTACGAAGCCATAGCTATACACGCCAGCTAGCCTCATTACTGTATAAATTTAACAGTAAAATTGAGAAAAAAAGCAACTCCGAATGGAACTCAGCCCAAAGATTGAGTACGTCAACTCGGCATGAGCCCATTCGAGAAAATAATAAGATCAAAGGTACTAGTGCTTAATAGTGGGTATGGCCACTACAGCAACGGCCCTTTTAATAATAAGAGGAAATGTAAAACAGGAGAAAGCCGTGCTTAAACCTGAGTCAATGGGCAACTGACTTGGATGAATCATACTGCGCAATTGGAAAGAGATTAAGCAAGAGGATAGGAGGAAAGAGGGGGGAAGGGGGAAGGACAAAAAAAGAAAATAGAGAAAATTCTGCCCTGAATCTTATCACTTCTACTCATTTTTAGTCCTATTTGATTTTTCCTTGTTATTAGGAGAGGAATTATTAAAAACGTATATTATTAGAGAGGAAACAAGAAAGAGAATCAGCAAAGGATGAGGAGGAACCAATGTTGTTTAAAGAAAGAAGCTCTAGAACCGCTGTTGAAATATTATTAATTAAGGGAGAAAGATCCGAAGAGGAAGAGTTTAGAGGAGCTGAGGATACAGGATTGATATTAGTAAGATTTGCAGGAAGACAACTTTCTGAAGTAGAATTAGGCAAAGAAGGAGCGGATTTATTGTGTAATGTGACCATTACATTTAAAGAGAATTAAAATAAATATATATATAAATAAATTTAATAAAGTACCAAGAACAAATGGTGTGAGTGTAAGTGTGCGCATGTGTGGGAACCTGTTGCTGGCTTTGGAGCGATGGACTGATGAAATCAAGTGAGGGAATAAATGCGCGCGATGATCAGTAAAAAAAAAAGAAGAGATGATTGGCTGGTCTGCGACGGGGAGGAGACTTGTTCGGAAGAAATGAAGATCAAAAAAATGCGGAAAAGAAAGGAGAAAGGCAGACGAGCGAGTTCCAGTTTTTAGTTCCTTGCTTGCCGAGAGCGAAGTTAAGTCGCCAGTTGGTTTCGGTTAAAAGAAAAGAAAAAAGGTCAGCGAGACCACTTGTCGTGTCGTCGAGAAATTAACGGTCCGAAGTAAATTTGCACGAAAGAAATTTCGATCCGGAAAGGTCCGAGACCCGATCGGTGGGAAATATTTAATGAAACTGTTCGACTTCGCAATTAAACAACAAGTTTCCTTATCGTCGTCGGAAAGAGCCTCCATCGTGCGTCGGTCCGTCAAAGGAGTATCTACCGGTCCCGGAGTAACCCAGCCAGAGTGATACTTACCATAATATATATTTTTCTAATTGTATATCCGTGTATATTTATATCTTTATCTATCCGGTGTTTTTCTAGATCGACCTGTATCGAAATTTCTTTGTAAAGTTAAACCAAATAAACAAATATTTTTATCAAATATTGGAAAGGTTCTAATAAAAGTCAACCTTAAATTTAAAAAATCAAAATTCCGCGAATCTGAAACCGCGGTGGCATCCCTGAGGGTATATAAAAATAACTAAAACCTATTGTAACGCTTCAATTGAGAGCCCATCCATTGAAGGGAGAAGGAATACGATTAGATGGAAGAGGGGGGAATTGGGGAATTGGGGAGAGGAATCGTAGATAGGTTTAGAGAACCGTTTTTTGTGGAATGTAGGTGATTTGGGACGAGGAATAGAGTTAGAAAGAAGAGAGGGGAGTGATGGTGGAGATTTAGTAATATTATTGTGGGAAAAGGAAGGCAAGGAGGCTCGGTCAGCAAACGAAAAAGCATGAGTAGCTAAGCTGTTCTTTTTGATAAGTGAGGCTTCTTGAAAAGAGATATTCTCGAAAGCCATAATGCGTTTTATTTCTTTCTGCCTGATCCACTCAGGGCAAGACCGATCATAGGCACGGTGAGAGCCTTTGCAATTTCGGCAGGTGGGAGGAACTTGTAGGCAACTACATTCTGAGGCTGGGTGCTTGGAAGCACAGTGAGAACAGATATACGAAGAACTATAGCAATGTTTTGAAATGTGACCAAAAAGAAAACATTTTGAACACTGCGTAGGTGAACGGACACTAGAGGAAACGGGAAAACGTAATCTGTAAATTGAGACAAATTCGGGAAGGGTAGTTTTATGGAATTTGATCTCGACTGAGCGGGTAGGAATTTTAGAATCTTCGGAAAAACGGTAAATTCGGTGAATTGAGGCAATAGGGATAGAGGACTCAATTCCTTCAGCAATTTCCTCCTCGGAGAAGGAAGGATGAACGCCTGAAATGATGCCCATTCTAAGAAGAACACCGTTGGGGATGTACGCTTTAATATTGTGCGATGCGAAGAAATTGGGCTGCGCCAGAAAAGAATTTGCGGAAGAGACCGAAGGAAATTTAACTGAGACACGGCTCCTACCTTGAAGGACAATGCTCGTAAGGGAGGAGGATACAGAGTAAATTAGGCTGGCAAGGGCCAAAGGATGAAGATTGCCGAGGTTCTCCTCTGAAGAACAACCTTCAACGTAAACGGTGTAAGGTCCTGGATGATCAGAGGCAAACAACAAATTTTCTTTAGTGATGCTATTATTATTAATATTGTTATTACTATTATTATTATTATTATTGTGTTGAACAGTCGTGTTTGCTTTGCTCCTTTTTAACGTTTGAATTGTATAGTTCAGTAAGATCGAAAAATTTTTAAATTGGAGGATTCTATTAGTTCTCGTAACGCTTTTTCGAGTGCTAACTTTAGAATTAACGTAGTGTTATCGGCTCGATAGCTTTAACAGTTTTTTGTGAAATAAGTTTACATTAAATCGGCGCGTTCAAATTTGCAGCATCGGTAAGTTATTTCATTTAGATAATACATTTACTAGATGATAGCGATGGACTGTGTATGTGCAAAGTGTTCTGGTGACCTACCGGCTGACGGGGAGTATATCACTTGTCCCCGATGCAAGCGCACACTGCATCACAGTTGCAGTGGTGTGGCGGTAAAAACATGGAGTAACATGTCGGCGGCAAATAAGGCAGCGTGGCGTTGCGCGTTCTGTCGCGCCGCTGGGAAGAACGTGAGCGAGGGCTCTGCCGCTGGTAGTGGTAGTAGCCAGAACGAAGTTACCGAGTCAGCCGAAACAGCGCTGAAACGGATCACCGGCGAATTGCGCGCACTGAACGAACGTATAGCTGATATGCAGGCATCATTTGAAGCGCGCATGAGCGAAGTACTAACAGTGATCACAGCTAAAACGGAAGAGAATGCCGCTCTACGTCACGAAAATGCCGACCTGCATGCCCGCGTCGATCAACTCGAGCAATACACACGCCGGAACAACGTGATTGTCTCGAACATTCCGACTGCGCCGGACGAAAATCTTCTCGATGTAGCAGTTAAACTCGGACAAGCAACAAACACCGATATCCACATTAAAGACATCGACGCTTGTCATCGTCTACCGAAACTTCCAGATCAGGCGTTTCCAAGTATCGTTTTTAAATTCTGTCGTCGAGTAGTCAAAGAGGACCTGATCAAAAACAGTCGAAAAAAACGCCCAAAACTTGTCGACATAGGCCTACTTGGCGAATCACAGATTTACGTAAATGAGCATTTAACCAGTGCGAATGCGCAGTTATTTTTTGCCGCCAGAAGTCTCCGCTCCGACGGATGGAAGTTCGTCTGGGTCCGTGGAGGAAAAATATTCGCGCGAAAAGATGAAGATTCTCGTTTCATACGGATCACTTCAAAAGATCAAGTTTCAACTTTAAAAAACGTTAAATGACTCTTTTCGTCGTACATATCATATTACTTTAATTTTCGGTATATTCGTGTCAAGCTGGGTGTGGGTATCTGTGTACGATTGCATATCTGTTTTGTTGCTTCTTCACTTCTATCTTTATGGATCTCGGCATATGTGCAACTTGCTTCGAACTATTCTTTGCTCGTAGGTCTAATAGTAATAACATGGCCTTGCATGTATAACAGTGGTAATTCTTACGTTTCTTTTAAACCGCTAATATCAGTGTTCCTTAATCTAATTGCTTTTATCAATTACTTTACACTTTATAAAACATGTTATTTTTTATTTCTTATCTCTTTATCTACCTATAAGGGAGTATGCCTTAAGTTACTCGGGTACATGAATCTGTTACTGCATGCCGATATTTTATTTTTCTTTTTTTATGCGTTCATTTAACTTTCTCACTTCTTGGGCCTACGGCTTTCTCATTGTTTAACTTACGTTTCCTGTTAGTATTAACTTGGGCTAATCATTATATGGTAAATAACACGCAATGTCCTCTTACTCTAACTATAGTTGTATGTATAATCAGTTCTATTTCAGAAATAACTAATTTAAATTTTCATAAGTTGCGTTTGTTGGACTTATTACGATATAATACCGATCCTTCTTTAATTTATATTTTCCGTTTAATTATATATATGTTGTTAATAGCAAATGTATGCACCTCAAGTTCTAATTTAAGCAATTGTACTAAATTTTTTCTTCCAATGAGGATAAATTTTAGAATTATACATGATGTATCAGTTCGGAAATAAGTATACATTTCTATGCAGATATCTGAAGTGCTTTTTGAATACGTGTGTGTATGGATGTATGCGAGTGTTTGGATAATTCCACTCCTTTCATAACTTCTCATCTTTCCAATAATTAACGATAAGGAGTTGAACTTATTTAGTCTTAACGTACATAGTTTAAAAAAGCACTTCGATGAACTATTACTTTACCTAAAAATTCCAACTTACGATATCATTATTTTAACTGAAACTTGGATTACTGGGGAAAAAATGGAACGGTATAATATACCTGGATATAAAGCTATCGGCCAGAGCAGAGGCAATAAACGTTCCGGAGGTGTTGCTATCTATGTTAAAGATAACATTAGTTATACAAGTGTAGACTTAAAATGTATATCGGGGAACGTTATTTTCCTGAAAATATTACTTAATAATAAACAATATATCTCAATTTGCGGTATCTATAAGTTCTGTGAAGTCCCGATTAAAACATTCTTAATAGAATTTGAGCAAATTTTGCAAAATTGTGAAGATTTAGCAATAATTACAGGAGACTTAAATATCAACATACTCGATGAGACTCTGAGTGCAGACTACTGTAATTTATATAGTACCTTCGGATTTGTAAATAAAATAAATCAAGCGACGTTTTTCCGTGAACAAAGAGGTTTTGAATCAGGTTTAGACCATCTTTTGGTAAGAGGTATGTATAATAAAGTAAAATCGTTAAACATTACATATCAGCTGGTTGATATACCCTTTACTGATCATAGGGGAATAACTGCAACAATCCTACTATCTACAGGATTGTACTCGTCCGTACGAGGTTTAAATTACACATTTGACAAAAATGCTTTTACAAATAAAATCTCTAACTTGAATATGGATTACATATATTGCAGTCCTGACTCCGTAAATAACAAATTCGAATGGTTCATAAAAAACTTGTCCGAAATAGTTAATAAATGTAAAGTCCCTATTATCCATATTAAAGACAAGCAAAAGAAAAGAAATCCATGGGTAAACGATGCTATTTTACAACTCTCAGCTCAAAAAAGAAACATTTATCAAGCGCACAAACAAAATCGAAGCGATATTGGTTTACAACAAAAATTTAAATCGATTTCAAAACAAATCCATAGAGAGATCAGAAAAGCGAAATCCGAATATTACAATAGGTTATTAGGTAAGTATAGGACAAATCCAAAAAAATTTTGGAATATTATTAATAGTACAATTGGTATCAAATCACCAAATATCGACCAAATAAAAATTAATAATAACATGGTGCAAGTATCTGAAAACGAGAAATTGGTGGCAAATTGTTTTAATAAATATTTTAAAGAGAGTGTATGTAATATTCAAAACAAAGATTTTAAGCAGACTCAACTAAATGCTACAAGTAAACAAATGGAACAAGTATGCATAAAATCCTTTGGGTTTATAGATTTTACCACTGATGATATTAAATGTGCTATTCTTAGTCTACCAAATAAACAATCCTACGGGAAAGATATGATATCTATTGGACTTGTTAAGGAAAATCTATCCTTCTTTATCAAGCCATTAACATTTCTATTTAATAAATCTATTCATTCAGGTACTTTTCCAAAGATTATGAAAATTGGGGTTATTGTTCCAATCTTTAAAAGTGGTAGCAAAGAGCTCACAGAAAATTATAGACCTATATGTTTACTTTCTACAATCTCAAAAGTATTTGAAAAATGTATGAAAACCAAAATTTTGAAATATCTAATTGAAACAAAATTCTTTAGTACCGATCAGTTTGGGTTTTTACCTGAGCGTGAAACGGAGGCAGCTCTGTTCGAACACACTTCCTATATAACTGATAATTTAGAAACGGGGAAGTTTACAGCCGCTGTATACTTCGATATTAAAAAAGCATTTGACACAGTAGATCATGGGCTGTTAGTACTGAAATTAGAAAAGGCTGGGTTCCGCGGATTCATACTAAGCTGGTTTAAATCTTACCTCTTAAATAGACGATATGTTACTAAAATAAATAATGTATATAGTACTGAACAAGAGCAGAATATTGGTGTCCCCCAAGGGAGCATTTTAGGTCCAATTTTATTTTTAATTTTTATCAACGATTTGTGTAGGCTAAAAGTTGATGGAAAGCTTCTTGTATATGCAGATGACACGGTCTTGCTGGTAAGTTCAAGGTACCCATCAATTCTACACAAATTAACTCAAAATAGTGTACGTTTAATAGAAAACTGGGTGAATAGTAATAAGTTAACCTTAAATCTAGCTAAAACTAAGTATGTAATATACAGTATGCGTCAGCATGAATTTGGTAAAATTCTTAAACTCAATTTAGCCAACAATTACAACATAGAATGTGTTCCAGAAATTAAATATCTCGGTATAATATTCGACTCAAAATTAAACTGATCAGCTCATTCAAATTTTGTATCCGCTAAATTACGAAAATTAAACTTTTTAATCTATTACCTTACACAATACTTTACAAAATGTTATTTAATTAGAATATATTTTGCACTTTATCAGCCAGTTTTGACATACGGTATTATTTTTTGGGGAGGAACTGCAAACTACCACATCAGTAGAATAAAATCACTTCAAAATTCGGTTATAAAAACTATACTTAAGACATCATATACTGAAAATAAACATATATTGCATTTTAATGCAATATATCATTTGCTTACCCTCATTTTTGTCTTTAAATTTAAAAATAAATTTAATATTTCACTTAGGGAAGGAGTAGTTAGAAACTGTAATGATTTATATGCAAACATTCCCATACATAATAAATATCACACAAGAATGCAAATCACGTATCAAGCCCCAATTAAATTCAACGCGTTACCATCATATATGAAATCATTTCCTTATATCCATAGACTATTACGGAAAAAATTAACCCTATACATTTGTCCTATATAAATACTAGCATTAAATGTGTCCCCTTCGGTGAGTTCCTCCATTGTGTTTCCTTTGGTGTGTTTCAATATCGGAGTAGTGTGCGACATTATTTTTAATATCTGCATGCATAACAATTCTTTAGAAGTAGACTAAGTTAACATTAAGTACATACAACTTACAAATACTATTTAAACACATGTATTAATTTACAGTATCGCTTTTTTATTTTTAATTTTTCTTATTTTTGTAAGCATATGTTCGGTTCTTTTATTTCATTTGGATCCATTGTAAAGAAATTTTTATTGTTCTCAAAGTCCCATCATTCGCGCAAATATGCGCATAGATGGGCTATTTCAGTAATAATAATAATAAACGATTATTTGATTTGATTTGATTATTCGTATTATTGTTATTATTCGTATTATTCGTATTATTATTATTATTCATACTATTATTATTATTGTTGTTGTTGTTGCAATTATTATTGTTACTATTGTTACGACTTGCGGATTTTCGGGTCTCTTCTACGGAAAGCCAATGTTACGATTTGAGGACCTTCCCGTCCCTTTTACGAAAAGCCAAGGTTACGATTTGATGATATTTACTGTTCTTTGTTTGCGGGCGCCAGTGGTAAATTACGGCCTACCACGACCGAATCAACTCTGCCGAGCAGAGCGTCAGGCTTTTACGAAAAGAAATTTGCCGATAAAGATAAAAAAAAATAATGAAGCCGTTCTTTTTGAACATAACGTGTATATGGTCACCAATATAACATAACAAAAAAAAAATACAACCGCGTAATAAAAGAAAAATTCATTCGGTGAGGACTAGAAAAAAACGTTGCATTCGCGGCGATGACTTCGACTAGATCTCAATATTAATCGAAACGGTAACACATGTATCGACCGCACAACAGTATTTAACATATATCAACGACGACTAGATCAGTTAATTCTCAACAAAACAGCTTGATATTTTATTCTAAACTAACGGTACATTACCGAATCCTTATCAATTAATAATATAGCCGTTACAGCGCTCATCTTCACACACGGCTCACGAGGCCGACAGGCACTATCCTGTTGTCGCAGACCACACATACCAGGACACTTACACAACCCCTAACACTACCCGAGCCGAGAAATTCGACAGAATCGGAAATTACTTATTCGGTCGTGTAAATATCCCGGCCGTATTCTCTGACGACGATAAATAATACGATAATGCTGAGAGATCGAAAATTAATGATTTGCATCGGAGAATAATTTCTAGCTCGACATCATCGCTAGATAGCTCCGTAAATACCGAAGCCGTATCAATATTGTTAATATTATTATTGGTGGTAGTAATAGTAGAAGTATTAGTAGAAGAAGGAGTAACAGTAGAATCAGTGGAAATAGTAACATTATTACTCCTTTCGCTGTAATTATCATTATTGTTGCAAATATCATCATTATTATTATTATTATTACTATTGTTATTATTATTACTATTGTTGTTATTATTATTATTAATAATATTAATATTATTATTACTATTATTATTATTGTTTTCGGAAGCGCTTAAATCGGTATGCGAAAATCGAAATTCCTTAGGGGGCAAGGATGCTTTAGGCGAAGAAGGACTTGGAAGTTTCCGTTTGTTAGAGGAATCCACCTCCGTCAAATGAGAGACAAACCATCACGAGACGGTTTGTTGGAAATGGAGGAGGCCGCCGAGCGGCCCCCCTTAGACGAGCTCATCTATCCGACTAAGCGACTTAAGTGAAGAAAACTACTAAAATAACGAGAAAGAAAAAAAAAAAAGGAAAGACAGAATAGAGAAAATTAAATAAATAAATAAAAGTAAGAGTTCTAACAGTAAACGTTTTTCAAATAGGCCGAAAAACTGCATCGATCCAAAAGCAGCTATCATCCGTATTGCCCACTTTCCTGTCACAATCGCAATTTTTTACATATCCTTGTACATACTAAAAATATTATTTAGATATTTTTAGAAACAGTATTAATGGTGTATTTGTTACTTTGAACATTCGAGACTTGTTGTTTCGTTCCGGATTAAGTCGCTTTTAAGTTTACCAACCTCCAAAAAAAGAACCGGAAAAATAAAGGAGGCTGAGAGAAACTGATGGTCACACTCACATCATCGCTCTCGGCTTAGCATATTGCGAACCTTACTTCATAACATCCGACGATGCTCTGCACACTAAGCAGAGGGTATGCGACTTCCTCTATACTTTTCATACACATAATACATTTTAAAACGCATCACGCTAGACCGTTTTGCAATAGTTCTGCAATGACACGGCTAAATTTTGTGCGATAATGGAGCTGTGAAACAAAATGTCGCAACGTGCCTTCCATTGCCACAGATTTTCTATCGTGTTCGAAACACTTTTCCCACACGCATGTGCTCTACTATTCTTCCGTTACATAGAAGAAAAAGGAACACGTGTTAAAATGATTCTACTTGAAACATTTCATTGCAAAAGTACGCAACAAGGATTAGTCTAATAAATAAAATGTATATATATAAAAAAAGTGAAAAAACAAGAAAAGTAAACATTAAACAAACTTTAACGCAAAATAATGATATTATAAACACAATAACAAACATTTAAACTAGCGATGTTACGAATGTTCGCATTATCTTTAACATTCGTATCAACATTCGCCATCGCATCAAACGATGCAAATATTTTGCGAATGTGCAAGTCGCTACATATTCTTAAGAATTCCTTATTTACAATTTCGACGTTTTTGGATACACGGTATAAGCATAAATTCTTTAATGACATTGTGTAAAGGACAGAGTAAATGCTGACGTTGTTGTACTCGCATTAAAACTGTCTAATCGAAATCGGGATTCTTCCAACGTTTGGTACTAAAGCGCTGAGGGAATTAACACATAATATCAATGAGCTTTCAACAAATTCTGATAGATCTGCTAAAAGTTTCATTAGCAATCTAGCCGAAATTCTGGAGTCCTCAAGCGAAGACGAAGGCTCCGATTTAGAATCTGGGGGTAGTAGAGACACACAAGAACATGACATTAAAGCACAATTGAAGGCATATCTCAAAGAAAAACGAGCCTCCCTCGATGAAAACCCTCTGGACGGCGGAAAACTAAATTGAAATACGACAAGTTGTCAGATCTTGTTCGCAAGTATCTCAGCGCTCCTTCAGCCAGCGTTCCGAGTGAGCAGTTATTTAGTGCAGCCGGCCTTACATACGAGTCACTCAGAAAAAGGCCTCATGGGAGAAAAGGCAGCTAAATTACTATTTATAAAATATAATTTGCCAATTTTAAAATTTGATTATTAAAACGAAACTATATAATAAAATATCGATTTTATATAGTATATAGATCTTTTCTATGTTTCGAGTTATTGGTACTGTACCGTATTAATGTAATTACATTAATAAAATGATTAAATAAAATAATCTGTTTTAATGACTTTACCAAACATTCGCATTCGTGAATATCGAAAATATAACATTCGTAACATGCCTAATTTAAACTGAATAAAAACGAACATTTTAGAAACGTTTTCCGGAACGTCCCATCTTCAGTTAGAAAAAAAAAAGAAATTAATTTGTGTTTAATTTTAAGATATTTCTTATAGCGTTTATAATTTTATTAACTATTTAACAAACAGAATGTGTAAATACACTAAATTTAAGCTCTATAATGTTGTAAATAACGCCCAATAAATTAAATGAAAAAATTGACTACAAACGAAAATACATAATTTAACGAAAAATGAGCATACTATTCACTCCTAACCGACGACGTGACATATGAGCAGGCTCGCCATAGGGGGGGGGGGGCAACTGGAACAAATTTCCCCGGGCCCCAGATGAAAAGGAGCCCCAAAAACCTAAAAAGTTAAAATCCCCTTATTCCTACGTTTGTAGTCAGAAAGCACTTTCTGACGCAGAATCCAAGTGAACTTTTAAATTAGAATCATATTTACTAATAAATTTCACTGTTGATAAAAATAAACCATAATTTTCGTGTTACATTTTTCGCCTCGAAACGGTAAATTATTCTCAGCTAAGAGAAAAGTGTAACATCAATCAAGCTGCGTAAAATTTTTCTCGCCATTTTTCTTTTTCCTCGCGATTAATATGGTGTTCAAGAGCTTTTACCTGATGCAGTTACAAGATTATTCTTCCGATTTTTCTATAAAAGATAATTATTAAGGTGCTGTGGGTGTTACTTTTGTGGCTTGGAACTTTTTCACACAATTTTCTCCAATTATCGTTATAACCGCTACCTTCCATAACAAACTTAGATATGTACTTGATTTTGAGTCAACTGAACGAAATAACTAGCACGGAAAACAAAACAGTCCAGCCACGGAGTAACTCCAAACCAGGATTGATGGGAGTATTTCATTTTTTATTTAATTTTTTAATTTTTTTCATTAATATTATTATTTATTTATTTGCAGAAGTACTGGGCTAGTGGGTTTTGAAACTTATTTAATATCTTTTTTTTAGAAAAAAATATATTTTTTTATTTTAAGAGGGCCCCAATTATATTTTTATGTGGCGGGCCTGCATATGAGTAACATCAATCGCAAATTAAAAATGAAATTACCGTTTGCTTGTAAAAGATATTCCTTGCTTATTAGCATTAAAAAAAAAAAAATAAAATAAAATAAAAAAATAACGGCATAAATAACAAATTAAAACTAAGATGAGATATTAAAGCGTTCATCTTTTCTTTTTCTTTTTCTTTTTTTTTCTTTTTTTTTTTTTGTGGCCCCGGGCTCAAGCCACCAGTCCAACTTCGCGCCTATTCTTTTAATTTTACTTGAGTAGTATTAATATGTTTACTAACAATAAACCAGATGGATAACGATAGTAATAAAGAAGTATCGATTTACTAGAAAGAAGTCTTGCAATGCTTCATAACAAATTTTTTTCAAAACGCAATTCGAAACCAAAACTTTTAATAAATCTATACAGCTTTCCGCGAGCTACACATTGAGCGGTGTTGAAATATTATTTATAATTAGTGAAATAAAATCGCAAATGTACGACTATATAAATTCAACATACCTGATTCACTTGATAGGCTAGTCGGTATTTTGCAAAATTGTCGAATTTAAATAGGCACGTATTTTACATCAAAATAGGAATTATATTAATATAGAAAATTTTAAGCCTCGCTACGTACAATGTGAAAAATTGATGAATTAAACAGAATTTTAATTGACGCGTAATTTTTACACTAGCAACGAAACGGAATAAACTGTGAATTGTTGATAGGTCGGATTTTCAATGCTAAAAAAAAAAGAAAAAGAAAAAGAAAAAAAAACTGTACATGCGGGACACGAAACAGATAAAGCCGAAGTAAAAGTGATAAGAATAATCAATTTCCTAAGCTACTGTTTACATTGCCGAGATTAAAATTGAATTCTTATTTAAAAATTCCAAAACATAACTTTTATACGAAAATGTTAAATGAATTTTATCGGAATTTAAGAATATCATTTTAAAATAAAATAGTTTAAATCAGTTAATTAAAGTTCACCGGTGACCCGCTTAAAAGAGCTAACGAGTGTGTACCCTTTTTTTTTTCACATAAAAGATTCTAGAATGTAATTTCCTTTTTGTAAAGTAAAGTAAGTCTCATATATCCTTGATAAGGTATCACGGACTGTGAAGTTAAGCTTTTCATAATGGTACTAAGTCCAACAGCACTAATGGAAGCAGGGCGCCCAGTTCCTTAAGTTTATATAGAACAATGCAGAAGATTCTTTGAAAAACTGCAACTTAGCTCAAACCTGAACATCAATCGCATTCGCACACCAAACCTTTCAGGAAATTCATCTAGACGTCTTAGGCGTAGAAAATGGTGTTGCCATGCCCTATTACTTAGAGACTACATTGTGCTCCCGTAGATTATACTTCACTGTTTTCAGTTATATATTTCATTGCATTTTTTATAATCATATCTTTCAAATGCCTTATCTGATTCTTAATTCTAATCTCGCGCTTTACTACAGTTACTAAATTAAACTCATTTCTTTTTCTTTTTTACCATTTCTTCCATTACTTATCATAATACAGCAGTGTAATAAATAAAATAAAATAAAATAAAAAAAAAAGCAGCAAGCATTAGAAAAAGTACTAGGCAACATTCTAACAATGAGCAACTCATTTAATTTCATATCAACAGAAAAATATTAACGTAAATACCGTTGCACAAAATCTTAGCGCAATTACTTTATAGTTACATTGGTCAAAACAGATTAATCTGCTAATGATATACATACCTCCTGGTCATAGCATAATGTATAGTCATTAGGCAAAAGTAGTTCTCCAAATTAATCATCTTTTCATAACTCCGGGAGACTTCAACGCTATTCATCCAGTTTAGAAATGTGTTATATTAAATCTTGAAGGCTCAGAATTATTAAAATTAACGAATAAATATTCACATTTTATAGTTAATACAATCTACAAGACACGGTAGCTCGACGGAATATTGAACAAAATAATCTGGATTTAGTTTTATGCAATCCCAGCCTCCTCGCTACTAGACTAGAATATAGCGACTGTATTAGACTCTATGGTTAATGATCACCTCCCAGTTTTGATCAATTTGTATACATCGATCGTTCATCTTTCTCGTGATCTAGCTTCAAAACGAAATAGACCTCTGAGAGACCTTCTGAAAGGGTCGACCGGGAAAAATACCAATCGAATACAATATTAAACTTTAACAGAATCCATGAGAAACAATTTTATGCTTGAGCTTATCAGCTGTAATGTGACCATTACATGGTTCGAGAAAAAATTAACAAAATAAAACCAAAATAACTTAACAAATAAATAAAATATTAAAAATTTAATTTAATAGAATATCGGGCAAATGGTGTGAGCGTAAGTGTGCGTATATGTGTAATCCCGTTGTCGGCTAGGGAGAAAGGAATTCTGCATCGCCACCCACGGAAGACTATTCGGAAAAAATGAGTATTACGAATCATAAAAAATAAGGCCCGAAAACATCGCAGGTTGTAAAGATTCCGGGAAGGCACGACCTTTTTGAATACGTCAAAGGATCTCCGCGACCATAGGTTTTTGTTTGTCGCGATTCCGACGAGTCCGGCGGTCAGGTTGTAAAAAACATGCCGACGAAAAATAACGACTGGAATGAGCCGGAGTCGAGGGCAAGCAGAACCGTCTAAAAAAGGTCGAAGTCACTCTAATTTTTGTCACGGTCGAAGTTGGCACGTTATAGTTTTCGGTCTTGGTCATCGGACCAGTAAAAAAGTGAAGAATCCGCTCAAGTTGGCCACTGGCTGTAATTCGACTGTTAAAAACGCGAACGCTCGTAATTCCGATTGTTATAATTAAAAAAGTGTACGGAGTATCATTCGTTAATTGTTCTTAAAATACCGCGGACCGAATTTCCTCTGCATACCAACCGATTTAAAGGACCAACGAGACACCGTCATTCAGGATCTTGCACCACCCGGCCGACAACAGAGATACGTATTGAATTATTTTATATTTATTAATCGTCGTAATATTATGTTCGTATCTAGTTTAATTAACGTGTGTTTTTAGCGGTATACCGTCCCAGTAAAATAGTTGTAGATAAATTTTAAAATACAAACCGTTAAAACGAAACCCATTTCTTGGCTAATCTAATAATTAATAATAATAATAACTATCATAATAATAATTAATAAAATAATAATTAATAATTCCGCGGACTAAATCCGTGGTGGCATCCCTGGACGCGAGACTAAGCTTTACAGCGTAGTACCGTTTCACAGCATAGTGAGCAAAATTATCAATAAAAGCATTTATAGTGCCATACTGCAGATAAACTAAAAAAGATTGTATAATACAAGTTCATCCTGGTGGGACGTGAACTATAAGCAATAGCACCAAGACGGTTAGGGTTATAAACTGTTAACAAATACCTAAATATAGAAAACTATTTAAAATTCAAAGAATAGCAGGGTGAAAAAGTTCATTGAAGAAAAAAAGAAATTAGCTTGAAGAGACTATTGTAATAAGATAAATACCAACCGAAGCTCGAAAGATGTGTAGCATAAAATAGTTTTTTTAACCTTCCTCGGTTATCATAGAAAACTACCAGTATGACATATCAGATTGAATATCAAAATTCATCCTTGCGCTTGAAATTTCGGTCGAACCTCCACATCAAAAATCTCTGCTACAGACGACAGATAAACTCACGAACTGCTAGGTAAAGAAATCATGCGGTTTGAATTTATCCCGAAAGCTCAGGACATCCAAAAATTCCTCATCCGGGATAAATGGAATACTCTGCAGGGCAGTTCAGACGCTGCCGGACGAGGTAAACATAATTCGTCAGACACAAGATATATCCTTTTTTTTTTTTTTTTTTTGGGCTTGTCAACCGGGGTCCTTTACCCAGAAACAGAAACAAATAATAGGAACAATCTGTGGAGAGGGAAGAGATAGAACATAAGAGGCGCAATATGGAGTAGGAAGACCAAGTCTCAGCAAACTGAAGTAGAAAGCCGAGCACTCAGCAGAAAGAGATGAACACTCATGGAACACATGGTCCGCATCGCAAACATGCTCTTCGTTCGAGTGGAGAGGACATTATGGGAACGCAACCAACAAAAAACGAAAACGAGAGGAAAATAATAAAGTATGGCTTAAGAGCGCTGACGAATAATAATGGAGACAATAACAGAACGACGAAGTGAAGGAAACAAAGAGAACCACGAATTGACAGGAAGACTAGGTTGGACGGACAAATAAAAAGAACAATTGTTAGAGAAAGAGAAACCGTATACATCCGATATCAAAGTCTGAGATGAAAACCTTTGTACAGCGGAAGGGGATTGGACGAAGGAACTTTTTTAAAGAAGAAGTGAGAATAGGCAGCAACCCGAGCCAAGGAGTCCGCCGCTTCATTACCGCAGATGCCTGAATGGCTAAGAATTCGCAGCAAATCAATTTGAATGGAATGAAGGGAAGAAAGAACGTGGATAAGTGAGCGTATGAGGAATATAATAAAATCACAGGAATGATCAGGAAGGGAAGAGCAAATGGCCTGAAGGGCGGTCATGGAGTCAGATATAATCAAGAATTTAGAGGAAAGGTGATCGGAGGAAATGAAAATAATGGAACGTAGGATAGTCATTAAATCGTTTATGGATATCGAACATAAAGGAGGCAAGCGAAAAGATTCTGAAAAGCCAAAATCTGGGAGGATAAAAGAAGCACCGACACCATCCGGCTCATCAAGGCAGAGACGAAGGCAAGAGTTTCGGATTACATCCAATTTAGAGAGTCGGGACTTAGAGGCACAACCATAGAGAAATGAACAGTAATCAAATTTTGATCGGATGATAGATTTATATAGAGAAATAAGGACACACGGATCACCACCCCATTTGGTTGGAGATAAGGCCTTCAGCAGGTTTAGTCTTTTGGTTGCTGAAGAGGAAAGATACTTGATGTGTTCGGAGAAGGATAACCGACTGTCAAAGAAGATACCAAGATAACAGAAACAATTAACACGAGAAAGGAGTGTATTTGCTGGGGACATATAGATAGAAGCAGGATTATAAGGTCGCAGAGTAAATACGGCATAACGAGATTTAGTAAGAGAAATAAAAAGGTTAATTGAGGAAAGGGAATGATCCAACACGGAAAGAGACGAATTAAGTGCCTCACTGGCTGATATAATATCATGAGATGAGGCATAAAGTAGGATGTCATCAGCGAAGAATAAAGACGAAGAATTTAGAGGAAGAGAAGCCACACTGATAGTGTATATGTTGAAAAGATTAGGACTGAGAAGATATATCCTAAATACCTAAAAGGAATATTAAAGATTAACAAGAATTTTAAACTGGTTTCATGTCAGATAAATACAGAAAAAAAAACACAAGGAATAGTAGTGACTAGAAAGGTCACATGGTCACATCCTTTGGTAAAAATAAACAATAAATTCATAGCGTTAAAAAATTCATTGTAATATTTAAAAGTCAAGATGGGCTCAAAATTGGCATGCAAGGATAAACTTCAAAGCATAGCTGGAAAATGTGAAAAAGGCCTCAACATATTGAGAGCGCTAACAGAAAGCAAGTGGAGTGCCTACCTATATCTCGACTGCTAGCAATATATAAAGTAGTAATACGGATTTATACATAATATTCTGCTGCAATATTAAATCTAAATAATACAAAAAAAAAAAAAAAAAAACTACAAATAATACAAAACAGGGGACTCTTCGACTCTGATTAAGGGCTATGAAATGAATACCATCTCACATAGTTAATTCCAATTGCGCAGAAGAACTAACAGTCGAATTTCTTCAAAAATATTCTACAGGCAATGTTTTCGTGGTAATAATTTGCAGGAAGCCAAAATTTAAATTTGGTATTTATTGAAATAAAAACGCGTATAACTCGAAAGCCCTGATAAGGGCTATTTCAAAGAGTTGATAGAAAAGGTAAAGAAAACAGAGGAAGAAGGAATAAGAACGAAGAAAGTACAAGAAAACGAGGAAAATAATGCGAAGGAAAACAAACGAGAAAAATCGATACAACGAGAACAAAAAGCGAAAGAATTAACGAAAGCACTCGATATAATCAAAAAAGAATTATCATAATACAACACCAAAATCGATCGTTAACGTTGAACAAAGGCTAATAGCCGGCACAGATAAAGTGATAAGGAACGGTCGCGCGCTGTTGTTCATTTACTACTGCGCGTTGACCGGAATTAATTGATCTTATTAAGATCTAAAATGCAACGTCGCATTTTAGATGCTAACATTACTCCCCCCGGAAGAACTAAAGGGTTCATCTATTGGTAAAGGAACCAGTGAATTAATGGTGCGGGTCTTTACTGAACTGCCCACGCGGATTTTTAAAGTGCGTACTTCGCCGATACCGTCGGATAGCAACTTCTCCATCATCCCCATCGGATACTGGTGCGGGTACAAGCACTCGTCTTTGAGTAGCACGACGTCCCCAATTTTTAAATTCGAAGTCCGGTTTCGCCAGATATTGCGGGTTTGTAACTGAGACAAATAATCCTTACTCCAAATCCGCCAGAACGAGTTGATTCGTGTTCGCAGCTTCTCGTATCTCCTATAAGTCGGTATAGGCAAATCATCAAACTCGGGCATCGCGACGCATGCGTCGCCGATTAGAAAACGCCCTGCAGCCATACGTCGGCATTCAAAAACGGATTTATCGATAAGCCGCGGCTACCCAGGTCGGCAGGGTTTTGCTTCGTGCAAATATAACTCTACCGTTCACTTGGTATATTTTGAATAATTCTCTGAACACGATTGGACACGAAGGTTTTCAAATCATCGGGTGGCTTGGACAGCCATGCAAGAACGACTGCAGAATCGGAAAATGCACGAGTAGGTTTTATTTGTAAAATTTTGCTGACATTTGATAATAATTCCGAAAGCAGCAGAGCAGCTTGCAATTCTAATCGCAGAATTGTTAATTCCTTAATGGGTGCCACTCGTGTCTTGGCGCATACAAAGGATGTCGACACACCGCCAGTGGAATCCCGACATTGCAAGTATATCACCTGCGCGCATAAGCTTTCTCGGACGCATCAGAGAACCCTATCAGCTCCTTAGAAATGAAGACTTCGCGATCCGAATAGATACGTTTCACGCGGAATTTTTCGATAGAGGCCAGTTCAGCTAAGTAGTTACGAAATTCGCTCGCCAATAGATCGGAAATAGGATCGTCCCACTGGAGCCCTTCCTTCCAGAAGCGTTGCAGGAGAATTTTAGCGCGTACTGTAATCGGTGCAATAAATCCGAGCGGATCAAAGACCCGAGCAACCTGAGATAACATTAACCTTTTTGTAATAGTGCCCGAAAGCCGCCACTTAGATTCCTGCAATTTTATACGAAAAACATCCTCTAATGGATACCAAACTAAACCCAGCACTGAAACTGCCACTGGATGATCGAAACGGACTATACTGCCGGCCCCGCGTAAATTGGTGCCATATGTAACGGTATCCAACGCGTAATCTAATATTTCTACATTTTCGTCACGTCAGCTGAAAAAGCTATGCGGTGATTTCGAAACCGTAAGAGTATGTGAAACAGCTCGGGCTCCAACACCGGCCTTTTCATTAGATTATCGTTTGATGACAGGCTACTTTCGGTTTTAGCACTGTTCGGGCGAAAAACAGCTCGATGTGGGAGATAATAAGCAGCGCGCGAATCATCCTGATGCGTTCGCGACATGTGCTCCGGCGATTCGTACTCCTGCATAAATTCTCGGTATAATTTTTGGGTACCTTTTTCGCGTCGCCTTTCTGAACTTACCAAATTGCCTCGAGCCCGTGCTCGATTGTTCCCTAGTATCTCAGGGCTCATCTTGAAAGGGAGCCTAACAACAAATCGCCCGTCTGACTGGCGGCTAAAAGATTTTGTTAAATGATGTTCGCAATCATTTTCCTCCTTAATAGCGAGAGAGCCTAAATTAGATATCTCTTCGACCATCCAAAATCGCTTAAGTTGTTCGTCGATTTCTGCGGTGGTTATCCCAGAATAGCTTTCATTTGAATTACACAAGCTGCCATCCGTCTCAAGTCCCATTGTGTCCGAAAATCTCCCCGATACTGTCCATCCGAAATGCGTATCACGTAAAGTCAAAGTACCTATTCTTTGAGTACGGTCAAGTACGCAGAAATCGTAATATTCTGCTCCGAGCAGATATCAATTTTTGGAATGTTAATGGAGTCCTCCAGAAACGCGCTATCGGCAAGTTTAAATTGTTTTACGTCCCGGTACTCACCCTCGAACTTCAAGCTATCGAGCTTATAAGCAATGGTAGAGGCTGGAACCACGTCTGCGGAAATATTCAGAGAAAAGGAAGAGAAGCGCGATTTCAATTTTAGCGAGCAGCAAAATGTTGGTGACAAACTACTGTGTTAGCCACTCCTTTTATAGAATGTTTGCCGTTTAGTTTTTCGGCTGGTAATTTAAACTTGCTGACAAACGAGTCGGCGATTAAAGTAGACTGCGAGGAAGAATCGAACAAAATTCTCGCCAACCCTTGACTCCGACCGCAAGCAAATCTAACTAAGGCGGACGGGAACAGGATTTTTTTAAAATTCGCCGAGGTGCGACAGCTAGATAAACTTGAGGCAGCTCCGTCAGGCTCGGACGAATTGTTTTTTACGATCGTCGAATGTAACGGATGCGATCGCTCGATTTGATCGAAATGTAGAAATGAATGGTGACTTATTACATATTCGACAGGAGGAAGAAGAAGAATCGGCCGCGACGTGCGATTTGGCGAAACACTTTAAACAGCGCTGTTCGTTTTTTATTATTTCGTAACGTCGGGTAGGATTCATTTTTTTAAACTCGTTGCAATCGATTAATCTGTGCCGATCGCCACATACCGGGGGGCAACCTGGCCTATTTGCGATAAAATAAGATTTTTTGGCCGAAATGATCTTAGCGATTGATCTATCGACGCTTTGTGCCTCAATATTGGCCGCGCGGATCTCCAAGAATTTTCTTAACGACACGAACGACGAAAATTTATCACTCAGTTTTCGAAATCGACTTTTGATCTATTGTCTAATTTAGTTAAAACTAGATAGATTATCGTATCCCAACTATCCGTGTTTTCTCCGCAAATTTTTAAGCCTTTCAGCGCTAGATCGACCTTATCGATCAACTCGCGCAGGTGGGTTTCGGACGTAATTTTACTTATAGAGAATAAATTGCCTAAATGCGTTCGAATAATTAGGCGATTATTCGCATAGCGGGCTAGGACTCACTGCCAAGCTTCCGAGTAACCTTCATCCGACAACTGAATATCGCGAATTAAATCGGACGCTTCAGCGGTCAGACTTTGCTTTAAATAATATAATTTTTGTACATTCGGAATCAAGCTCTCGAAATGCACTAAATTTTCGAATAGCGCTTTAAAATCCATAAATTTAGTGATATCGCCGTCGAATTTAGGTATCCCGATCTTTGGCAGTTTAGCGGACGGATTTGAATTTTCTACGCGACTATTAGAAAGCAAGGCAAACTGTTATATTCAGGGCACCAGTTCGTTTTGCGCTGTTATAGTTCATATGGATACGTATGTCATCACTACCTTTTAGTTCATTTCAACTTATTTCATATTTCATTGCAAATTAAAGAAAAATATTAATTTAATTCAAAATAATTCAAATTAATTGTTCTTACAATAGTTCAACATTTTTGAAATATTTTTCCCACTTCATTGTTCTTAAAATATTTCAAATTCACTCACAGCCATGGATGGCTAAAAATCCAAAAGCTGAAAGCGGACAGCCGATAAATCCAAAAGCTGAAAGTGGACAGCCGATAAATCCAAAAGCTGAAAGCGGACAGCCTATAAATCCAAAAGCTAAATTTTGACTACATTTGTAATTTAATTATTGGATACAAAATTAAAAAAATATTGTTTTTTTGTTTTAAAAATTTCACTTCACTATTTCTAAGATATTCACAAAATTCTAGCCACTAAAGAATTTTTCAGCTAATTTTATTTTAATTAGAAGTTTTAGAACAATGTGATTTTGGTTTCCACGCCTGCTATGATATTGTTCTTAGGCCTGCTACAGATCGCGTGATTTATTGTCACATTTATTACATCATGTCATCGACCGCTCATTTGCATGTGAATAGCCCATCGCGCGTGCTATCTTTGTTATCTGTCGCGCCGGTTGTTATCTTTTGGAGTCCAAAATTTGTGTTTTTATTGTTTTTTTTTCGTTTTTAAGTAATTTTTAAGTATGCCCGCCGAAATTGAAGTGTGCGACACGTCGTGTGAACCCACGTTTTACCAGTTAGTATGGTATATGGAAGAAGAAATAGTCAATTATTACATCAAACATCGGGTTCTTCTGTATTTCAGGTTAAATTAGTTGAAACCGATTTTTTTCGCTTTTTTTTTTATACTTCATTTCTTTCTACCTACTTCTGCGCTATTTTTTTTACCAAGTTTTCGTTTCTTATATACTTTAGGGTTCGCTCGGTGTGTCAGAATTTGTTAACCCTTAACAGTAGCACATTACAATTTCGGTGTGGCCGGCGGATCGGCAGTGTTAAATGTAATTTCAAAAGTTCGGCAAAAAATGGGACGTGGCTTTCACAATGCCGGGTATCCATAACAAACATGTGGCTGTTTGTTGTAACAGTTTTGTATATCCGTAATCGTCGTGCTGACCTACTTTCTGAACTGAAATTATCGAGTAGAACAATTACTGACTGGACCTCCTTCTGTCGTGAAGTTATGGTGCAGTATTTCAATAAACATTCGGCTCCTTTAGGAGGTAAGGACCGTATCGTGCAAATTGATGAAGCTAAGTTCATCAAAATGAAATTTGTGTCTTCCTCCTCTTCGCGCCAAGAGGCTGGTTTATGGGTTTTTGGTGCTATCGATGTTTCTTCTGGCAATTTTTACATGACTCTTGTTACTGACTGTAGTTCCGAAACGTTAATTCCCATCATCCGCCATGTTATCCGTCCCGGTTCGATCATCCAATCTGATGAATGGAAAGGGTATGCATCCCTTTCCCGTGATCCTAATTATATCCATCGCACTGTGAATCATTCAGTCACATATGTTGATATGAATACTGGGGTTCACACCAATAATATTGAGCGTTTATGGCATGAAGCCTGAAGTAAAATTTCGAAATATGGTGCTAGGAGAGATTTCTTTCACCACAATATTGCGGAATTTTACTTTTGGCAGCGATTGCCGAAGTCCCAACGTGTGCATGAATTCTTTAACACCGCCGCTGAGATGTATCCAGCCTATTAAGGTATGTAATTTTATATATTAAATATATCGCCTTTTGTACAATTACTACGATATTCATTCTATATTATTTTAATGTAATTTTTAATATTTCCTTTTCACGACTTGTTTTTACATCACTATTTACCGTGTATGTTCGTTACTTTTAAAATATTCCATTTAAAGTATTTCGCCTTTTCCGCACCATTTTAAATATGTCCGTTACTAACTGATTATTTTTCCAGGAAGTTTCACTTCTCCCGGTATTTTTCATAGTTACGTTACTTCGCCGTGATGTTGATTTTTGGTAGTAATTTTAGTTCGTTCATTTTCGCTGTTATTCATGATGTGTGTTAGTCACACACCGTGAATAACAGCGAAAATGAACGAACTAAAATTACGACCAAAAATGAACTGGTGCCCTGAATATAACAGCTTACCAAAAGCGATGCTCTTACTAACGAATTACGATTATATTTGTTCCCGTACTTACTGCGAATTAAATTGATTTTGACCACCGTACTTTTAATAATTTCCTGAATTTCGATTTCTTCCTCCATCACCTGTTCTTCTTCATTTCCAGATTCACCGGATTCACGGGCATTTAAATTTTTGTAAATGTCCTCGACAAGGCCCATGTACTTATCTTTCAATGACATCAACTCTGTTAATTCGACAGCCAACCGCTCGTGAATTTCTTCATCGCATTCACTGATGCAGATTTGATCAATTCCTTCAATGAACCGAGAAATGCGCTGTTTCCAAATTCCATTTTAATTTTTGTACCGGCGACATTTTATGGCGTTTTTATTTTTATACCGAACGAAACAAAATAAATGATGCAGATAATAATAAACGTTTGTGTACTCACTGGATTTATTCAGCTATCCGGCCCGGAGGACCAAATGTTTTCGTGGTAATAATTTGCCAGAAGCCAAAATTTAAATTTGGTATCTATTGAAATAAAAACGCATATAACTCGAAAGCCCTGATAAGGGCTATTTCAAAGAGTTGATAGAAAAGGTAAAGAAAACAGAGGAAGAAGGAATAAGAACGAAGAAAGTACAAGAAAACGAGGAAAATAATGCGAAGGAAAACAAACGAGAAAAATCGATACAACTAAAAGCGAAAGAATTAACGAAAGCACTCGATATAATCAAAAAATAATTATCATAATACAACACCAAAATCGATCGTTAACGTTGAACAAAGATTAATAGCCGGCACAGATAAATCGATAAGGAACGGCCGTGCGCTGTTGTTCATTTACTGCTGCGCGCTGACCGGAATTAATTGATCTTATTAAGATCTAAAATGCAACGTCGCATTTTAGATGCTAACAGGCAAGTTTATATGAAAAAAATAAAAAAAACTTCGTTTCATCCAATTAATAAACAGATGCCCCTCCACTAGACAGCCTACAACAAAACCGCGCCTCTTTAATAATTACTCCGAATTAAGGATTCACGAAACTATTAAACCGATGTCATACAGTGGATGGATTTTCAGGAATCGTTTTGTTGCCGACCATTTGAATTAGATGCCAAAGAATTCTTGAAACCATTCATTCCCAAATTATAAGTTTGGTATTTAGTGAAATATTAAAATCTCGTTTCGATGATTGGTGTGCTTCCCTAATGTCATAATCGAGTTTCATAACACAAAATTAGTAGAGGAAAACATCATTCTACAACCCCTCACACGTTTATTCATATCTGACTATGCGCTGTATCAATGAATAAGAAAGAAAATTACGGAGTGGGAGTACCTGGTCAATTCGTACACATATTAAGACAGTAATACGAGAGAGTTTAACCATGTATGACCAATGCGTCTGTATTTACTGGAGGATTTATATGCGACAACTACAAGAGACCGGGTAGTAATGATACTATCTATTAGACACAGTTGCGTCAGCCGTTAAAAGGCAAAATATTTTACCTCCAGACAAAACTGCAGTAATGTGCAGCTTATTCAGCATGCATGTTCTAAAACAGCTGCATGTGTGCTTTTTTTTTTTTTTTTTTATCTTTTTTTACTGTTAGTGCGTATTAGCCTATAATAGTGTGCACATGAAGTGGATAAACTTTCACAAGCAATATCAACGATAGCAAGTATATCTGATAGTAGAGACAATTTAATGAGGACGTTTACATGCTTGAAACGTACACTCTCTGCCAGTGTGAAAAATATCATTTTGCATTTCTTTAAAATATTTGTAATAGTTTTTTTTTAAATTTTTTGATGAAATTCGGAAATAAAATATAACTTATTAAATTATAGACGTTAATATCATTTGTATGAAGGTTCTTCTAATTCCAATTTCTCGTTGTATAAATACCGCATAAGCATCTTCATATTTTATCATTATAACTAAAAACTTCTTTCATAATAATTATTTAACTTGATCAGTGTTTAAAAACGTTTTTTTACACTTTTTACTTTGATGAATCGAAATAAATATTTAAAAACGTAAGGCAATAATTTTAATATATACTGAACGACATAGTAAACCGAAACAAATAAAATCCTGTATATCATTTTCTTTATTTGTTTCCTTAAAATCACGAAAAACAACAAATAGTAAAGAACTTAAAATCACACATAGGACGCTACTAGACGGCACTAATATTTTTGACAAAACACAATAAAGAAAGCACGTGGCGCGGATTTACAGAAATCAGAGAGTTTCGGACTGATTTTCACAAGACACATTACTACCATACCGAAAGCCGCACTGGAACTACCCACTAATGCTCTCACACTTGTACTACATACAACACAATAGCGAATAATAACCTAGTTTAAAACAAAAAATTATTTTATATTAAAGATTGAACGATGCCGACATTTAATTATAATTATTTACAACACACTGAAAAATACATTTTTACAACTCGTTAGTCTAAGTAAAAAAAATCATTTTTCTTGGTAACTGAATCTGACTCTGTTTTGGACTTTTACCTTTACTTTATAACAACATCGTCAATAGAGTGTTTTTGTAACTTTTAGTCTTGAGCTTCCCATTTCCATTACGTCGTGGTAATATATTGCTAAATAATGCGGAGTAAACCGTTACGCAGCGAAATTGAACGGTGTTCATGACACTAGTAGCAGAGTTAGATAAAGATGACTAGGGAAGACGCCAAGTGGAAATTGGAGCGTTGAAGAGCAAAGAACACTCAGCGAGAAGGTATTTCATCAAGGGAGTAGGAGAATAAGAACAAAAAAGATGGTCTCTTGTCAGAGGGGGGGGGGTGATAGAGGACATTTCTTCCTAATTATCCGGTGTTATCATTTTTCAATTTTCCAGTAATCTGACGCGTTTCAGCTCGGACATTCGTTTCGTATATGAAACACAGAAAAGGAGAGACACGATGTCTATTCTTCTCTGTTCGGGGTCTATATTTTAATTTCTATAGCGGATCATCGATTCGATATTTGCTGGGTCGGAGTTGTGGTTACGTAATCTGTAGTCGGAATTACGTCATCAAATCTGCTACGGGGTACGTATCCTTTTCGACCTACCCTTTTTACAATTATTTTTTTTTGATTTTAGATAATTTTTCTTTTCCACCTTCGGGGGCAACCGCACTAGAGATTACCGCCAGAGTATTTCTCTACTATTCCAATTATACTCAGTCATCGCGGGGCAGTTTTAATAACGCGAATAATAATAAGAGCCGGGGGTGATTATATTTGGTTTGTAAATGAAAGTAAGAAGTGTAAACAGTAAAATATATATGTAAAAATTAAATCACACCGAATTTAATATAAACATTTTTATTAATTAATTCTTACAATATATAAATATTCTCTTACAATATCGGGTAACGTATACCTTTTTTCATCATTAAGGATTAATTTCCAGAAAAAAATAAATATCATTCAATTTTTATATTCCACTCAGTTGTTTCGTGAAGCCATTTCACCCATTCATTATCAACCACTTTGCTGTAAGTGTATTCATCAAAAACAGCATTATAATCACCCTGCAATAGTGGAGGAATTATTTGAAGTACGATAAAAAGGGTTATATTAACAGTTTAGCACGGATCATAAAAATGCGAAAAAATTATTAAACTTACTTGGACAAATTTAACCTTATCAAACAGACGTCTGCTGATAAAATTATGATAAGAAATTTTCGCAACGTACTGTCGAACATTAAGGTAATCACAACCTAAAGTGAAATTTTATATACACATAAAATTCATAAGGTTACTTGTTAAACAATGAAAAATTTAAAATAAGTACTATCATTTCACATTAATTAAAATATTCAGAAATACTTTTCGATATTATTCGAGTGTACAAATATTAATTTTCTATCTTGAACCCTAGACGATTAATATTAAACCGGGAAATTACTATTCTTACATATACACTGTATATTCCATTCGTTGACGTAGACTTTTTTTTGATTATGTTTTTTTCTTATTGTGTCGCGGGGGATTCTACGAACTAAAACGGAATAACAAAATTTATGTTTTAAAGGAAATAGACGTTCGAAAAAAGCTTTTCTTAATGTTATAATACTAAAAAATTTTCGTTTTTCAGGAAATTGCATAAGAAAATAAAATCATATAGTATTAAAATTAAAAAAAAAAAAAAAAGTTTTCAAAAAACGATAAATTCGAGAATTACATGTACAAAAAAAATAACGCTAGTAGGAGTAACAGTAAAGAAAATAACTAATTAAATCATGTTCACGTTGTTTTGTTCCTACAGAAAATTGAAGACTGATGATAAGCATATCATTTGAAGAAAGTTTACGGTACTGTTGATAGAACTATTGTCAGCGAGTGGTAATAAAATTTACATAAATGAAAAATCTCAAGTATAGAGGATAATTCCTCAGTGCCGACAACTTTTGATGTTGAAGAAAAACCAACATGAAAAGAACAAACGGTTGTATTGTTTTAAAATATCGTCACACTACGCGGTAACGCAATTAATCATCTTAAAATACGAATGTTAACCTGCTCAAACTCTACTGAACCGATAATTTTGTAAAAAGATATAATGCTGAACTAATAATGACTTTCACAATAACCCGAGGGATGCCCTTATAAATCCCCGTTCGCACCAGATTTGACATTGATATACTTATGCATTTAAAAATAAATACTACCAGTTCTATCGATTTAGGTTTTCATGATTGTTAAAGGTATCCGCGCACCCATTTTAGGTCAAAACAATTCATATTTGCCTCTAACGTTTCGAAACAGATTGTACTGTTCGTCGACAGAGAGACAACTAACAAATCAAAATAGAAAAGAACACCGTATAAGTAGTAAATGGTGCACAATGCCGCTCTAAAACTGAACTAAATTGAATAAAAAAACAAATGAAATGTTCAATAGTCAGTATTATCATCGCGGTAAAATGCGAATAGCAATGGCCCCCTTAACGTGCATTTAATATTAAAACTTTATTTTCTTTTCATTATTCACTGTATCGTTAATGATCTACGATAGGGCAATTGAAATCGACCCTATGCTTCTTTTAGTCAACAGTAATGTCAGACCGAGGGAAAGCCCATAATTTATACTAACAGCTGCTTCTTCTTAACTGTTTGTGTTGTCCCAAATTTGATTCAGTGAAATTTTGATGTTTTCTATTTCTAAAGAGCTTCTTCCCTAACCAACTATGTACCAAAGCGTTCCACTTTTGCTTAACTCCTAATATTATCAAACTGTACCGCCTAAGAATTTTCGCCTGTTCTGTTAATGCTGATTTTTTTTTTATTTCCAAATTTACGTTTCCGTGTTGTGCGCTTCTAGTCCTGTACTAAAATAGCTCTACTAATTTATCCGATATAACAACTGCCGCGTGAGCATGGAATTCTATAAACGCCTACCGTAAGTCCCCATGGGGAAATCATCTTTAGTTGTTCTTAATGTCTCTAAACAGTTTTCATCTGAAAATTACTTCTACTATGGAAGCACAGAAGGATAAGAAACTTCCGCTTTTGAATGTTTTTAGGTGAAAAAGAACGCTACAAAGGGTGTACGATCGCGCTGTATCGGAAAAAAAATGCACGCGGGGCAAGATATGTAGATTCACGACATAACTTGCCATAAAAACTGGGAATGTTTTTAAAACACTTACGCAAGAGTCGTAAATTTAATGGAATCAACAAGTCGAAACAACTGAAATCGTTAATAGAAAAGAATGGGGATACAGTAAAAACGAAGACCGACATTTATATTAAAAAAAAATTCTTTAAAAACACTAATAACGATGTATGAAAGAAAAAACAAAAAACGAGAAAACATTCGCAAATAAGAGAACCCGTTTATCGACAAAGCTACAGTGGACAGAATAAGCAGAATATTAAGAAAAAATAATGTCGATCTTTTCGGTACATGCAAAAAGGTTAAAGATACATTAAGAACAACCAAAGATCTCTCACGATGGGAACTTAGGGCAGGCGTTTATAAAATTCCATGCTCACACGCGGTAGCTGTTATATCAAATAAATTAGAAAATCTGTTGGTATAAAATTAAAAAAAGACAACACTGATTATTCGCAAAGGGAAAAATCGGCATTATTGGAACACACGATGGACATATGATACAATTTGACAATGGTAAGATTTTAGCAAAAATCGAACGTTTTGATACACGGATGTAAAAGGAACTCTTTAGTAATACAGAACAAACAAAATTTCAATAGGGAACACGTTTATAAACTGAATCGTTTTGGAAAATAATTAGCAAACGGTTAAGAGAAGAAACAGCTGCTAGTATAAGTAATGCACTTTCTCCGAGTTCAACATTATTGATTAATCGTAGTGTAGAGTTGATTTCAGTTGTCCTTTCGTAGATCATTAACTATACAGTGAGAAATGAAAAGAAAATATATTTCTAATATTAAGTACGGGTTAATGAGGGCCCCACTGTCATTCGCACCACTTCACTGCGATATAATGTAGATTATTGAACATTTCTATTTGGCCTTTTTTTCTTCTTTTTTATATTCAATTTAGGCAGCGCGGTAACCTAGTGGTTAAGGTGCTTGGCTGCTAAATCGGAGGTTTCATAGGTTATCGAGACTTGTCTCGTTCCGGATCCAAGTCGCTCCCAAGTTTACCCAGCTTGAAATAATTGGGTACCAGAGAAATCTGGAAAAGTAAAGGCGGATCCCAAGTAGAAAGGGGCTGGCCCTAATATTCTCATCAGATCCATTAGGCTCAGTACAGTGTGAACATTAACTTCACAGTCCCTGACGCCCTGTAAAATGTATGGGACTTTATATATATATATATGTATATTCAATTTAGTTTAGTTTTAGAGCAACACTGTAACTATCTAGACACGCGGCAGCGTGTCAAGCCAAGTTCAAGCCGAGAAAAGGGAACTAGCGACGACGCAGCAGCCGTGTGTATATTTACACGAATCATTTGAAGCTACTTTTAACCCCTTAATAACTTAATATTTAATTAAACATAAACACACGAAATTTGGCTTATTTATTAAAATCCCTTAGATTAACTAGAACCCCAAATTTCATAAATACAACTCAAACGGTTATTGAGATATTAACGTCTGAAAATCGTCATTTTTATCACTGACTGACTCACTGACATATAGATCAAAAACCTAACCCACTTCCAGATGACCTAGATTTTATTATTTCTTGCGTATTTTCGTTCGTCAGTCTATGTTATTTTATTCAGCCAGATGTGTTGTTCTGAAATTCTAAGAAACACCAGAAATCGGTTTCGTTATATAAACAAAATTACTCGTTAGCTCTCGTTAACGTGTTGTTCATCTTCGATAGTCGCAATTCGTTCGTCCAGTTAATTATGTCTCTTCGATATACGCTTTTGGCGTCTCGGCTTTTCGGATCTTCGTATTTCGTTATTTCGTTGTTATTATTTCGTTTTTACCGCCTTTAAACTTGTTTTAGGAACAGTCGAATTTTAAGACTTCCATTCGATATCGCATATTCAATCGTATTTAGTTAATATAAAATGTATTAATTGACCGGTAAAAAATCATTTGGTACTCCGGAATATAAACGAAAATATCGTAACACATATCCGGGATCCTGCATCAGCGTGTTCCTGTGTTACCGCGGACAAACAATTTATTAATTGACCGGTGGTACATTGTGTTAAACTCGGAACATGAAACGAGTAGTGACGGTAGTTTTAAAGTTAGGGGATAGACAGACTCAATAACTTGACTTTCAAAAAGTGCTCACTTTGTAAGCCTATTTTTAAGAATAAACGATTTGAATTTGAATTTGAATGAATAATAATAATTGTAAAAATGGGAGCCAAGTTCAATATTAAAAATATTCGTAGTTATCGACTTCGCCGACAAAAGAATTGAAATCTAAATGGGTGCCAAGTTCTGTAGATGATCCTGAAATTTATTTATAAAAACATACAACATTCTAAAATAAATTTTAAAAAAACGTTTTCTTGTTTTTTTCATAGACAACAATGTTTGCTATTTAAAAATATAACTTATTAAATTTGAACAGTCGAATTATTTACACAAAGCAGATAATTTCGAATAAATTCTAACGATTTGACTTGGCTAGTTTTTACCAGCAAACCAAATTTTTAGAAAAGTAAGATATATTGACCTTACAATATAAAAACAACTTCAACAGTTTCCCCTTCACTATGATTTTATGCAGACATTCGTAGGTAATGCTAAACATTTACGGCCCCATGGTTGTCTGTAACTTTTTTCCTAATTAATTATTATGTATCTTTCATTAGTTGGAAGTATTCCTATATCAACTGGTTAGTGGCCAAATGGCTTGATAGTTAACTGAAGCCGGGCCAAAAAAAAAATTGTATACAACATAAAGAAGATAAGTTGATTAGCCAAATATAAGATAACTTGTACGTGAAAACCAGCCAATTAAAACCGTTAGAATTTATCCTAAATATCTGCTTTGTGTAAATAATTCGACTGTTCAAATTTAAGAAGTTATATTTTTAAATAGCAAACATTGTTGTTTGTGAAAAAAATAAGCAATTGTGTTTTAATTTTAGAATGTTGCATGTTCTTATAAATAAAGTTCAGGATCATCTACAGAACTTGGCACCCATTTAGATTTCAATTCTTTTGTCGGCGAAGTCGATAACTACGAATATTTTGAATATTGAACTTGACTCCTATTTTTACATTTATGTTTTTGATAGGATTTACTATTTACACGGTTCTTTTCTGTTTATAATTAGTTAGTTGTATCTCTGATAACAAATAGTTATGTTTCGAAACATTAGAGTCAAATACGATTTGATGTGATTTCCATCGAAAACAGACGTACGGATAAATATTATACATATTCTTTCATCACAATAATAAAGTAAAAAATGTACTAAAGTTATGAATTAAAAAAAAAGATTGCCAGAATTGTTTACTGGCGAGATAAGACAATCGGTTTATCAAAGTAAGTAATAATATAAACGAAAATGAAGATATGGAGTCTTCGACATTTGTAAAGATTATGAGACTCGTTTCATTACATCGAAAAATGATATTACATTCTACAAATGAATAAAAGCTACCTTTATATTCATTTCGTTTCAATATCCCAAGAGGATAATTATGAATAGTAATGAAATACTTTTCAACTGTTTTTCGTAGTTTCTTATCACTTTCACCGAGATTTTCTGCACCATTTTACTGATACGTTTCATGTTTTATCGCTTTTTATTTCAAAAATGTACTGAGAGTTTAGCACTTTTTATGATACTACATTCTGTAGGGTTTAAATGTTTTTCTAGCCATTTTCACGGTTTTATCTAATAAAATAAAATTAAATGCGTGTAATTTCTGTTCCTCCTCCTTTATTAAATATTTTACGTTATCGATAATTGTATTCAGCTTCTATACCAAAAGCTAAAATATTCATTAATCTTACTCTGAATATTTACATCCATTTTTTCAATTGATACAAATACCATTATTGTAATCAAAAAAAAAAAAAAACTTAACACATAAGTTTATTATTATTGAAATAATACATTAATTTTATCCCGACATGTTTCGGAGATCAGTGACCCCCATATTCACGGGAGGAACAGTAATATATAAAATAATTTAAAAAAATTTATTTTCGTTCAATGTTTACATGTTTAACGTCATTCTATATAGTTTCTCATGAATATAGAGCACCGACCTCTGAAATATGTCGGGATAAAATTATTAAGATTATTTTAATAACGGAAAACTTTTGCGTTGTTTTTAATTACAATAATATTATTTACAATTATTCACCAGATATTTTTGATGATAATATTAAAAATAAAAATTTTATTTTTGAACCATTTAGTTAACTTGTCAAAGGATTACGATTACCATATTTCAGCATCATCTTTAATGCTTCGTAACCGCAGCCCATTCCTCTTGCTTGTTCTTCTGCGATCATTATACTGCATTCAGCTATCGGCGAATCATCCGTACTCAAGAATAAGTTTACGTCACCGATCATTCTGTCTAAAAATTCACTATTAATATAATTATTTACATATATATATATATATATATATATACTAGCTGACCCAGCCACGCGTTGCTCTGGCTTAGTAGTTATAATAGATTAAATTTTTTTTTTTATTTATTATTTTGATGCAACCAAATTAATTTTTACTAATAAACCTAAAATTATTTAGCCGATTTTGAATCATATGTAGAGAATGAAATTATCCAACTAATATACACTTATTGAATTTACATTTTATTTATCTAATCTTTAACTTTAATCTGTAATCAATGACTTATTTACACAATATACTAAATAAATTAGTTACATAAAAATTAAATGTTATAAATGAGGTAGATAACATTGGTTTCGAACTATTAGTTATATTATTTTATAAAATTGAAAACTATCTAAGCACTAATTTGTGCACAATGTTCTTGGTCAACCTGTCTTTTGCTAACACGAATAGACTTGATGATGTTCCCACTCGTGAGCAGGCAACATATAGTTGCCCATGAGAGAAACACGTATTTTCCAAGTCCAAATCGCAAATAGGCAATGTCAGAGAGTTGTATCGATGAATTAACTTACACTGCCACAATTAAAATAATTTTTTTTTTTTTTTTTTTTATAAGTTTATAATGAAGTGTAAACTTTTGTCAAAGCAAGACGTTTATTAAATACACTGAAATATAAATAAATTAAATGCCGCACAATATCGCACAATATTTTTTTCCCCCATAAACAACAACTCTGTAATAACACGAACATTTTTGTAAACAACAGCGAAAAAATTTATTTTATCATTCATCGATAATAACGTCATGCGCCAGCGATAAACATGGTTGCATTTCGATTAACATCGCACGATACACAAAAGTCGTCACGAAAAGTGGTTGGTGCTCAAAAAATAATAAAATTGTCAGAATTTAATATAACAAATATTTATGTAAATAATTAAAACAAAAAGTAATAGCCAACAATTAAATTTGTTTTTTTTTTAATTGATTGATTAAATTATTTAATATAACAAATATTTATGTAAATAATTAAAACAAAAAGTATCCTATCTCTTAAGTTGGACCAAATTGCACGTATTTTCAAAATTTTATAAAAATCGGATAAGTAAATTCCGAGTTCATCCTGCACAAACATAAAGACATAGGATTTTTATATATATATATATATATTTTTTGAAGTTGTTAATCGATTCAGGCATAAAAAATTCAATATTGCTGCGAGTGCAGGCAAAATGGAATGGTGAATGTGGGACACAAAATTTCAAAACTTTATCGACAATTACCAGATGTATTGTCGTGATTTCGTATTTTAATTACTCAAATTTTAATTTTATCGCATTATTAATTCGTTATTGTTTTTATAGTAGGAATTAAAAAATATCACCATTTCCAATTTTAAAAAAATGAATCACCTGCAAAAAATTTCCTCTACATGTATAGCGAAACATACCGTCAGCGAACGATTTATCCCTCCCCTGATCACACTTAGTGATTTATCATTAAAAGGAAGCGTACAATAATATAAAAACCCAATTCCTTAGCTCTTAAACCTGGCCGGCCTAAGCTAAAAAAACAGTCGAATACAGCGAATGTAACTGTAGCGGAGTCTGTAGCAAAGTCGACACAAGAGAGAAAGAAAAAAATTGAAACTACGAGTAACAAAAAGGAAAAAACCGAAGCTGCAACCAAAAAAAAAAAAACCAAAGTTCCGAAAAATAAAAAATGCCCAAATAAAACTAATTAGGGGAAAAAATAGTTTTATGGTTTTCTTTAATTTTAATGTTTTTCCACTTGTTTTCAATTTTTTTCAGTCAGTTTTGTACGTTTTAAGACATTAAATAAACGTTTACGAAAAAAAACACATACTTTCAGGTATCAGAATCCATGTTTAACTCAAAACCCATATTTTCCCATCAAGGATCTCTTTTTCTCCGCGAACATTACACTATATAACTATGAATTTACAATCAGTGTGTACCTACCTATTTCATTAGCTTCTGTTTCTTCTGCTTGCAAAATAATAAATGTACATTCTGTAAATATAAATTATTAATGTTATTTTTATAGCATGATTATTAATTTTTTATTGAAAAAATAACTGATTTAGTTAAAGATAAATTATTTTTAATTTTCGAAAATAATTATTTTTTTTGATAAACGTCTATTAATTGGGGCAGTTAATTTTCAGCATTATGTTAGTTCGTTCAATTTAGCGACGGTTACAGCTTGAATTAATTTTTAACTTCGCATACTTGCAAATAATTTTAAGTTTTAAACTGTTTTACATAAAATCCATTATAAAAACAAAAAATCTTTTGCTTCGAAATTTTTACTTAGCCGTATTTACGAGTAATTTCAAATCGTTTAAATGTAATTGCAAATCATTTTAAATTATATGTAATTTAAAATTAAATTGTTTTAATTAGCATATTGGTTGAACAAAAGACGAAAATATATATACGAACGAAAACAGCGCACTCTGCGATTAATCAGAACTTTTTTTTGTCTCTAATATATATTTTTATAATTTGATTTGCTTACGAATTAGATTAAGATTTTTTTAATATTATGTAGTTTTACATAAATTTATATAAAAGAAAATATTTAAATCAATCGTATTATGTAATAATATTGTAGTAATAAATCAGATATATTGTTTATTTTCTTTTTACCTACTTTTCAACTCTATCGAATAAACAATGCAAATTAAAACACATTGTACGACTTTTATGTAATAAACAGTATTAGATTAAATTATGAAAGGTTTCGAATAAAAATCTAATAATTAAAATAATTTTTAATATTATAATAGTATTGCAATTAAAATTAATTACAAGTATTTTGGAAGGTTGCAAAACAAAAGATGAAAAACGCATTGAATCCCAGTTAACATAGAAAAACATTCTTCTTTACAAATTCATTTTAGCTGTTTTATTAAGTAAATAACATATATTTAAAATAGAACATTAAATTAAGCAATATAATGAAAAGTTGAAAGAGAATCGAAAATTATTTCAAAAAACCCATAATTTCGGTTTTCACTTTACTTCCAAATCAGTTAGAAAAGTTCATATAATAGCCGTGTATCACTTAACTGTACTCATCATCAAGCCATGATTTTTGCATCTCATATTCTTCTTCTAATGTTAGTAACTCGGAACATGTAGCTTCCCGCAAATTTTCATCCTCCATCCATGAATGATATCTATAAATTTCTTACGATAATTTAATAAATATGCCCACAAAATGTAATAAACATTTCGAAATATTTAATAAAATTACCGTTCTAAACGTTAAAATAATAACCCATCGCGCAAGAAACTTGAATAATTGTTTCGTTTTTAGTACCTTTAATTTATTCATTTACTGTCAACATTCACTGACATCATTTATTTAAATGATAATATAACGATTTTTAGCATATAAAAATAAAAATTTGCACAAGTTTACACGTATATTAAATAAACATATCTAAAATAAATAAATTCGCATCGCACTTAATATAGTTGTATATTAATAAAACTTCGATTTTACTATTTCACCTAAGAATTTAATTTACATTTAGTAATGCTTAAAATCTGAATAAACGTTTTGATTTTGAACATTATGAAAAGACGAGTTATTTAAATTACAACTTTTTCGAAAATACAATAAATTTTTAAGAACTGTATTTACAAAAAATATACACAAACGCATTAAATATTATTCCTAATTTATTCTTCTATTATGTATTTTCAATGGTTAACGCTTACTTTTCAACATGCATTTTCCTATAAGGAACCAAAATTACATGATTTCCGGCAATTGTTGTTTTACTATTTAATCTCATTATAAGAATCAAAAGAAAAAACAAACGAAAATTCAAGTTTAACACGTTACAATTAACAATCAAACTTTAAACAAACCGAATACAACATTTTAAAACAATTATTTGTAAACAAATATAGCCGGATAGTACAATGTGTGATAAAAACCCCCATAGACTTTCGGACCTTTTAATTTAATTGTAAGGCAGTGTCAATGAAATAAATGAAATATTTTAAACTAAATCAACGTAAAAAATGATTTCGTAAAAATGAATTTTCATGTATTTCACGAAGTATTCATATTATGCAATGATAAATATTCCGAAATAATTTAATATTTTTGTCTTTCTTTTCTATATTCTTGTACGATCCTTTGTTTTTATTGATAAATTTTATTTTTTATTATTGTTGGTACTCAGAGTTTGGAAGTCAGCTGAAAACCAAAAGCCACAAGATAAAAGTTATATGTTAACTTTTGTTTGAATTTCTCTGAAATTACAAGCTTTAACAATATATGAGTGAAGTGCGCATGCGTCGAACTATTGCTTTCGAAACAACGCATCCGTAGAATAAAATACCATAAAATGAACAAATCGTTTCTACGTATGTGTAAAGAGTTGAAAAAAATTATGCTTATTTATTTCATCATAAAATATTGATACGATTCCACCTTTCGTCAACTGTCCCTATTCCAGGAAGCTAGTTGCTATGATTTCTTGTTCCTGTTTGTGGACCACTTGTTATAATATCTCTTGTTTCGTAATTTCGGGCGTTAAAGTCGTCAAAACGATTCAAAGAAAAATGATTACAAGAAATTTCTTTTTTTTAGAAAAATAAATAAATAAATTTAATAACGAAAATTCTTTATACAATATGAACGGGCATTGAAATGTGTGCGCTATTACGTCGTTTTTGAGGGAGCAAAAGATACTGTGGCTAGAGTCACTGATATTGTATCAATATACCGGTGTTCAGTGATACAGCCGGGACGATCTGTTCCCTAAAAAGATTAAATAAAAAATAGTAAAAAATTTATGTACCACGGGGAATCTCCTTGGAACACATAATGTTCAGTAGCAGTTGGAAGGTATTTTGTGATTGTTTATTGTTACAATTGTACAGTTCGGAATTCAAGTTTAATCGTAGTTTTTAATTGTCACAATAAACGTATTTTTGATTTTTATTGTATAAAATAAAAGAAGGAAGAGGCAGACTAGTGATAATTTATTCAAATGGAAAACTTGTAAAACTGATACACAAACAACTAAAAATTTACAATTATAACTTGTTTTTGTATATTAATATGTCAGTAGATGATATGCTGTCCTGCTGATCATTATTAAAATAACGTAGCACAGGCGGTCTAATTATTCGAGAGTATCATTTAAAATATTTTCCTACAAGCAACACATTTAAACTTTGAAAGATTCAAAGCGTTTGACTATTTAATTAATTTTCCACGCCTTTTATTCACTTCTTGTAGGTAGCATTGCAAAATTACAAGTAGTTAATCTCATTGGTTTTTTATTTGAATTTTATTTTTTTTTTTTTTTCGATATTTAAATTGATACAGGTACCAATCCTGCAAAATTTTATTAAGAATAAAAAAAATCGAAGAGGAGAATTTCCACAATAATAATTATATTTTCGATGATTCTGATATTGACATAATGGAAAATCAAAATGATACTGTATGTGGACGATGTGTTGAAGTGTTATTATATCTTCTATTTTATTTGGTTTTTATTTCTTATCTCTCTTCGGATCATCATCATTATACAGTGCCATACTTAATTCCTAAACTCGGCAACTACCTATTTGTACATTTCAGTTGTACTGACATAGGCATGGTGTACTAGGCAATTGTTATATGCAACACAAATGTACACACACAAGACTACATTCGGAACTGATTGTAAATGTTTGATTTATCGCGCTACAAGTGCAGTCCCGTGTGTGTCTGCTGCTGTGTATTACCTAGCAAGTATATGATGGTATATGTGGTGGTTTATCATTGCCTTCTGCATAAAATAGCGAGTATTTAATTTAATTTTTCACAATAATTTTTGTCGTTTATTACTTAAGAAGGAATAATATTACAAAATGAAAAAAGTCAGTACTGAGAGCCGTATGTATTCCAAGTTCTAATATTATTTCACATTACCAGCTAACAGATGAAATTGAAATTAGTGCATTATTAAATTATTTTATTAATCGTTAGTATGGCAAAACCAGAAAAATTAAATGTGGATTTGTGAAATAAAAATAGTGTCATACAATTGATATAGAATTTTAATGAATTGTCCTCGGTTTGATAATTACAATAAACATCCTTAAAAACTAGAGCTTGATAAACTGACAAAAACAAGAGATGTTTTTGAATGATTTAACAGCAACTGGCAAAGTATTATTGTCTATCAGTAAATCTTACTTTAGACGAGCAACTTTTAAGTTTTAAAAGAAGATGCAATTTTCAACAGTATCTAGTAAATTTGTAATTGAAATATTTTCTTTAGTCAATTGAAAAACTATGCATACTTAAAACCTTGAAATCTGCACTGGTGTTTGTACAGTGTATTTAATAAGTCTGTGGATGTTGTTAAACGATTGGTTCATCCATCAGAGGTATTAACAAAAATGTTACTATAGAAAATTAGTTTCCTTCAGTTTATAATTTAAATATATTTCCGTGTTCTTTGTTTACATTAACATTCTATAAGATCTATGGTAAGAACACTACAAACGAATAAGGCTGAAGTGCTCTCAAATTTTTTGTGCACTAAAACGAAGAATCTTGTAGCAGTACTTATAGTTTAAAAAAAAAAAAAAAAAAAATTAATAAAATAATTTAAAATAGTTTTAGGAGGTCTGCAGAAATTTTGATTTTCCAATTCGCAGGCCACAGTCTTTTTGCATTGAATTCTTTGTGTGTAAATTTCACTTAGGTGTATAATGTAAGGAGCCAGTCATTTGTCAAATCACACTTATTCACATATTCTTCTTCAATATGGTTTCCTATTAGCAGTGTATATTATCATAAATTACAGTTAACTGAAATTGATATGCCTTGTAGGAGTGTATTCTTAATGTGAATGGATACACAAGGGTGTATTAAGTATGTGTGAAATATTTAATTAGATTTAGCATACTAAAAGCTATATATAAATTCTGTAATGTATAATTCGAACTTTTAGTTATTTTCTTATTGACAACTACAGTTGGCTGACGAGTAATAAACCATATCAAGGCCGTATCTAGACCTAAGTTTCGGGGGTGGTCATGAAAATATTTTTATAATTATACTCCCTCCCCGCATAAATAAATATATATATATATATATACTTGGCCACTTTGGCCTAGCGAGGGGCTGTGCCCCTTGACCCCTCCTGCTTTCATTCCTGTCTCTTTCTCTTCTATACTTTGTATAAAATGATCAAAATGTACAATGTAATTCTTACTGGCATCAACACACAAAAAAAATAACATAACCACAAAAATCCTATTCTAACATTTACCTTCCATTATATAAAATTAAGACATTTTTTCGTTACATTTTTCGTTACATATTTCATTACATAAAATTGTGACATTTTTTAAAAAGCAATAACAAAAATCCTACAAAATATAACAAACGTTACATAAAATTGGGACATTTAGCGTTACATAAAATTGGGACATTTAGCGTTACATAAAATTGGGAAATTTTTCTGGGACATTTTTTGGGACATTTAGCGTTACATAAAATTGGGACATTTTTTCGAATGGGGGGTAGCCTAAGAATTACGTTGTAATTAATATATATATATATATATATATATATATATATATATATGAGTGTGCGTGTGTGTTATCAGGAAATATATTTATTTATAAAGGGTACACTAAAGCCTTATGGTCAATTATTGTATATGCAATATTTGAACACTACAATAGAAACAAATAAAAAAGAGAAGTGATGTCTAGAGGTGTACATTAGGTAGGAACGAAGTTCCTTTCACTTTTTTGTAGATATACAAGTATAAAGTCATTCATAAAGTATACGATAAAAAATGACACAATATATAAATCCCGTATGAATTAACATCGCATTACAAGCGCTCCCTGGTGGGACATCAATACACGCATCATATCTGTGAGATACACAATCAGTAAATTGAATAAAGAAACAAAATTGATCTCGCGACTCGCACAAACACACATACACACATACACACCCATATATAATAGAAAGGGACAGAGTGAAAGAGAACAAGAGTGAAGGTCGCTTGGAGGATGCATAACGCACTTTTTCGTTAGTTCTCCATTTTTGCCAGCCAACTCCTACCAACAAGCCGCGTAAAAGAACTTTGTTCCAAAAATAGTCGTTTCCATAGAATTCATACAAATTTTAAATTTCTTTTCTTCTGTCAAAAATTGAAAAGAAATAAATTTATTCTGAATTTCGGTCCATTTAATTAAAGTAGTTATGATTTCGCAGACATTTCGGGGGGATTTGAACCCGGAAAACCCCCCTACTGGCACGGCCCTGAACCATATATATTAAATATAAGGCTTAAATATTCTAAAACGTTATTTTACCATTCTTTTTAAACTTCCCACAAATCAAATACTTAAGTGTTTTTTTTTTTTAATCTAAAATCAGTATAGACTTCGTGCTTTCTACTAATCTAAACATGTATATAATATAACAGTTTTTGATATATCTACCTCTATTCGTCATGCGTTAGAACATTTGCATATGTTGTAAGCTTACAATGGTATTTATTTCGAAGTCTTTCTTGTCTTTCTGCATGAAGTTTGGGCGCTTTCATGATGCGAGCGATCAAAGGCGCACTCAGGATTTTTTTTTGGTCGGGGCTAGAATTTAGAAGATGGGTTAGAGAGTGGTAACTCGATAACTCGACTAATTGTAAGTACCCATCTATTTCCGTGGTCTGTAAATTAAAATAATAAAAAAAAAACAACCTAAAACCAATGAATTTTATCAAAAAAATAAAAAAAATACAAAATTAACGAATTTTATTTCAAAAAAAAAAAAATAATAACAGAAAAACGTAACTTTATGTTTGTAATAAGCACAAAGTAGATAAGCATAGAATTTAATTTTAAAAAAATTAGGTAAAAGTATATAACATTAAGCAAAAAGTAAATATGTATGTTTTCAAAAAAAAAAATCGAAGTAAAACAAAACATTACAAAACGAAATTATGTTTTCGAGCGGATTTTTTATAAAGATACCTAATACCTCGTCGGCAATTATACTTACTTCACGGTGTATATTCAAGAGCGCAAACTAGTGTTAGTGTTGAGTGTAAAATGTCAAATCCATTTGGGTCCGCTGGATACGTATCTGGGATGCAGTTCTGTAACCTGAGATTCAGTTCTGGATCCATATCCGAATAAATAACGAACTTACCTGTCACTACTACATACAACCGAACAAAGCAATGTAAAACAAAATTACTTTACATTTCTACATCGAATTCATTTATTTTTTCTGTACTATCCCGCATTATGCTAAAAAATTAATTTTGGAAAAAATTTCGAGATTTTTTTGGGGGGAGCAATGGCCCCGTGGCACCCCCCTTGAGTGCGCCAATGCGAGTGATTATCTTATTTACACCATACTCTATATACAATACCATTCTGAATAATATCTGGTTACTAAATTATAACCGTCAAAAAAAGGAAACTCCATTTAATGATAAAATATTTATTTAATCAATTATTTTTAGCTTTTATTTATTAACACATAATTATCATTTCGAATTATTTAAGATTATAAAATAATGGCCACGTAATTAATTTATGTTTAAACATTTAGCGAAGTAACGAATTATATATTCTAGTTTAAATGATTACCGGTTAAAGTAACAACAAAAACATGAAATTAAAAAAATCATAGTACAATGATGATAAAAATAGGGTAGTAAATTTGTATAACAACTTTACACTTTGCGTGACAGTTAATAATAATACGCACGCCTGTTTTGCGTAATATTCCACAAAACTCTTAATAAATTTAGTTCATACGTAACAAAACACCACGTCTTAACATCGTTTAATAATAATAATAATAATAATAATAATAATAATAACAATAAATAACCGTGATAAATTATAAGTAGTAGTAATACCTTTAACGTTATTTTTCGGCTATTCTAATTAAATCTGATTTAAAAATAGTTTCAATGAAATTTCTATGTTACCGATTAACGAAAGGAGATAAAAACGAAAACGAAAACAAAAACAAAAGAGGTAAATTTAACATTTGATATAAAAATTTGAGCAAAATATGAAGTAACTGAAAAATTGAATGCGGTGTTATTGACAGGTAACACTTATAACGTAAATGTTAAAAATAACTGAAAAAATGTAAAATTGCTAAAACTGCTTCATTAACCGGTAATTTTAAATTATTACGTTCCATAAAAAATAACTTACGGAGCGTATACAATCGAAGTAAACGACGGAGACGGTTCGAAAGTGAAGTAGCCAGCAGGTGAAAAACGATTCGTTTGTAGTACGATACGTTAATCATTCTCAGTTGTAAAATTATAGACTTATTCTTGGTTACAGCGATAGTTGTTTTAGGCTCCGTAGTATTAAACTTCCCAAAGAATATAATTTATAAAAGTAGTTTTCATAAAAATTCTTTTAAAAAAAGAGAAACGAAAACGAGAAAAAAGTGTAAAAAAAAATATTTTAAAGTTTTTAATGAGAATTAATATTAATAAGCGATTAAATTATATTAGTTAATTTAGAGATTGAATGCAGCACACTCTTAAAAATCTGTGAATGATAACGATGTTTAAATTATTTTTATAAAACGGAAACTGATTCATTTATGTGATACTGAATTATATATAGGATGTGTAAACTTACTTTTGCATGCCTGCATGTAAAAAATTGACATTAACTGAAGTCAGAAAATTAATAAATTTATTATATTGTTATATTTTTCAATTTGAAAAATAAAAATTTAGAACTCGTTTCCAAGTAAACAAAAAATAAATCTTTTTTTTCCCGGTCTTTTTTAACGAATATATCACATCAGCATTTTTCAGTGATAGTTTTGAGAACAAGAACATTTCTTTAGGATATATACTTTCTTCGTAACGAACGCTCCCTTTTATACAGTCAGCTCCTGTCATTAGGTCTCCCTACTCCCTATAACTCTTCCTTTATCCTCTTCTTTCCTTCATCTTCTGTGCTGTCCGCACTGCTGTCCTTTGTTGCGTCCATTTCGGACCGCTTAGTTATTTAATTTCTTAGCTTAGTTTTCTTGTTGTTGGGTCAATGCCGCTGGCGCGCCCAAAAAAAAATAAAAAAAAAAAAAATACTTTCATTATACAAGTAAAGGAACTTTCTAAAAGCATCATATCATTTTTGAACATGTTCGTTGTTATTGGAATCTGTTGAAAAGTGTTCGATTTAATCTAATTTATAAATGAACTAACAACACATACAGAGCCATATTAACCAGCTTACTGCTTGACAAAACTTTTTCAGTAGTTACTCAAAACTTAATTTCCAGTTGACCATTGTAATGGTCTGTTCGTTGTCATTCTTACTATTGTTATTTATTTTTTATTTTTTATTTTCGAACCGACAGGAAACAGTTCAATTTTGCTGGGTCTTCATAACGATAAGAGAAATAAGATCAGATTGCTTTTTTCCCCGCGCTTTAGAATGTAGTACTACTGCTGTGAATATTTAAGCAACATTACTGTTTCTTAATTCATGTATCTGTAGGGTTGATGTCGGAGGGTTCACGCTATTAACTTGAAGTGATGATCCTTTAATATTTCAAGTTTGGAGCAATGGTCCCTTAGTACTGTAAATCTGACTTTATTATGCAAATTTTGAACGCGGTATTTATTCATTTTACAAATAAGTAGTATTCAACATTGTCAGTGAATTAGTACAAAAACAGCCGGTACATATTTAATTTAAAGGATTCGTAATTTAGGCAGTATGAACTCTTTGTTGTTATTATTTTTTTAAATTAATACGAAACATATACAGTGAGTGACATTAATCTTTGAACACAGTTGGGATCGGAACAAAAATACACAAAAAAATGAAAGAGAAAAAGGTATATTCTGAATTTTTTTAGGCGAATAACAAAACGAAGAATCTCTTACACATGTACAGAAACAAAAAAGTCGGAAAACAAAAATCAAACACAACGTCGATTACGACGAACGCAAAAATGGCGAAATCACGCGTTACATTAATCGTTGAACACATTCCAAATCATGGAAAAATTCTTCCTTCTAGGACAGCAAGTGGGAATTTAATATTTCGTACGACCACCTTTGGCCTCCACAACGGCTTTAAGCCTTCGCGGCATGGAAAAAACCAACTTCTCTAAGTACTGGAATCTTTGCCAATTCTTCTTGTAGACGATCCTGCAAATCATGCTTGGTCGGGACGGCCTCTCTCGAACTTTGCGGTCTAAGTAATTCCACAGGTGCTCAACTGGATTATAATCTGGTGACTGTGGCGGCGTTTCGAGGACCTTCGGGCAGTTGTATAAGAGCCACTCACGCGTACGATAAGCTGTATGCTTCGGGTCGTTGTACAAGCGAAAGGATCTTAGGATTCCCAACTTCTCCGTACTGTGGCGTAAATTCTTTTTCAGGATCTCTGTTACATAGCAGCATTCATATTCCCTGTGATGAACTTCAATGCACCATTCGCGGCAAAGCAACCCCATACTTTAATATTGCCACCACTGTGTTTTATTGTGGTGGTTATGTTTTTACTTTCCAGTGCTGTATTGGGTTTACGCCATACTCTGACTACTTCGATTCATCTGTAAAAAGGGCGTCACGCCAAAACGTTTCCGGTTCGAACTGGTAATTTTTTGCGATCTCGAGACGCTTTTGTTTGTTCGCTGCACTGATATAGGGTTTTCTACAAGCCGTTCGCGAAAAGTAGCCCATCCTTTTCACTGCTCGGCGTACAGTTATGGGCCGAAATTGTTACACCTGCTCTTCGGACTAGTTCACGACTTAATTGTGGTGCGCTTACCTGCGGAGTTCTGGCGATCTTGATCCAGCGTTCATCAGTCTCATTCAATTTTCTCGGTTGTCCTTTTTGCGGAATTGAATGCATGCGATTTTCTTGTTTGAAGCGTCGTAAAATCGCGTATACGGTGGTTCAACGAATATTTACTAATTTCGTCATTTGATCTCCCGATAAACCTTCCTCGAAGTTCAAAATTACGAGTTTACGGACCGCAAGAGGGGTATGTTGGCCTTTACACACATTTTTTCGAATATCAAGCACACTTTTTTGAATCGTGACGAATCTACACTATTTCACGGCGAAATATTTTTATGCACTAGTTCCTCTTACGTAGGTACACTTGCACTGTACGAATCTGACGCATTCCAGAAAAACTCATAACTTGCTTCGCACTCGGCCTTTTTTACCTATTCAACGATTAATGTAACGTGTTATTTCGTCGCACTTTCACGTGTGCTGCTCTAACTTCCGACTTACTACATTGAACTCTAATTTTGGTGACTTAGACTTCGATATATTCTCTTTCGTCTCACACAACAGTCGCATATTCCATTCAGCCATTACCAAGATATAGGAGTTTCCCCAACTTGGTGTGCGCTGTTCAACGATTAATGTCACTCACTGTATATGCACATACGTATATATATATATATATATAAGTTTTGAAGTTATTTAGTAATTTGTTGGAAGTTCCAATTATTTGTTTCTTCAACGTTATATCATCTTCATTTAAATCAATTACTGATTATTAGTAGTACGGTAGTCACAAAAAAAAAACGAAAAAACATAAAAACATAAAAACGAAAAAGCAAAATAATTTTAAACGACAATTTGAATGGTAGCAACTTTGTAAACGAAAATTAATTAAATTGGAATTTAAGTGAAATTTTGTAAAACTTCAAAATTGTTTTTTTAATTTTTATAACGAATCCTAAATACCTGGGTTTTTAAAAATATTTCACCCAATTTATCGCTGAAACAAATTTGTAAGTTTGTTTTCTATTGAAATTGATACAGAAGTTAAACAACTAGTAACATATTTTTTAAAAAATAATTTCATATTTAATATTATTTAAATATTCACAAATTTTCATATACTCAAAAAACGATTTACACGTAAACATAAAACATAAGAATATCTATATATATATATTATATAAATTTTTATTTTCAGAAATATTTAAAAATCGAAATCGGAAAACGATGAAAGTGCGAATAAAAACATAATTACTTATATTTTATCACTCAAATTTTAACTTGATGTCTAAAGATTTCAATTCAGTCACAAATTTAATCGTAAGATCCCGCTAATTTTTAGGTTCTATATTTTACAGTAATTTCTTAAACATGGCAACATTATAACAAAATTGGTTGTTGTTCAGTAGTCTTTCCGAAAGTTAAGGTGTCTTGATATTCCTACGGAATATAAAATACCAAAAAAAACTAATAAAAAGTAATAAACCATTTTGAATTATTCCTTGTATGTACATGCGAACATAGAGAGCATTATGCTTTTGGGAAATCAACTACATAACACGAGTAGATTTCTTCAGTTTTTGTCTAATTATGAAAATAAAAATTGGATGATTAATGGAAATGGTACAAAATGTACTTGTTACACGAATACATAATTTATTTGATGATATTCTTCAGTAAAGGCGTATATTGCGGTTGCAATATCTTACGAAAAAACTTTTTAATTAATGGGTGTTTGTAAAATAAGGTTATTTATTGCTCCTTTAGCTGTTTGAGTAAACCGTACTATTTGACCGGGCAGTGCCACTCAATTAGATTGCGCTGTATGATTAAAATGTGCCGTTTGATTGGATTATGACATCTCAGGGCTAATAATTTGTTTTAATTGAGATTACGCTATTTATTAGGTAGCTTCACCAGAGATTATGCTCTTTGAATAAATTATATTATTTCTTTGCATTCAGTAATTTTATGAACGCTAACTAAAAGGAACTCCAAACAATGCGAGCTCAACAGTATAAGAGTAGTTTGTGTTTTTGGTACATGTGTAATTATTTGGTCGGTCTATTATCAACAATTTGACACTGGCAATACTGAGTGAGAAGTAAAATAGGCCATCTTCCCGCTAAAACCGTACTAACAAAAAAGCTATTTATTAATGAAGGTTTTCAGATTTTTGTAATAAAGAAGCTTGTAATCGGAGGAAAATTTCGCTGATTTCTGTATTTTCATATTTTTCCGTTTAATGAGGTTTTCGTAGAGATTAAAAATGTCTTATTTCTTATACCCGAATTTTCTGTTTGGTTTTTCTAAATTGTCTTTGCGGGCCTTTTTTACTCCTCATCCATTATCTTCAGAGAATATAACTGAGTGCGCAGTTCCTCATGCTTAAAAGATGATAGGCGCCTATTAGCAGACGAGCATGTTACTACTTCGTGATATGTTAAAATTGGTGTTTAGAGAATCGAAGTTGCTTGTTTTTCTTATGGGTAACAAATATGGATGAAAAACGAGTATTATAAAACTGTTATCGAGTTCATAAATTATCAGTTTAATATTATTGACGAGAATTATAAATTAAATGAAATATTTGCTAATAATAACAAAATCTTTCGAAGCGAAAACTACTAATGAATAATTCAGTGAACACCTTGGGATAGAATTATTTTTGAAAAATAAATAACTGCAATTTTAATTGCATACTGAAATGATGTCACAAATCTGCCGCGGTGACTACGATGTAATCACACAGAAATCTAGAATGAAAGTTTTAACAATTACTAGTTAATATTTGACTAATTATACCAAATTATATATGTGGAATGTATGTTTCAGCTCTAATTAAAGCCCCACCTCCTAAAAAAAAAACAAAACAAAAAAAATGAATAATTTTGATCTTGACCATCTTGCGGGTTAAGTACAGCATGTTAACTAATAAGATGAACAACAAACAGCACTCTGAGATTGGTATTAAATTACTATCAGGCGAAGGCGAACCTGTATTTTTAAAGCAATCTGATCTACAACTAATTGTCAAATTAGCACACACACACATAAGCAATCACTCTGCATGGGTGGTTAAGATGAAGTCGCGTTTAATTTTAAGAACACAAAAAATAACATAAAACCATGTAAAATGATTAATGTATCTAAAAGATAATCGTATTCTACTCTTTTTTTTTTATTTTTTATTAACGAGAGGTTTCAATTTCGGCACTTTCAGCATTTCCCATTTCGATTTTACAATTATAAAATAAATTATTTTAAAAGAGTAGTTTTTACTTATTAAAAAATTACACAATTTACAAAATACGTACTTATCAACATATTAAATGTACTAACATGATAGTACGTAAAACACGCTGCAGAATAATCTCTGCACATATTTACCACGAGGCTCTAGCATATTTTTATGTATATTTTTATTGTAACGGTATTTTTTTTTATATATTTTACACTATTCGTTAATGTTTTTTCATAAAACAATCTTTAAAAGTACTTCAGTTTAATGTTAGTGTGATAATATTAAAATACAGTTAACACATTAATCTACACATTGAATAACGATGAATGAATTTATCTGCAAGGAAATATACACTTACCTGTTATATCGTTTTATAAACGCGTTTTTATTTAAAAATTATAACATTATAAAAACTTTTTCTTATTGACGAAAGGCAAATGGTATCACAGAAAATTCCTTACAGATTATGTGAATAATACAACACTAAAAAAAAAAAAAAAAAATCAACGAAATAACAATAATTAAAGCTGATAAATCAGCATCAGTTTTATTACGATGTTATTACGATGTTATATGCATTATTATGAATTACATCAAATATTTTCAAGCTAATTTTATTTCATACTGCCTAGATCATTAAATAATAGGAAAAAAAAACAAAACATTACTAAGTAATTTTACTTTCTATGTTTTATGTGTAGAAAATTATCGAATATTATTTTTCAGAAGTTGAAGATACTTTTACACTAAATCCGTCCAGGTCAAGTTAGCAAATTTAATTAATTATTAATATATGTAGATATATTTTTTTGATTTTACGAAATATTTCTATTTGTATTATTTCAAAACGGCTTGAGCTTTTCGAATAGTTTCCCAAACGTAGGAATTACTAATAATAAATTGTGACATCACCGTAATGTACAAAATGTAAATAAACGAAAGAAAAAAAAAAAAAAGCATTCTTAAGAAAGAACTTATAAGTATGTTTTCACAATTTTTTACAAAAGTAGTTCGGACGATTCTATCACTAAAAATTTTAATAATTAAATTCTTACAATTATTTATTACTTTTTCTGTAGTTATTTAAGGACGTTACAGGTAAAATAAAAGCGTTTGTTCAAACAAGAGGTATGCATATACGATATATTTCCACTTCACCTTATATCGGATAAACTATTGTACTTTATCGTATTTTATTTAGAAATAAAATAAATGTAACACACTGTGAGATGTGATTTGGAAAATAAGTTCACAAAAAATACATGAAACATAAATTAATCTCCTTGTCAATTTGATATGCGGAAAGATGTATGTATATTATATGTAGATTAATGAAACTAAAGCGGACGACTTTCTAATCCGTTAAGCAGATCGAATAAATTGACCGGAGGACTGTTTTAGTGTGAAAGTATTCGGTACAAAAGATTTTTTAAAAAGTCGCATTTTAGTCAATTTTAATCGGCTAATAGTAATTTAGCGCGATTTAAATGGTTTTTCGTTACAGTTCGGACCAGTCCTAAAACGATGCGCAGACATTGCATAATGAAAATTTATTAGAATTGCTAAATTTTTTACTTTTTCTCGAATATAGAATAAACCTAAATCTAAAATTTTGATCTTTTTATTATACTTTAGATTATTTTTTAATCTGAATTATAGTTCAAAATGTGAAATTCGAAAATTTTATAAGCCTACAGAGAAAACGCAATTGTACAGAAACGGATCATCTGTTACAAATTGAGAAATAGTTCGAAACAAAAAGATTTATCGTAGAAGATTTCTGAGCATTTGGGATATGATAATGAAGTGCTTTAAAAATAAACGTACTTAAAATACCATATGTCCCTATTTATGTCTTAAGAAATGATGACTCGAGTTTAATTCATGAAAAGAGATGCCGGGCGTCTTTAAATAAAAATCTCTAAATAAAAAAAAATAATAATATACAATACAATGGGTATTCTCATTAGAATAGTCACTCCGGTTTTATTTCTTATTACTTTTTTCCCCCGAATATTATAAAGTTGATTTTATTAAGGCAAAATGCTACCATACACCTTTTTGGCGATATGATTCTACGAATTTCAAATACGCATTTACGCTGAATTTTTCAGTTTCATAATACTGGAGAGATATATATATATATGTGAAAATATCGATTTAAAATTAAAATTAACAAAAGTAATTTTCAGTTTATAGTGTGACGATTTTAATTACTGCTGAATTAATGAGATTACAATTAATAACAAAAAAACTCGAAATAACGTAATAGCAATAAATTAACAAATTTACGAGTCATGTTCAAAAATAAACTAAGAAAAATAATTTTTTTAAATTATTTCAACGTTTACATTTGAAACAAGCAGTTTTTGCTTAAAATGAAAAAAGTAATAATTATATTCAGTCATTTTATTAAATCCCATTGTATAAGATTAAATTCCGTGTGTTCGGAAAGCCGATGAAAATCGTTAACAATTGTTCACACGTTTATATTATGGATTTAAAAGGTCGTTTACTATCCTGTAGCTTAGAGCATGTCTTCGGACCGGTCCCGCTTATAGCTGAATAATTCACACACATCTAGTTAACGTCTCCTGGTATTGCGAATTAAAGAAATTTCACATTTAAAGTTGTGCTACATTATATTCGGCCGGGCTGATATGTACATAAAGTATACGGAAATGGAAAATCATTCGGGTTAAAAGCAAAATAATCTAGCGTAAACCGTATATAGGCATTTTTAGTTTTATGCGGTACTGCAGTGGACGCGCTGTATTCGAAAAATTTTGTATAACGAAAAGGAACTGTGTCTCCGATTTCGTTTCATAGAACTGTTTCAATTTCTGCGATTTCGGTCCTACATAAAAATTTTCGTAATAAAGCGGTACATACAATAATAATAACATCGTTTTCAAGATACATAATAATAATTTTATAAGATGTACACTAAAAGCAGGGGGAACTACTTTGATGATAGTTCAAAGCAACATCATTACGATTATATAAAACACAGTAGCTAACGGGGGAAATTTCTTAATTCGTAAGAGGCATAAATACGTTAAGTGTGATTTTTGGATGATCTACTATATATTTATATCGTACGTGAAATATTTCAGAATAAATTTATTCTTTTTATTATTATTAAAATAGTTTTACAGAACTTTTTAAATTGAACGCTCCACTTAAATGAAAAGCGCCGCCGCGCTGGTGGGAAATTTAATTTTTATTGATAACGAAAACACTGTTTATTCGAAGAGGTTGGCATGAAAAGGTCCGTCGACAATAAGTTGGATAGTCCGTGCAATATACTGTTTTAAAAACACGTTAAAAGGACTCTTACTTTTTTCGTATTTGAAGTTTCAATCGGGATTTGCACTGTAGGGTGTAGGCCCGGATTAAGCGTATGATAGGCCCGGGGCTACGGAATTATTAGGGGCTCTTTTCGGAAGTAGTGATAAAATTATCACTTTTATAGAATAACTAAATTTTCTTTAATTTAATTTAATTATATTATTTTGAATTCACGAATTAACATGTAATTATTAATGTAAACAAAACTAAATATCATATATAGACAATGGGTAGAATTTTCGATGCCAAAAAAAAAAAATATATATATATATAGGGTGATTTTTTAAGAGTTCAGTTTTCTCAGGTTGGCAGCACTGGTCGGTATTGGCGTCCAAACGTCGTCATCTATCAAAGTGAAAAGTTTTCAGTATACTCTCTGCCATTTCATCATCATGGAAAGACTTATAAATAAGCAACGACGATTGTGATATGGTTGAAATTTATTATCAAAAACCAGTGCTCTGTGAAAAATGTGCATCGTTTGTTCATATTATGGTCGTCATAATCGACCTGGTGAATCAACAATTCGTGCTGTTATCACGAAATTTCGCACCAAATTTACTTTGTTGGACATTAAACCGTCGACTACTCGCATAAAAGGATAGTGTGTGTGCGTGTGTTGCGCGTGTACACACGCATACACATTCATACAGACATTTCCCCAAAAAAAACGTAGATTCCGACTCGTTATACTTGAAAACAAATTTCTGATAGGTATTATGGAACAACTCGAAATTTTACTATTACGAAGTTTCGCTCCTCCTGTAGGGGGAAATAAAATTGGATACAAAATTATTAAGAAATAAATTGATTAAAAAATGCACTTTCTCCTGTAAAGTTAATTTTATTTATTTCAAAAAACAAATTGATGTATATGACAAATGATAGATTGATCTTTTATTACATGTCGGAAGTGGGTGTCTCTTGGGGCCCCTTTATAAGGCGGGGCCCAGGGCTGCAGCCTCCCCCCCTAGACCTCCTAAATCCAGACCTAGTAGGTTGTCTATATTTATTTATTATGTGTATTTATTATCGTGTAAAATAACATCTTATATCATCTTTCGATACTTCAAAGCAGTTTTTATTAACTGTACATTTTACATAATTTCTAACGTTACAATATTTGTTTGTAAAACTAAAACCATTTCGGACGAGGGTAGTTTTGAAATCGACAACAAATAAAATAAATGAACTCTTTAAAATATGGTAATGGCAGTGCGCAGTAAGATGAGCCTGGGGATTCGACCAAATTTGCTTTGGTATTATTTTGAGGATTTAAACGTGAAATTAAAATATATGTCTATTTTTAACATCATTAATAACAGACGAGTTAATCCTAAAAAAGATTGTCAAAAATCCAACTCTTAAAATGAAAAAAAAAGACAAAATTCAACAATTTGGACCGGATGACGAGTAACAATTTTTCAGAACTGGAACTAGAAAAGAAAACAACACCTGCTGCTGCAGTTTTCGTAGGAGTTTTCGATATCGGTTAAAAAGTCTGTTATTGTTATTTAATAAAAAAAAAACACGCACAGTCCCTTAAAAGTGTAGTAAATTAGTCTTCGATGCAATTAAAAACAAAACAAAAAAAAACCAAAAAAAAAACAAAAAACGCATGGAATGTACAGGAAATTATGAAAATGAGTTAATGAGCGTAGTAGGATATTCGGGCAACGTGAAATTTTTTTTCGGGTACAATCAATTCTCGGCCGTCCGAAATAATGGTGTATAGTTAACCGAAAGAAGATGGATTTTTTTCTTTTGATCTAACATTAAATTATTCTATCATTTATGATCACTTCAAAAATTGACGTTACGAAAATGCCTTTTATTTCTAGAAATAGACTACCAATATTGAATGAAAATTATCGCAAAAATGGCGCATATTACGGCACTTTATAATAATCAGAAGTAATATTTTCTTCAAATTACTCAACAATGAGTCACAGCACTTTGGAATTCAACGTTTTTTATTGACTTTTTTTTTTTTTTTTTATCTTTTTCCTCTCAATGCTCTTTGCGCTAATGATTAAACGAATTTATTTAGGTCATTCAGAATGTAAGGTTCCAACCGTAATAATAAACGAAAATTAAATTTGAAATTCGCATTTGATTCCTCGAGACCATTCCACGTTTTCCGATATATGAATCCTTTAAATTTAAACATTTGTCACATCTTATAATTAATTTTTCAATGCGGTCCCTATAAAATTTTCTGTCCAGTTTTTGAAGATTTCGATGACTCGATTTTTAAGTAATCGTCGTCCTCCTGTTTTTTTGTTTTTTTTTTTTAATTGAAGAAATAAAGCGCAATCACTACAAGAAAAAGGTCCGGCCTGTCGGGTGGGTGGGATACAACTGACCATCGGAATGTGGCGATAAGTTCTTGGGTAACCTTCGCTTTGTGTAGCTGTGTTTTTCATACAATAATTGAGAATTCCTTTCGAAACTTTTCCTGGCCGCTCAACATTTTTATTACTTTCCTTAAATCTGTATATTTGTCTGTACTGCTCACCATTAATGATCTGCCCAGATTCCATAAGTCCTACTAAAACGATCCCCCTTCGTTGTTCCGAAACACGATTGCCATTTCAATATCAGGATTTTCTATGAGGTAAGTCATTTTAAATGTCTATTACGAACCATCTAATAATGGTACATTAATTAATTTTGTCTCGTTCTAAAGATGAAACAATCAGCTGAAAAGCGAAAGTTCGTTTGCTCCACTATTGCCATTGTATGACGAACGCTTGCTATGGGAACATTATTTTCGGAGTAGCCCTTGTGACTATATATTTAATATATATATATATATAGTATTTTATATTTGGAGAATGAAAAGTATTTGCTATTAATGATTCTAAGAATTTATGTATTTTCCTGTGAAGGAAGATAGAAACAAGAACATGGCGTAAGATGAGATTTAGAGAAAATTTTAGTTCTCGTTGACTTTACCTTTAACGGTTGAAAGATCAAAAATTTGAAAGATGCGTAAACAGAGTAATTATATTTTGTTCGTATTGAAAGTATTTATAATTGCCATTATCGCATTTAAAAGTATGTACCGATAACACTAATTGTATAACTATCAATTTAAAGTAATACATAATATTTTTTAACAATTGTATACTTTTTAACGTAGCCTCACCATTCGAAATTCTTTAGTAAATATTGTTGTACCTTAATCTTCTTGGAGAATTCTGGAAACTTCTTAAATTTTCGACTGTCGTGTAAAATTCTCGGGTCATATCGCGTCTTCTATATACGTCTATGCTACTAGGAAACCTAATCATTTAGAAACAGTACAATTACATTTTTTTACTAAAAATTTTCATCTATTCTTCGGAAAAAAAGTATAATATGTGTTTCCAATTGGCGCAATTGTTTATAAAATGAATGAATAATCGATTTTGAAAATGAAAGAACTTGCTGGCTAAAAACATTTTACTCAATTTTTTCTTCTTCATCAATAGCGAAAACTGTTATTATAGTTTATCTCTCAATTCTAACTATACTCTTCGTTGTATTTATTTTCTGTTCGGCTTAATCGAAAAATAGGAATTTCAACACACACGCACAAAAAGGGGTGGGGTGGGGATAGGGGGGGGGATAAAATACCTTATTTTTTACTAGTCAGAGTTTTAACATGTTTCACTCGGTGTGTTTCTTTGGTGGCAACAAAGAAGAAAACAAATAAGTAAGACCGACTTGGTCGGATTGCGCACACAGTCTTTATTATTAATAAAAGTTACACACACTTTTAAAATATAATTTATGCAATTGCGTTAAAAACCGCTGACACTACTAAAGAGGTGAGAGAAAACGTGACAGGAATATTAATAACCAGACCTATAGTTTCTAAGGTTTCGTACACACAGATAACTTCAGATTTGTTTTACGAATACGAAGAGCAAGGCACTGCTTTCGGCCGAATCTTCAAAGTTAATACTCGTATATCCGCTCACTGAGAGTAAAGACACTTGACGAAAAACAAAGACTTAACGCCGATTGTAATTACCGTCGGGGTCCGTGAAAATTTTGCGCGATGCTAAATTGTAAACTAAAAAATACAAAAAAAACTATGCTTCAACTCGAACTGAAAATATTCATAAAACAACAAAAATACATAATACTTATGAATACAGCAAATTAAAAAAAACAACAAAAAAACCAGCATAATCTCAAAATAAAGGACTATAGATCATCCGCCGATGATACAGTCATGTTGTTACTACTTGGTGACTCGCAAGAAGATGTTGCGATATCTTGCAAGTTGACAAAGATAACATAAATGGACAAGTTATTAGGAAAACGAGATTAACTAACAACAATCGGTACACGTTATGTTTACATTTTGTAAACATAAAAACTATCCTATAGGTCTCGATAGCGAGATCGGACTATAAACTTCACATACTCTCGAATTTAGAGATCTCGAAACAGTTACTTATCGATAACTGTTAAAGGAGCTTTAAGCGCACTAAGCCTCATTAGTTGGTCAAATAAATTTATCTATACATGTATACTTGCGTGTATGTGCATATGTACGTGTTTATATGTATGCTTGTGTGCATATGTATATACATAGGTACTATTTAATTGTACTTTTGTTTATACTTTTTTTTTTTTTTTTTGAGAGAGGGGGCTCTAGCCAAGATCAGCGATCCAGCAATCTAAGATAAATATGTAAAACAGAAGAAGAGAGTTCAGATTTTAATACACGTGAAAATGGAGAAAATGAACTCGGCCAAACCGGAAAGGAAGAAAGCGAGAAAGTATGTGTAAAATGCGCAATGAGGGTCGGAACGATTATGAGAATCATCTGGGCTACAGAAGAAAACGCTTTGGTGAAAAAAAGAACATACGAAGGAAACAAGGTACGTGTAACAAACGCGGTTATGGTCCGAGGGATTAACAATGCAATTAGAGAAGAAGTTAAAGTAATAGGAAGAGAGTATTTAACGTTCGATAGAAGGTGAAACAAAATAAAAGTATGTAAAGGGTTTGAAAAGCAGAAGGTAAACATGGGAGTTTATAATATGTATTCGCGAAGAAAAATGCCAATTGTTAAAATGGATATGGATAAGAAGGAATTAATTTGGAAAAGGTAATTAGATGTTTTATGAGGAAGTGATCATCGAGAAAGGGTCTGCCGGTGTGTAAAGCATGAGAGTATTGCAAAGGTAGGCGAATATTTCAGAACGCTAAGACAAAAAGAGACAAAAGCACAAATGCTGGACGACTCTGCTGGGTTTGGGAAGAAGATGTGTCCATATATAAGTGTCACTGTAAACAAAAGTAATCAAGTTTGGAGCAGGTGATTGATATATAATGAATATGAAGGTTATTTGGGTTGCCAGCCTTTTGATACGGAGAATGAGCGTTTAACAGACTAGTTCTTTTAAGGAAAGAGGTGTGTATAAATAGGAAATTAATAGTCCGTCTAGAATAACGTCAGGATAAGAAAAGAAATAATGGAATAGATAGACGATTTAAGTTGTTAATCAAAGAGATATGGTTGGAAGGAAAATACAATGCTGATTTAGGAAGATTCAAAATAGATGTAGACTGAGAGGGTTTAAGTATGTTTAAAAGGTTATTGTTACAAGTTAGCTTAGGCTAATTACAACACCGCTTGAAAAATGTAGATTTATCTATCCTAATAATATTGTACTGAAATACACATGTTAAAAATAGTGAACCTGCGCTACTAAACATCATTTTATGTGTTGATGTTAACAAATATGCATTACATCAGTAATTTCTCACACACACAAAAAAACAAAAAACAAACAAAGATTTTACCTTATAATTAACTTGCTATTAATTCAGTTAATATTCCTCTTTTTTTCTTTTTTTTTTTTTAAGCTAATTTAGAGTAGTCATATAAGAAAATCATTTTTTCATCGTATACTTATTCGGAATGTTTTTATTTTTTATTCTTTATTTTTAGAGACGACCATTGCGTATTAAACGCTCTAAAACAGAATACTTGCACCTTCTCGCTGTTGTGGTTTTCGTTTTAATCACAATCCATATTTGATGACTTTAATTATACAATATTTTTATTTTATTTTATTTTTTTTCTTCACAAAATCATCTGATTTTTTACTCATATTTCATTTTTATACTACCTTTTGTATATTTATCAATTATATTTTTTTTCACCTCTAAATCGCAAAAAAAATGTATTTATTTCATTCCTGCGTAACTGCTTTTAGCTGATAGTTTCTATACTATTAGAAAAAATAAGGTAGGAATTCGTTTGTAAACAATTTCTTCTTATTCATTTTACACTTTTAGATCCTAACATGCATTGAATTAAAAACCTTCATCCGGGCTTATTAATATTCAAAAAAATGCATATCTTCTTTTCTACTTTATTGTTATATTTGTAACATTAAAAAAGTAAAATTGTTTATTAATAAATTTTGATTTAAAAAAAAAAAAAAGGAAAAAGTCAGTTAAATAGTTTCCTTTCGGCGTATTTTAAAACATGGGGCTAGTCCTAGTGTTTTTTTCTAAATTTCTCGTTATGGAAAAAAAAAATCGAAAAATTACAAGCAAAGAAAGAAAAATATCGCGAAGAATTTTAGGCCCGATTAAAGAAAACGAAGGATACAGACAAAGAACCCCAAGTACTCGGAGAAATGTTATAGGAGCGCACACGATATGCGCTTCTAACTAGCTGAATTTTTACATTTCTTCAAAAAGTATAAAGAATCGATGGAAGTGGTTGATGGGAGTAAAAATCGATTTAATGGAACCTCGAACTACGTCAACCATTGAGAAAAAAACTAGTAGAACATCGGAGCTTCAAGGAGAAATTGAAACTGCGCATGGGGAAACAATGGACTGAAGGAAGAAAGAAAGTAGTAGCATCGACGGCGAATGCGGCAATATTGGGAACAGCAGAAAGCGAAGAAACCTATTAATTGAAATATCGTGGTCCAAAATTGATCAATTCAATAATAATAATAATGTAAATATGGTTAGAATCTCGTTTGACAGTCCGATTAGCAGCCGGACTATTGACAATAACGAGAGTGACATAATGTAACATGCGAATTTCTTTAATGTAATTTCAATTGAAAATTAAATGTTACCTTGCAATCGGCCTGATACCATTAAGTTCTAATTCCTTTTGCAACATATTTATTTTTATGTAGGCCGCGTTCAGTTGATGTTGCAGCTTTCGAATATACGTGTTACAAACTTTATTACGGCAACCACAACGATTTGTAGCTTTAATATTTTCCGCTAGAAAACCATCGCCGTATGTCAAAGCTCTACCCATGCTCTAGTGTTCAAACATGTTTATGAACTCGAAATTTAAATTATTTTCCATAATTATACGAATAAACATAATATAATACATATGTATAAGTAACATATACCTTATACATTACTGAATGATTAATACACCACGAAACGTTATAAATAAGCTCGTAGTCCTAATGAAAAGTTGCCTTATTTTATCATTATACCACGCCTGAAAAATACTGATAAATTTCTCAGTTGTTTTAAGACTGCATAAAATCGCTTTAAGTAAAACGGAGAAGGAGAGAGAGAAAAAGAATGCAATACCGGATGGGGATGTATGATGTACTGTATCGTCTTCGTATGAACATAAATGGCGACGCGGTGACATGCGAGACAAAAAGAAACATTTAAAGTGCTTATTTCATGATGTGCGATGCATAAAATATTATTCTTCCCGTTTATATTTATCGCACTGGTTTTCCATTGTAGATTTCCTAATTCGAGGGTAGCATTAAATAACTTTGGCGAAATAGTGTTACTTTGTCTCACTCCCTTTTTCATCTTCGCTACGTCGCGTAGAATTGTATTTGCGGTGTGGTTGAACGGGGACATACATTTTTGTTTAATGTACTAAATATCTATGCGGTAAATTCTAGAATGCGCATATGTGATGGAACAATTAAAAATAACAAGAATACAAACATAAAAAAAATTTAAAAATTGTCACTTGCCTAATTTTAATTTACCCGAGGCTCTCGGTTAATTATTAAATATTATAGACATAATAATAAAAATAACACATAAAATCGATGAGGAAGAATTTAGCAATCTTATTTAAGAAACATAAAAAATAAAAACGAATATAATGTGAATCATTAACAATAGAGTATAATTTTCGAATGGTAATTTATACCTGTTTTGTTTGCAACATAAAACAAATAATCTACAATACATAAATGGCCAGCCGGGTTTCAATTGAAGGAAAAAATAGTATTAGATGAACACTAGGCAAGTGATATTGGTTTCTTGACTTTTCAAAGTGGAGTTCTCGTTTTTTTTTTTTAGTGAAGTGGTGGTTCATCTCACGTTAACATACATGTATTGGCTAAACTGCTGTATTTTTTTTTTTTTTTTTTTTGTGAAAACAACATCCTGTACCGTGTTTAACTGCTGTGGTTAATACGAAGATGCACAGTTTGTTTTTATAGATATCTGCTTATTCCGCTAGTTCTGATAAATAGTGTTACAGATAAAATTGCATTGGGGGAATTTTCAAGAACGTTGGTGGCTGTTTTGTTATTAATAGAAGGGGGCCGCCAGTGGGGTGAGAGTGTTGGACAGTCGCACAGTATGTGGGAAGTTGAGGGAGCAACAACTTGGCCACAGAAAGGACAATTCATAGGAGGGGGGTTCTTTGCAAAATAAAATTATGCGACATGGCCGTGTGACCTGTGCGCAAGCGGCTAAGTGCACAGAAATCTCTGCGGGAAATACTTTTGTCCTATGGTTCGGTTGAGGGTTTAATTAACCTTAAGAAAGTCTGATACGAGGACCAATGGGCTTTTCATGAGGACGTGAGATTATTGAAAATTATGTTCGATAGATAAGGTGGAGGAGGGCTGTTACTAGGCAGGGGGTAATATATTGCTGTTAGGGCGGATAGTTGTATTGGTTCGAAAAAATTTCCATCGGTCTGTGAGAGGTATCAAACTCTGTGAAAGTTTTATAATTTTTTTTTTCTTCGTTTTACGCCGCAGAATATTATAAACCAGTCTATTCATGATAATGGTTTAGTCTGTGTTCACGACGAGGAATCCGGCATTTATTTTTATCCACTTCCTATTATTTTTTTATTGGTTTATTTAAGGTCGCTCTATAACAACTTCCTATTCTAAAATGTCTTTTTGGATCCGTCCCAGTAATATATATTTCGAAAAATTTAAGTTACCGAAGGAATATCGCCGAATTAGCTGCAATTATTCCTTATTTATCAAAAAGCTTCGACTATAAAAATTGTTAGTGAATTTTGAGATTTACTTCGTTAACATTTAAATCGTGAAGTGATTTTACATTTAAAAATAATATTTCTTTTGCGACTAATGCGGGGTTCAAAAAAAAATCAAAAAAAATTTGTGGAAACGATACGAATAATTACATTAAAAAAAAAGAAAAAAAAAAAAGAAAGAAGAAAATATCCAAATACGTACCAATTTAACCACTAAAGTGTAGAACAAATTTAAATCGTAACGGTACGAACGAAGTACATTTTTAAAATAATGTGCCAATTATTCAGGAATAAAGAAATCTGTCAGTTGATTTATCTTCTTTATTTTCAATTGATTGAGCATTTCTAATATTACGTATCAAACAGAATTCGACTACGAGAAGCAGCAATATATAGGAAAAATCCTGAAGCAATCAGTTCGTAAAGTAACCAGAAGCTAGGGCACATAATATAAGGAACGGATAACGAGACGATAAATCTGATAATAATTAATTTTGCTGCTGAACGTTTAAGTGCACTTAGTAGACTTCATTGCGAATAGGATGATTTGCGGCGAGACTAAGAAAACAGAAATAAGTAAAATACAGAAGAGGTGTTTGAAACTTATACTACCCCACTGGAAATAAATCGACTTTAGATCAATTATGTGTGGAAAGAAAATGATGAAATGTCCCACCTTGATCGTACTACTTCTATTATAGATTACTATAATTTAATGTCAATAATATAAAATTACCGTCCAAGGAAAAAATCCGGTTAACAAGAAACCAAAGTAATACATATTACATTTATCCCCATAGTGTAAATTTGCGAATTGATAACGCTGATGACTCAGTTTTAATTAATTTAAATAAGTACAATCCCTAATGATATACTAGAGGGGGAAAAAATTGGTCAGTGGAAAAAGGAGGTGCAAAAAATGGTTGAAGGAATGGTGCAAAGACATCAAGTTTCGTTCTTTATCTCTTTGATGGTTCTTTTCTATTTACGGTTTTGTCGGTGTTTGACACTTTGTCCTGTTCGTCCTGGATTTTAGGCTCTCACAGATCACGTTTTATTTCGATTATAAATATTAAGCTGTCTGCATGTGTATCGGTGTACACAGATGCATATTACGCGGTATTGTTGTTTTATTGGCATACGTATATGTATGCTATTACTTTAATATGCATAATGCTAAGTTTATTATTATTGTTGGTTATGAAATAAGTTAAGTTAGTTGTAATTTTTGTACTATATATCTATTATAATAAACGTTGATAAGAGTGTTGGGCATTCACGCAACTTATTTTTTAAAACCAAAAAAAAGAAAAAAATAGAAGCGAGCACAAGAAAAAAAACGCGGACGATTAAGTAAAAGGAAGTAGATAAGAGTCTGGAATTTTATTTTTATAAATGTATATTGTAATTTTAAGTAAACCGAGATCGTGCAAGATTTACTGATAAAAAGAAAAGGTGAAAATGAGTTTTTTCATTTAAGAAGAAATTTCAATTAAGCAATACTAACCAAGCTGATAATGGCGCAGCATCTGTAGCAACAAGGCTTACGTTTTGTATTGCTCAGTCGTTTGCGAGCGGATGAGAAATAAGCCGATTCTAGACCGAGGAGAGCAAAAGCTATCAGTATACCGAACATGAGCAATACAAACGCCGACAAGAATTGTTCCATGGCTAGCGGATCGCTTGATTTGTGCTGATGCTTGCCTGGTTTACACGTTCCAGTCATCCAGTATCGTCGCAATCGTTCCAAGTCACCTAAAATGAAATCGAAAATAATTACTAATTAAGGCGAGAAAACCGCGTGAATAAAAAAAAAAAAGAAGCTAATCTCTAATTACGATAATCTGGGATTATTTAGTTTCGTTTCGCTTTTTCTAATCGACGAGATATATTTCATAAATTTTGTAAATTTTCCAATATTACGCAATACTAAAAATGTATTCTTCCACGTAGCAACCCCTCAGAATACACGACAGTACATATATAAATTTGTAGTTGACGATCGATTAGTAAAATTCTATTTAAATGTAATCTACAATTAATATTTTCTGCGTTATATTATCCACCTTCCTTCGCAGAAAAAAAAAAAAAAAAAAAAAATCTTATAACTTGATTTTTTATTTGTAATCCATAAATCTCTTGAATAACTTTGGAAATTGATCCGTGCCCGTTACTTTAAATAACCTTCATGGTCAGTTATAGAAATTTTGTAGTAAAATTTATAAAACTACTTTGTATAAAATTACTTTGTATAAAAAAAGATGACGGCTTTTTTTTTTCTTTCTCAAAATTACCGGACGTTCTGGAGCTATTGAAAATATCGAAAAAAAAAATATTCATTCTAGTCGCCGCTTTGATAGATTGCAATTTACAATATATATATATTAATAATTCGGTTCAACTACAAAAATTTTGTTAAAAATTAATTTTAAAACAACAAAAGTGACTCTCAAAATATTGAGGACTGCAAAATAAAAATGATAACTTTCGATTTTATTTTCATTTAGAAATATATTTTCGATAGTAAGTTGGTCATAATCAATTACGCTTTTAAAGCTCCGTATAAAAATGGGCTATAAAATAATATCAGCGCGCAATGAATATTATTGTTCATATCATTCTCTGGATCGGGATTGGTAAAATTTTTGCGGTCTCAAGATTATGACTGATTTTTCCCTCCAGGCATTATCTACATCATAATCAGTGTATTATTAATTTTGTATGTAGGGTAGAATCAACCCAAACACAACGTTCAACAGGAAAAAAGAAAAGAAATATTTTTCTAAAAGCGAAAATTTAACATAAAAAAAAAAGAAAATAAATAAATAAACAAGCGAAATTACATATATAAATTAAAATGAAATTGAACACAAAAGTCACAAAAGTAATTAATATGCATAATATCTATATATATATATATATATATATACATTAATTACAACGTAATTCTTAGCCTACCCCACATTAGAAAAAATGTCCCAAAAATATGCCCCAATTTTATGTAACGTTTGTTATATTTTATAGGATTTTTGTAATTATGTTATTATATTCGTATGGACCGATTTAGAATTAGGTTGTAAATTTTGATCATTTTATACAAAATATAGAAGAGAAAGAGACAGAAATATAAGCAAGAGGGGTCGTCAAGGGGCTAGCTCCTTGCGAGGCCAAAATGGCCGAGTTATATATATATATACGTCGTATACGTGTGACCAATTTTAGTAGTAAAAATTAATTATTTAAATATTTAAAGCTTTCACAGTGATTACTCATAATAAATAATTTTCGGAAACAACTGTGTTTTAAAAGATATTTATTCGCTTAACGTGTAAGCTGGTCAAAACGTTAAGCGAATAAATATCTTTTAAAACATAGTTGTTTCCGAAAATTATTTATTATGAATTAATTATTTATTCGCGACACGAATTCAACCCCCTTTTTTCACGTGGAGCGCAAAATTTTCGACTACAACTTATTCATGCCTCATATTCGTATTGCAAAAAAAGAAAAAAGTAACATTTATGTTATTCATTTTTACATGCAGAAAGGAACTGCCCTCCTACTTATCGTTGGGCTTAGTACATTGTGAACCTTAACTTCATAATCACCGACGCTCTGTCAATGGTATCGGACTTACTCTACTTTTATTACACTTCAAACACACATATATATATATATATATATTACAGCTGACTTGAAGTCGAAACAATTCTGCTAAAAGTGTAGTCTCTATACTTATCACTATCATCAATTACAAAAGGAATTAGACTTTGAATTGGTAATTGAAAGTCACCTAGGGAATAAATAGAATTTTAAAACAAAATATCCTCTTTTCTTTTTGATGTCAAAAATCCTTCGGACGAAACAGCTCTGCACGGGAAGTCTTTTACCGTTAATATATAATTTATAGTTTTAGTTTTATTTGTACTGATTTCCATTCTCTCTTTTTTGCATGTAATTTACTTAGCTCATCCGCTGCAACAAATTCGCCGCATTGACCAGGTGAAAAAACGGTTGGTCATTTGCACATACCGCTGTTTTCGTTTTCTTATTCATTTTATAAACTATCTAGGATCCTAACATGTTTCTGAAGATACAATGTTTTATTACTACCGTAGAAGTACTAAATGATTTCCATTATCGATGATCAATTTTTTCAGTGAAGCAAGCAAAAGGATATTTTTTGTTGTAAAAATTTACATTACAATCTTAGTATCTTCATTATCAATTTGGGGCGATTCTAGTGTTTTACAAGCATTAAAGTAAAGTCAAAAGTGAGTCCATATAAAAGTATCAGGATTGGACAGTTAAGGGGAAACAATGTGTACACTAAGCCTAATGAATCCGAAGAGAATACTTTCTTCAGACCGCCTTTACTTCCTCCCCGGATTTCGCTGGTACCAATTCCATGTATTGGAACTTCCTTCTCTAATAAAAGTAATCGATCGATGTTCCGTACATGTTGTACAGCGTGGTAATTTTCCATTCAGCGGGCTTACAGAGTTGAACAGAAAATCTGGATCATACTACTTCCGATAGGAGAAAACAGCGGAATTCCTATCAATAAATACTGTTAAGAACTTTACCGCACTGGAACAGCAGACTTCACAGTCGAACTGCTAAACGTCAGTCTAACGTGAGGCTATTATTCAGCACCTTTAAAAAATTCTAACACTATGTACTTCCTTCCTGCTATCAGCGTGACATACGAAAGAAAAAGGTGCAAATACTACACTAGCGCGCCGATATATGCATTTACGTGCGTATCAGGCAGCGGACGATGACAGGTCTAACAGAATATATATCGAATAACGTACACAAAATAGCGACCGACACTTCGAGTAGCACTTCTTCTTGAATACATAATAACGATATCGTCAGTTTTTAACCATATATGTATATATTTTAGTATTCTATAATCGAAATAAAGAGAAAGGAACATAAAATGTGCATTGGCCGAATAGGTTAAAAAAACTTTTAAACTGACGCCGGAAACGACGTTAATTGAAATAGTTATAAATACCGTTTTCTCTGAACTCCAACAATTTGTTATTGAACATTTGCAGGTACTTTGAATTCCTTGTAAATGCCAAACCGTATCCTGTTTTAGCATACCATGAGCCTACGGTAAGCAAACGACACGCTTCATCCTGTTCCGCCAGATACTCCAGCACCGTGCCGTCGTATATGAACGCGTCTAATTCTCTAGAAATTTATCAATTAGTAAGTAATGATAGTATTATTGATTTTGTTAAAGAAAAAATAATTACTTATAGCGCGGTAAAATCATTTGGCTTGGCATGAAGAATGATCGCAGAGTAAATGTTTACACGGTAAAGAAAAAACAAAAGCACGACAAAATATCCTCTTTTTGTCTTTTAAACGGAAAACTAAAAATTATTTTCAGAATTAGTAGAATTCTACTTTGTCATGTATCTGTTATTCCGTGTCGAGATGGAGCTTTCGAAGCAGTTTTGGTTACAAGAAATGGAGTAGTATGTGACGAAGTCGAGTTTTCGTTTTCGATAAAAACGCGACAGAATCATTTGTTAGTAAGAAAACTGCATGCGGCAGTAATTGTTCTACTAAAGTGTTTGTAAATGATAATTCTCTCCAGCGTTGAATATGGTCTTAAAAAAGCCAGACACAGAAATAAAACAAGAAAATTAAAAGTCAAATTTATCGCGCCGTTCGAATCTTTTTTCTTATTAATTTTTGAAGTTCAGTCAGTAGATTTGTAAATTAGTTATTTCGATGTACTGGAGCGATTTTTAAAAAAAAAGGGATTTAAAAAGTTAATTCCGAATTACGTCAGTTGTTCGAAACATACATTCTATAGTTCATCTAGACAGAAAAGTTCGTGAAAATGAATACAAAATTCGAATTTACACGTGTAATTCAAAACTGTTCTACAGTCTGCACAAATGTCAAGCAATTATTCTACACGACTTGAACCGGTGTATGATTAAATTAATTTTGTCATTTATTTTATAGCTCGAATGTATTCGAGAACACACATTTAAATCGAAATAATACACCATTTACGTTTCTAGTTGTGATGTTTTAGAAAAAGCATATCGTCGATTTGATGGCGAATATTTCTATGTACTTTTAATATCAGTTGAACGGTTTATATAAAATTTTGGAGCATGCGACTTGTTTCAGAAGCTTTCTCTCTATTTAAAACCGCGTTGATTTATTAAAACGCATTTATGATACTTGTTTTACAAAAATGTTAATCGCGAGGAGCAGAGTTAATCAGTTTACAGTTTAATTTGTTTAATTTTTAATTATTCCGTCTAAGATTTCGAAAATTTCATAGATTTTTAATATGAGATCGTCTTTTACAATTTTAACACGTTAAAGCTAACTCAATTCCAAATGTGTTTTTTACTAAATACATACGAGTGTATGTTAAAATAACATTAATATTATATCTAACTGAAATTCACCCGCTTTTTTGTTCATTACATTTCCGTTCTTCCCATTAGTTATCTAGGATATTATATAAATATGCTTTCTCAAACTGACTTACTGTAAGTTAAGGTAACTTTACTCTCCCATAGAAATGAATAAAATTTTGAAACTGTAAAAAAATGAATAATACTAATATCCATGTAACGAAATATGTGTGTATGTACAAAGTGGTTACACTAAATGTATTTAGTAAAAGATGCGAGTTTTTTTTTCTTCTTATAATTCTAGTAATTTATGACACGCTGCTAGAAAGTCAATAAAAAACTTCGTTATTTTTGTGATCAGGAAAAATTACGCGGTTGTAATTTTAGAAAATGGCTGATTAGTCACTTAAAACATATTTATTTCGTTGTTTTATTTAATGCGCGTAACTTTTGCATTTATTAGGGAGTATTATGTGTATTTTAATCAATTTATACTTTTAATAATTAAATAATTAAACATCTGAGACTCTTCTCCACGGTGGATATGATTACAAAAATAATTTACGGTAGACACTAAGTTATACAAATAAAAATTCTTTTAATTAGAACTCTCGACGTTTCGGACAGCTTCAGTGTAATAAGCCGTCTGGAATTTTTGTTTGTATAACTTTGTGTCTACCGTAAATTATTTTTCTATATTTTTACTATTTCAGTATAACTTTGCTTCCGGAACTGAGACTATACTTGATCCCATATTCTTCTCTCCGGTGAATCTTTCTTGCTCAAATTAAATTTTTTTTTCGAATAATTAAAACTACATTTTTTAAGTTATTCATTTTTTTTTTTTTTTTTTCGATTGCGGACTTCATAATTTCAAGAGATTATAAGGGGTGATTTGAAGCGCTCTCTTATATTTAAATCATTCTGAATAACATTAACAACTACGTTTAAACGCACAGTGAAAAGACTCAAAGCTAGACAAGAATTTAAAATTTCCAGACGTACTATAATGAAAAAAATTAAAGAGAAAGTTTCTAGTCAACCCGCAAATTTTCTTCGGAAGAAGAGCGAGTGTTTGAAAATTGTATAATAAAAAATTTATTGAATACGGTTTATCTTTTGATATTTAAGAATCGATTATAAAAAAAAATTGTATCTCTTTCGCATTGGGGGAGCAGTAATGAAATTCAAAGAAGACGACAGTTTTGTTTTATTCCTTAAAGAGGCATACAAACAAAACGGTTTGTAAGTAACATTAAAAGAAATCGGAGATGCAGCGGATAATAACAATCTATATTTTTATTTATCAAAATGGAATTCAAAAATATTTCAGCTAACAGTGTAATATAGAATTTCAATGAAACTAATTTAACAGGTGACCCTAGTGAAAAAAAAAAAACGAGAAAGGAAATATTGTGAAAATATGTATATATATACGTAAAGCTAGTATTTCTCTGATGCTTACAAGCGATAGTTAAGAAAATTTCATATGTGTTGCATAAATCTCCACGATTACGTGGTTCACCTGGACACAAAATAGACCACACACTCTGTTGTTACAATTACAGCAACAAAGGTTGCTTTTTGATAACAAAACTTTTACAGATTGGTTCGAATGATGTTGCCGTGATTAGAAAAATTAGATGGAAGGAAAGTGGTCATTATTTGTGACAGTATAACATTTCAGTACACCTTTTAAACGCTTGTAAAGATAACGGTATTAGTTTTATTTGCTCTATCATACCTTCCTTTTATTTTTCCATCCAACCTAATCTTCCCACGCGGCCTTGGTTTTACGATTTTCCTTCGCTTCGGCGCTCCGTTATTGTCCCTATTATCCGTTTACGTCTGAATCATATTCTTATTCCTTCTTCACGTTATCGTTTTCATCTCGTACTCTTTCCCCTAATTATCCTCTTCATTCTGACGACGAAGCCGTCTGTGATCCTGACCATATCTTCTTTGAATGTCCATCCCTCGTGAACGAACGCACATCTTTGTACTCCAATCTGTTATCACTCAAACTCCCTATTCCTTATTGTGCCTCGTATATCTTATCATTTCTGTCGTATCCTCATTTCTTTTATCTTATCAATACTTGACACCGACTTTACATCTAACTGATCCTTTTCCCTTGTGTCGTTTCTGGGCGAAGATCCTTTGTTGACATGCCCAAATGGGGGGTTAAAAAACATATATATATATATATATATATATATATCATTTGCTAATTGGTATAGCCCCTGGCTGTTAGCCATTCTATTAAAAGTGGTCGGAGAAAACCGTTAAGAGAATGGAAAGAAAGTGACACTGGTAAGAAAATTTCGGTATTACGGTAACAAAAATAACAATATTAATGATAGAAATTGATAAAAGTTGGAAATAGAATTTAATTTTCGGTTTTAAAGCATCCGTAATCTATCCTACAAATGCTGATGTGCTGATGAACTATATATATTAAAACGAGAATTGCACGTGAAAACTATAATTCCAATGTGCAGCGGAATTATTGACAAGAATTACAGTCTAAACGAGAGCGACGCGAATTGAAGTAAAGAGCAGCGGAAGAGGAAAGAGAAGTCACAGTTCACTCTGGAAAAAGTGTATGCTCCTGACATCTAAATAATTTAAATAAGTAAAATAAACAATCGTGTTCTCCTCTAGAACATCTAAAAATGTACTGGAAAAAAAAAAAAAATAGAAGAAAAATTTTCTTGTAGTACTTTATTTGAACTTCCGAAGAAGATTAATTAAGCAGTGACTTATATGACACTGATGACGAATTTGGTTTCGAAGGTAATTCCGAATTAGGGTGCTGAATATGCGGTGATTGTGGTAAGAATGTATGTACTACGTATATTCGTAATAATTACAGTAGTTGGTATGGTCTAAATATATATATATATACAGTAGCCTCCCAATTAACCGAGTTGTTAATCGGGATGAGGGAAACTCGGATACCAGAAAAAGTCGGTTAAACCGAAGTCATATTTTTTTAAAGAAAAATTGTACCCTTGATAGAGAACTATACCTATACAACTTTTATTCTTCAAAAAAAAAAAAAACTAAAGTATACGAACAATAAGGAGACAAAAAATTACTTCTGCTTATCAATCAAAACGGTTTGTTTTTTCAATGAAAACCGTTGAAGAGCGGCAACGTCTCTCCACTTCCGCAAAATTAAAATTCCATGCGTTGTTACTACGTCTGGCTGCCTTTAAATGAAGTCCAACGATGTTTGTAAAGCCTAATACGCTTGATCAGGTGAAATTTTCAGCTTATTTTCTTCTTGAAAATCTTCCAATGAACTGTTCTCTTGAGATAACACGGACACGCCACGAATTCTTGGTCACTCGTCATTAATTCAGGTTCTCATCTTTGGTGACTCATTTCTCAATGTCATCTCAGAAGTAACCTGCCACTACAACCGGGTATTTTGTTCAAAAATTTCTCCAATTTTAGATGGTCTTTTTCGATCGGTTCATCTTCGTAACTGATATCCAGAAGAGTAACTGAATTTCACGCATCAGCTGTCCAGAAAACGAGACGTCTTTCATATTGACTTTTTTCAAGCCGTTCGTCAAATTAACGCCAATTTCGTCGGAATTCTATAAAATTTCTTGAAGAAGGTTTCTTCTCGGTAATGTCCTTTAAATGAAACAATAATTTCCCGTTGTCCATTGACTGAATACTACTCGTTATGTTTGATGGTAAAAACGCAACGGTTATTCTTTAGTTTCCTAACGAGTGAACAGGGATGTGACAGTGCATTATCGATCAATAGCATAGCTTTTTGACGAAGGCTGTCATTCGTTTTCAAAAATTTCTTTGTAAGTGGTACAAATTGTTGAAAAAACCAAGTCTTGAAAAGTTTAACATCCATCTGTGCAGACTTTTGCTTTTTGTAGGGTACCGGTAATGAGTTGAAATCCATATGCTATAATGCTCAATCCATGCAGACTTTTGATTTATGTAGAGTACCGGGGAATAAGTTGAAATCCATATGCTGTAACGCTCGAGGACTGACAGAGTTACCAATTATCATTAAAAGTAAGCGAAAAGAGCTGGATGCATTAGCGTACATCATAATAACGGTTACACGTTCTTTAGACACTTTCGCTGCAGGAGCTTCCTTCTCAGCTTTCGATGCCAACGTTTCATCAGGTAGCATTTTATAATTCAGTCCCGCCTCGTCAGCATTAAACGTTCATAATCATTTCTCCATAGTTAAGTACGAAAATAACGATTTAATCGAATAAAATAAAATTAACCGACTTTTTCGCATCGGTTGAACCGGAAAAAATCGGATGCATTTTTTGCTCGGTTAAACCGAAAATCGGATAATCAGGAGTCGGTTAATCGGGAGACTACTATACATGGGAGTCGCCAGCGGGGGGCACGGAGGGGCAACTGCCCCCCCTCCCCCCTGGAGTCTTGAAACTTTTTAATCAACCGGCATTGACGAGTATTCATAGGCGCGTAATCGTGGACAATTTGGAAAACTTATGTTTCAATCAAGATTTTATTCTCGTTTAATAAAATATGTTAAGCCTTTACAACTTATGAATTTTATTCTTTTCCTATAACTCATATCCTCTTTCTATCATCTTGCCCCTCCCTGGCTCATCGGCTGGCGACGCCCTTGCTACTATATATATTTGTGACGTATTATGCCATTATACATAAAGAAAATAATAAAAATATTAATTACATTAATTTTTCTCTCACAAAAATGAAATCGATAAATAAAAATATTTTCTTTGAAAATTGGTGGTGGGTATTCGTTCCGTTTATGGTTTTGTACATTGGTCCAAATATGTGATTGCAACGTGTAAAATAATAGATTTAATCTTCTGCTACGAAATATCCTAACACTTAATGGGGATGATTTTGTCTCGTAATTTATTCGGGTATTGCGTACACAGATAAAACGTTGTTCGTTATATGTATGTATAAACTCGCTATTTAAACAATTATGAAATTATCATTATTATTCAAAAGCACGTAATGTAAAACAATCATAAGAAATTCTCCAAAAATGGAACAACTCCAGTGAAATGTTCACTGAAGAAAAGATTCATTACCACCAACATATATCTACAATTTTAACGTTACGTGTAAATTATTTTTGACCGAAAATATAATACGTTTCGTAATTTTGCATAGCGTTTCCATTGCTGCCCCTCTTCTTCTCAAAGAACATAGAATTATAATATCTAATTGTTCTATTATTATTAATAATTGACAACTTCGCAGACTTATAAAATACCTTTACCGACCAGTTAGTAATTTATACAAAAGGTTTACCACACGAATATTTTACAAAAATGATTTCTAATTAGTCATCGCAAAAGTAACACCTACGTAAGATATTAATTTATACAGTAATTTTGCAAATCTAAGCGCGTTTATGGTTTACGTTGAGACATTTGCAAAACAGAAAGAAAAAAGGTATTACGGATTCGATAAATTTTGTACCATGTTAATTTTTATACATCTACGGCTGAATCTTTAGCAAAAATTAAATACGTTAGTGTGTTTAGGTGAATTTTACAAGAGTTACGGCATCTCAGGTGTTTTTTTGCAATAAAGACGAGTTACAAAGCTAGTTTTGTTTTCTCTCAGTCACTTTTGTTTTCTCTGCTGTCAAATTATTATCCGTTTGAAATTGAGTATGTCAAAAGCAACTGATTGTGCCCTTTAAGTTTACCAGTCAGGTGACACTACTGATCGAATTTACGGGGCATTTTTCATAAAAATAGGATATGTATGGTCCTATTTTCAACACGGACAGAGCTTTAATTTTTCTCAGATTTTTATATAAATGCTTGGTATTGAAGAAAATATCCTTCACGCAAAATAAATCGTCATTTTTAATTCGTTCTCGCTATATCAGTTATTACCGTTCGCGAAGGATGAAACGAATAAGAATGATACCGTATCGAAGAGAATTTTTGGTAATTATTCAATTTCCATATCGGCTGTCTTTTACTCTAGCAATTTCTTCGTTTTCATTATTTAACCGCGATTATTTTGCGTTCGCTGTTCGTCGTGTGTTTGTTTTAAACTCGTGCATTATATTTATTGTATGCCGTAATGGAAAACTGTTGTACACGAGTTGCTGAATTTCAAGTTTCAGAAGTTTACCGAGTTGTGGTAATTATGCCTTCCCCGTTAAAGAGTTTTTCAGTGAATAAGGTAAAAATGTAAGGCGAAGGATCTTACTTATTCGATAAAGTAGGCGTTTTATATTATTATAATTTCCTTATACACATGCTCGCATAAAAATTAATGACGTCATTTTTATATTGGAGGTAATATGAAAAAAACCGGTACGAATTACGAAATATGCGAACGAAGTAGAAATTGCCGTGTAAACAGTAAATTATTTTTTTCTTCTTTAAGAATAACGTATAGTCAATTGAAATTTTTTACGGTTTCGAGAAAATAATGAGATCCTTCGTCGTGAATAGAAAGACGTCTAGAAATCAACGCTGCGATTTTCGCAATCAGCAACTAGGCACAATGTTAAAAGCAAGAAAAATCATGAATGAGTTTTCGTTTATTTACAGATAGGTGTGTTGCGAGAAATTTTACGAAACATCACGATCAGTCAAAAATTATCATAAAAAAAAAAAATTCGCCTTAGCCAAGAAGGAATTGCCATAAGTGAACCACGAATCAAACTGGAAGCGCCGAAATAAGGAAAGTCAGCCATTATATATAGGATGTGCATGACTTTCGATACAACAACAAATTATTATTATCGTGAACGAAAAAGTTGTTTATTTTATTATCATTGTTATTATTATTATTATTATTATTATTATTATTAGAAAAATAATATTATTTGCAATTTTTTATATAACGTATTAATGAAATTAACCTGAACCAATTTTTCGGTATAGGTCGATCGCTGAAAAACACAATATTAAATGCAAACAAAATAGATCAGGTAAAAAATCGGGTACGATAAATAAGTAAATTGAACGTATCACTGATCTCAGCGGTAATCCGTGGGTCCGTTGGTTTGCTGGTTTTCCAGTGGCCAGGGCTGTGATCATGGGCGTCGCTAGCGAGGGGCAGGGGCGGGCAGCTGTCTCCCCCTTGGAGCTTTGAAACTTATTAATCAAGTGACCATGGTATTCATAGGCGCGTAATCATGAACAATTTGCCAGAAACCCACGAAAATTATGTTTTAATTAAGATTTGATTCTTGTTTAATAAAATATTAAGCCTTTACAACTTATAAATTTTATTTTTCCTATAACTCATATCCTCTTTCTATCATCTTGCCTCCCCCCCCCCTGGCGACTGGCAACCTTGCACCTCTCTGGCCCATCGGCTCGCGACGCCCTTGGCTGTGATGATCGATCAGTGAGATACGTTTAATCTGTTGCTGAGAAATGTTCGTGATGATTATTAATCGGGCTTTCGCTTTTACGTTTGACCGGTTTGTTTTATCGAATCGATTAACGCGAGCTTACACTGCCGAGAAATAATTTTCTATGCGTTTTCTGCAGTAATCAGAGAGACATGTCAAAAAACAATAGTACTGGAGAAAGGTAGAATAGCAATTGACTAACTCAAAAAAATCTCTATCAGATTTTTTCTTCATTTTTTTCCATCCCATGACAAATCACCATCGCATCTTTTCTTCATTTCTTTCTGCCCCGTGACCATCTGTAAGATAGTATGCGCTTCCTTTACGATGGTCCTTGATTAGTCACCCTCGACCAACAACAGGATCTGATACGCACACACACACATTTTCATTCGCTCGACGTTTTTCGAAATTTTATAATTGTTCTTTTATTTGTATGTATGTTTTTTTTTTTTTTGAAGATTAAATAAATATTTGTATATTTAAATTTGAATCTAACCGGTTGATAACGGCATCGACGCCGATGCTAACTGTGCTGCGATTCATAGGTGCTATGTAGGCGTGCATTTCTTTAAAATATTTTCGAATTGTTGAATCTGTATGACTGTAGGGTGCAGTAGCAAATCGAATTGGTGGTTTATGGTTCAACGGTTTAGCCAGCTAAAAACAAAATAATTATAAATATAACGTAGAAATTATTTAATAACGTGTAAAGTTTTTTGTTTTTTTTTCTGGTAAATTTTTATCGAGTTTTATGTATTGGAAACAAGCTAACGTTTCCGAAAAAACAAAAGAATATTAATGGTAGTCATCGAATCGAGCCGCTGAAATTAAAGTATTAAAAAATACGTAAATCACGAATTGAAATGGGTGGTTTAGGTGAAAAAATTGAAATTTCAAAAGTATCAAAAATATTCAAATTATAAACAATGCTAAATGTATCGAAGATCGAACAAGTTTATTCTAGAGTTTAATTTATATTTAGTGTCTTAAAATTTTGGATAAGCACTTCTGGAACAACAAATACAGCTATTAAAGAAAGCTGTCCAGTTTGACTTTTAATTAAGTCCGACGATAAATTTCTTGAAAATGCCAGATCATTGAGCGATAATTTATAAGATGTGTGGGAGACAAAAAATAAATCTCTCCCGATGATGATACCAGACGTGCTAGGTGTTGGATTTATTAAATCTTTTTTTCTGTACTAAAATATTCGGAAATTATTTAAAAATATTTAAACACTACTAACAAAGAAGAAAAAACAAAGTTGCATCGTATGAAAATTTATAAAAATAAAGTTGCGTACAATCATGTTTCTACTAATACGCTAGATTTAACTATATACGGAACTTTTGGTTTCAATAAATACCCTAACTAATCGAGAATTAATCGCATTTTAGTAGCAATGCTTTTTATATATCTCAGGAAAATTCGCAATTTAGTTTTTATTTTTATTTTTTTAATTATTGTATAATGAAAAAACGATATGTTTAACTTACTCTAGGGTCATCGATACCAGTGAAATCGTGAAATTCTTCTCTGGTTATCATGAACGCAGCCAAGTTAGCTGTATAGATGGCAAGGAAGACAACGGCAAACATAGCCCAAATATTTGTCATAAATCTGAAACAAAAAAAGAAACACAAGGAACAACTTTAACTTATATGAAAAAGGTTACTGTAAATTAAAATAGCGTTTTTTTCATCTATAACAAGAATAAAATGTAAACAGAATACTCAATAATAAAACAATTTAATAAGTACTTAAACATACAAATAAATAAAATAAACAAAGAAAAAGAAATTAATGAAAAAAATAAAACGGGGTAATAATAAAAATAAAAATAATAATAATAATAATAATAATAAAAAGGGAAACATACTTTAATGCTAAATATATATATATTAAAAAAAAAGTTATTGTAGAATTTTGTTTTTCTTTGAATGGAACTGTTCTATTTTAGACGTCACTCATACGGACAAAAGGATGAATTGTATTTTAAATTTTTTAACTAAAAAAAAAAAAAAAAAAAAAAACCAAAAATTTGCAGTCCAAACAAATACGAATAACTAAAGTAACTAGTAGAAAATAGACGATTAATCGGCCACATTAAAGCAAAATTAAAAATTTCGCTATTTCTAGATTATTAATTTAGGAAATGATTAAAATTACAGAGGAAAAAAAACACGTTAGACAGCAATTAAAATTCAAAAATGTAAATAATTAAACGGATTTTATTTTTTATTTAATTTTTCAAGAATTCATTCGCTAAATGTATAACTTTTTTCAATGATTTTATCTGATTCATTAAGAGAACTGTTATCATTCTCTTCATTTTCTGTTAATACATTCCTTCAAGTGATTTTACTTTCTCATATCGTTGTAATGCAGCGAAAAACTTTACTGTCAAATGACGCAAATTTAAACAAAAATGAAAAAAAAAAAAGGAAGAAAAAAGAAAACTACAAAATAGAAAAATCTACTTTTACCTGGAAGTAAGGCCACGTGGGCAATCAACATGTACCGCAGCCTGGAATAGAACGGCCCATACTAGCCAGTAAGATCGTAGTAACGAGAAGCGATATGTCGGCGATGGTAACTTAGCCTACAAACAATAAAATTAAGGCGGCAATATATTTTGTCTCGTTTCTACTCATTCTGAAATGTAATTACGAAATAATTGAGGCTTAGTCTCTGTACCGCATTCATTTCACATTGTCTATAAATACAAAATTAATAATTTCTCTTAGCCTTTTTTAGAATTTTTATCCGGAACGGCGAATCGGACGAAGCAAGTGTGTTAATAATAAGACTTGAACGAAGTAGGGACAAACTGGTTCAGAATGGAGGGAAGTCATTTAAATGGAATAGAAAACGGATTAGTTTATTTTTGAAAGACAAATTTCAATCTAGAGATATGTCGGTTAGGAACAATGTTGAATCTAACAGTTCAAACTTACTGCTTTTTCGTATTATTATATAACGATGGTTTAGATGTTTGCACATGTGCAGAAAAATCGCACAACCCTCTACTTGGAAAAAGTATAATGTATTTTTATATGTCAAAGATTAACACTCCAAATGCTATTTTGGAACTTTTTTAAACTATTTTAGGCTGGTTAACTTTCGACTTAATTCAATGTAACTGTTAGTTAATTCTTATATTTCCGGGGTGCGGGGATGATTAGCATCTCTAAAACGAAATATTGTTATACTATGCTAGATGATGAATTACTAAACTAATAGGAGAATATTTACAAAAAAAAAGCGTCGCTTTCATTTTTCGTTATAAGCTAAATTTAGTCTGCAACTTTGGTAATAGCGTCAGTTGTACAGCGAATTTTAATAAAAAACGGAAGTGTTCAATACGGCAAATTAAAAAAGTATTTTTTGAATCAAAAAATAAAATAAATAAATAAAATAAAATAAATAAATAAAATAAAATAATTAAATAAAATAAAATAAATAAAAAAAAAAAGTCTTTATTTCCTCTCTTAGTGCATAGAATGTTTTTGCTGTAGAAAAAGTCTTAAAACATTCATAAATGATAGATCTATTTTCATTTATTAGTAAAAAGGTAATCACAGCTCTATTTTCTGGAAAATTAAAATTGAAAAATAACAACACTTATAACATCAATGAAATATGTGTATCTTCTTCAAAAATATTGATTCCTTTTAGGTTTTTTTTTTATTTTTCTTTTAACCTTTCATCTTGATTCCGAACATATTTATCACGAAATTCTACGTACATTGGGAATCATATATTTACCACTAAAGAAAGTTATAATAGACGTTTTAAAGCGTGTTATTTTTCATTCGTCACGCTAGAAAACATTTTGCTTGAGTGTTCCGTTAATTTTCATTATGTTACTATTATTATTTTCTTTTCGTATTTACTTATATTGCTGGGGCCCTGTGGAACAAATTGTCTCAAATACTAATGGTCATGATTTCAAATCAATACGCATTGAATCGTATGAATCGGAAATAAATAAAGCATCATTTTTTTAAACGAAAACGTGTCGTCAAATTTTATTTATGACACACATACACCGGCGTACGCGTATAGCCACAGACATATTTGTTTGTAAAAATAATTTTTTTCTTTGGATTTCAATTTAGACTTTTGAGGTGATTAACCTTCGGAAAGGCAATAGTGATTTTCCCCCTTCATATTAGGTTCACCATATTTAACTACCCCCTATGTTTCTGTGCATCTTCAAATGAGCGTGCAAATGTTTTTTCTCAAGTGTCGAGACTTCTTCGAAGCGCGCAGAATATGTCGGAAAGAATATAATAAAGGCATATCGATCCTTTGTATCGGAGTTTAACGGCTAGTCGATGTCCTAGCCAAAAAGTCTGGTTTACCTTTTTATTACGATAAGAAGCAAAATCCCTCCAACACATGACCGATTCATCCATATCACATCAAGATCGGGATAATAGAACAGTTTTTTTTTTTTTAAATGCACTAAGGAGAGCTCCTGATGGAATAAAGGGTAATCGATGTCCCGGCCAAAAAGTATTGTTTACCTTTTTATTATGATGAAAAGCAAAATTCTTCCAACACATGACTGATTTATTCGTATCACATTAAGATTAATTACAGGATAGGTTTTTCTTGATTTGTTTTTTTTTTTTTAAATGCACTAAAGGTTAAACGATTAATGCTGAACATATACATGTTTTCAATATACGTTGTTCGTTGCGTAACTAAAACTAGGAATACCATTCGGTATTTAATCGTTATATTGTTTTAATAGCATTCTGCACGAAGATAGAGAAACAACGGAGAAGAAGAAAAAATAACAGCGAAGTAAACCGTCCGAATAAAACCGGACAAGGGAAGAGGCAAACGAGGAAACTAGCAGTTTGAAAATACGGTGTCAGTGTTTCATATCTTCCATAATTCTGTACTGATTTCTCGAAAATAAGTTTACTACCAATTAACGGACTTCTGCGCCGGCTAAAATGGCAATATTTTTATTCTATCTGCATTTGTGACCTAATGAAATAATCACTGCTTAACTAGTTAGGCGATATGAGGGTTTTAAAAATAGCCCGTTAAATATATGTAAATTGAGTAGCCAAAATAAAAACTGCGTGATAACAAAAAAAAAGCAAACAATACTACCTTGTCGACGGAATTTATTTAAACTCGAGGAATAGATTCGAAAGTAGACGAAAAAACGAATGGGGCAATCGAAGAACTTTTGTTTGTTCGAATAAGACTGGTGTGTGTGTGTATGTTTTCGAGTTCGCTTGATTGTAACGACTGCAGAAAAGGAAATTCTAAGGGACCTTTACTTCTGAGATTTTCGGAAAGCCTATAAAATCTATGTAAAAATATTTTTACAAGAACGATTGCACTCGTACATATACATATGCATGTCAATTTTTATCTTGTTAGCCCAATTATTCATTTGAAGCGTTGTATCGTTGGCGGGTATTCGCGCTCGATGCATCAGTTCGTTTTCTACGATTGAAATGAAAAATGTTTATCGTAAATATATATATATATATATATATATATATATATATACATATACGTGTGTATTGTAAACATAGATTTTTTCATCCAATACAAAGCCACCGGGATTGGTAAAAATCTAAAAGAATCACGGATTTAAATTTTTGTAGCATTTATCAACAAATTTATTTGTTCGCCTTGGCAAAAGATAAAAAGTTAAAATACGGAACAATTTTAGTTTGAACGATGTTCGTACTTTAATGCTTTAAAAAACATCCTCGATAAAAAAACACCGTTGAACACATCTGTCTAATTCGTTTTTCGTTATCTGCTCTTCATTCAAACGTACATTGGAAAATGCTACTCGCACATTGAATGATGTGAAAATGCATTTCCATCTGCCGGATTTCTTTAAGGTCGTAAAACATCCGCGACATTATTAATGTATAATTTTCTCACCGGAAAATTTGTTCAGGTTGTTAAAGTATACGGAGATAAATTTGCTCAGATCAAATAAACACAATACTGAAAATATGCACGTACAAACTGCAATGAGCGGATATTACACCGACGTGTTTGGTGGCTGATTAATCGCCATGTTAAACGTTCCACTCCGAAACATGTTGAAACCATATTTCTATTATAACATATATTTTCAATTAGCTCCCACTCACCCCTTTCCAAATTTCTGTTTGCCGATTTAATATATTACTCTCCAAACGTTTTATAGATGCCTACGTACAGACTTTGAGAATTACCTGTAAATTACTTCCTGTCATCTTACACTTACTCTGTAGTTCATGTGTTTGTGGTTTATTTTCTTCAACGGCGGGTGGTGCTTCTTTTTTTTTTCTTGTATACCCTAAGATCGAAAAGAGAGCTATAATTTTCCGCGCTTCCAGCAAAAACATTGATGCTTGGCTATGATTTTTATTTTTAGGCTTCTATTCTCGGTTCTGATTTTTAGGCTTTCATTTTTTAATTCTATTTTGTTGCTAGCGTCGGTGTATCCGAGTTTTATCCTATTGGAAGCCGGCGTTCCCCAAGGTTCTGTATTACAACCAAAATCCTCTTTCTCGTGTACTCACATGACCTTCTAGTTACGTTCAATGTGGAGGTAGTAGCATTTGCTGATGACACAGCACTATTTGCGAGAGACAGCGGTCCGGTGGCAGCGTCGTAGAACTTGCAGGCTGGTTTGAATGACCCGAACAAATGGGCACACCTATGACGGATTAAGATCAATTCGTCCAAGTCGGTGCATGTTACATTCGCAACCAGGCAAAGTACATGTCCTCCTGTTGATCTTGACGGTCCCATTCCACAGGGTAATAAAGCCAGATACCTGGGCATGCGGCTTGATCACCGTTCGATTTGGAAGGAGCATATTAAGATCAAAGCCAAGGAAATAAACATGAAGCTGAGGGAGATGTGTTTAGGCAAAGCTTCCGTGTTATTGCTGAAGTCAAAATTGCTGTTATATAATGCAGCTATCAAACCGGTTTGGACCGACGGTATATCTCTTTGATCAGCGTCTAATATTAAAATTATGCAGCGATGCTAGTCAAAAATACTGAGAATAATAGCTCTAATGCATCCCATTGTACATGCGTAATGATAACCTACATTGGAATATCTAAATGTACCGAAGGTGAGTAAAGTAATTGAAAATTAAAGTGAGCGTTACTTGCGTAGGTTACCCAAACCCGCTGGCAATTGATTTATTAGACAATCATAGACTATATATACGCCCCTAGATCTTCCCCACCGGTTTGATTGACCGGTAAAGCAACGCGGAGTGTTATTGTTGAATGACATCTCCCATCATGCCATAACCTACATTCCAATTGCTTTTGGGCTACATTTGCCAGATCGCAATTTAAAAGAAATAAAAAAAAAAAAAAAAACTTTGTTGCTTTTACATTCGAGATCAATTTAATTAATCGGCACAGCTGAAGATTTAATCTTGCGCAATTCTTTTGTAAAAACAAAACTTACGCGTGACATTAAATAAACAAAAGTGCAATTATCTAACTTTTATGAAATTAAGTAAACCTCAGGTGGTGCGTGCCTTGCCATTCGTAAACGCGAAAGATAAAATCGGGATTTAATGTAGCACTCAGTCAGTAAGAAAATAATTTACAGAAAACAGCTGTTCTTTTTATTCGTCTTTGTTCTGTCACAGTAACGTCTACGCCAAGTTATTTTTTGTTCTTTATTCGTAATTTCTGTGCATGTTTTTACGAATTTTTTTTTTCATATTATTCTTTCTTTGTTCTCCGGTATTCGTGTACGCTTTATTGACACTTTATCCGATCGTTATACGGTGTCGTCTCATTTGCGACAGTCTTTATATGCAAAAAGTTATTAATTATATTTAAATAATATAAAAAAAAAAAGAATCAAGTCCGATCGGAAGGGGGAGAAACGGAAAAGGATCGGAAAGAAATCTTACCAGCGGACAGTTGGATTTTGTCAGGCAGTTGAATTGTGTTTTGAAAACGGTAAAAATCGGCTGTAAAGAAAAACCCGTCGATTAAGCTTCGAGTCAAACGTGCTCACAGTTAAGAATAATATTCGCTGGCATTTAAAAAATCGGTTCACCGATAAGGAGTAGGAGGGTATCATAGTAGTATATATCATTGAGTATTTCGATTAAACTCAAAGTCATCGTGGAATCATCGAGAAAATTTTAATTTGAATTAATTCTTCTGCAGTCAATAATCAATAATCGAAAAGTCAACGGAATAGTGGATCAGCGTCGCGCAGCATCAACACAACTCATTCTTCGACAACTAATGATACATAGAATTTTTTTTGTTTACATATTTTAATAATTTTGTTACATCTATATTCGGCAGTATTCGTAATTGTCTTTTCAGCGGTCGGCCGTTCCAGCGATACTGGTGTGGAACAAATTTAATATATTTTTAAAAATCAATCAATATTAATCAATCAGTTTCAATAATCATTCAATTTCATTGATCAATCAGTTTCATTAATCATTTAATTTCATTAATCAATCAATCAGTAGTAATAATAATAAACCAATAATAATAATTATAATAATAATAGTAATCGTTAAAAACATCCGCAATAAATATAGTAGAGGCTAGCGAAATTGTTAGTTTTTTATTCTCAAAGCGTCTCACTAGAATCATACATAGACGAGAACAGAAATAGAACCCCAATAAAGGTTACTCTACTGCGCAGTTATTTTGGTTAGATGTATATGAGAATACTTTTCCCATCGAAATACGTTATTTTTGTCGGATATGCATCGATGCATCTTTTAAATCACATGAACATATCAGATGCTTCAAGCATAGGTGTTTAATGCAAATAGAATTATACACTTGCACAATCAGTGATAATAAAAAATAGTATGTAATCTGATTTGGATTATATAAACTCAGAGCCATATTAGTTCAAATAAATTCACGAAGTATAGCAAGTATTGGGTTAATAAGTTTACCAGTGGTGGTTACAGATGCAACGAAATGTATTCTCAAACAGCATACACACAAAAACTGAAGTATTTAGTAGGGGTTAGAAATGCGTTAAGAGTTGGTTAGCCAACAACAAACGCATCGTCAAAAGCAGTTGCAGACCATATGAACATATCAAACAACTACGTACAGATTAATTAATTATTACATTGTGGTATTAGGCAATGAGATAAATGCATCGTCAAAGCACATGCAAACGCACGAGCTTACCAAACAACTTGTTCTGAAAATATTTAAAAATTAGTTAGATAAAGCCTCCCTCTAACCTCTGTTGCATTGGAGTTATTGAGTGAGGCTGCTCCGGCAAAGGGAGGTCTGCAGGGAAAAGTAATTCCTTAAAAAAATTGTCCCTGTAGAAAAACCAAATAAAATGGATATGCAGCTCGCACACTAAATTCTGTCCCAGTACGAAGGTATTATTACTACTGCGCTAACGTTTTATCGATTAATTTCGATTTAGTTTTACCTTTGGTAGTAATAGTGAATTCTTTCATAATTTTCTTACATTTTTCAACCTGTGAGAGCGAGAGCTGTTGTAAGAATCAAACGGAGCTTTCACTTGTTAAGAGGTAAGAGGGTTGTGTCTGACGATGGCATCCAGCCTAAAAATATTATATGGATTGGTGCTCTAGTGTTATGATCAAAAATAATCTTTACCAGTGATCTTGATTTCGTGTGTGGTTATAACTTGTTGGTGGTAGAGCGGGTTTTTTGTTGTTTTTTTTTTTTTTTTTTTGTTTTTCCACTAAACCATTTCATCGAAAAGTATGCGTGGTAATGTTTGAAGGCGGGTAATATCTAAATTTATTATTGCATATTGAGGTTAACTATCAAAATTACCAGCCATAATGGTTTTCAACGTCCGAGATGTCGAAAACGTTTTCTGCGGTACTTTAAAGCATGAGTTGTTGTGACGGTTGCATTCATTCATTATTTATATAACGGAGCTGTATTTTCGCTTTAGTTGATTCGCCAAAATTTATGCAGATTCGCAAGTAAGGCTTTTCCACACTAGGTCAAGTACTGACTGTTTGTAATTAGCGCACACTGCTGCCTGGATTTTACATTTTTTTTCATTTCTTCTCGACCAATAAAAGTGATGGTTTGCCAAATTTTTTAATTAACGGATCCCAGTTAGGTGCATTCTAATGTAAACATCAAAGAGTAAAATTACGAATTCTGTGAAAGAATAACACAATCCTCGGGGCTAACAGGATATCACCATCACAAGTGTTATAATATCTCTCTGCCTACAAAATACTAGTGCTGAGGAAGTTCTTTTTGTCTCTTAAACTCGATTAATAGAGAGCTTTTCATGTACACCCAGCCGGATTGGGTAGTTAGTTATGTAATAAACAATTAAATATGTGCGTATTCGAGAATTGTTAAATTTTTTGTTTTTTATTATTGTTATTATTGTTTTTATTTATTATTTTTCCCCTTTTATAAATATAGTTTTATTTTATCGTTGGTTAGCGCGAGGATTTCTGAATCTCGTTCGTGTAAATACATCTTTCTCAGATGACCACTACACACTTACTCTTCACACAACGATGAATTTATTTCACGATTGAATATTACTATTATTATTTCAGTAGTTGAATATTTTATTTACAACATTACGACAATAAAATTCAACTGCACAACAAAAAACAAAACAAAACGCAAAGGCGTAATACATTTAACATACAATTCACATTTAATGGTTCGTTCGTATAATCTATTACACCAACACAGCTCTATACAAAACGTACAAAAGTGAAGATGAAATATAATAGCTGGCCTGTTTGGTTCCACTTAGCGAAGAATGGATTCGTGCTGATAGAGATTATGCAGATTTTGGTCATTTCTCTCGCAGACTCCAAGTTTATCACTAGAATTGTACTGGAGTTGGACCGCGGCGGACTACATGGATTACGACTAATAATACATTAGACAACTTCGAAATTAAATAAAACGATTAAACCGTCGACTAGAAATGATAACGATTATACACTAGGCCATGTTTAGCGTGCACGACCACCAATTCTCAAAACTGCCGAAGAAGAGGATAACTGTTCACAGCCACCGAGGAGCCCGGACGAATTCCGGCCCGTCATTAATCAGATACTACCACCGAATTTCCTTTCTTTCCTAAGAAAATCATCAGATGATCGGTTATGTGCTTTTCCATTACTCACGCTACTTTAGACGAATCTTATTTCTCAGTGCACACTTCAGGCACCGGCATGTGCCGATCCTTCATCCGTCTCACTTTTTTGATTTTTTTTTTTTTTTTTTTTTTTGATCATGTTTTAAAATTAACGAGACTATGTAAATAAAATTTGTCAATTTATCAACAGAGACGATTCGATTTTTTTTTTTTTTTTAACCTATTTCGTCGTTTTTAATGCACTAATAAATTTTTATTTTCTCATCTACTGTCCACGAATACGAATAGAATCCCTATAAACCCTATTAAAGATAGAAGCGCATCAAACTACAAAAGAAAAGACGAAAATGAGCGACAGCGATCGGAGTGATTCATTGAAATAAGTCTACTGGAGTTAGGGTGATTAATTCTACATCCAACGGTACTTAAGCAACAACAGCAATAAAAGACTCATCGCTATTTAGGTTAACTGGGTTATGGTGGGTTTGTCGAAATGGCTTAGGAAAAAAAGTTTCTTAAATTCATTAATCCCAGAGAACGGCAGTTAGCGAGTATTTCTTGAAGACGCCCGAATTCAAAGTTAATGATATTCTTACTGCCTCAGCGAACTGATCGAGATTTCACTGTAAATGTAGACCACTTTACTCAATATTACGCCGTGGAAAATGTTAAAGAAACTGGCTTTATATTGTTTGTAAATATTTTAAGGCGATAAAACTTTCTGTTGTCGGCTTTCTTTGCAACTTTGCAGTATTTCATTTTTAAGCAACCATATTTCTTCTTGTAATATTTTAGTTCGCTTTTGCCGAGTCTTTAAAAGTTTTTATAGGACTTTTGCGAAGTTTTTCGTTATTAACAGTTTTGTGTCGTACTAACTGCGCCAATTAATAGAGATCGTTAACCATGTACAAGAAACGAAGTGTCAGTCGATTACGCACCGTTTATTTTTAATTGGATGAGAAGCATCACTATTAAATGAATTTAGTTCGCTCTGCATTAAAAACTAAATGAACTTGAAAATACACATAAATATTACACACACACACACACACACACATATATATATATATATATACATATACATGTGTGTATATATATATAAACTCGGCCATTTTGGCCTCGCAAACGGCTGTGCCGTTTGACTCCTCTTGCTTACATTTCTGTTTCTTTCTCTCCCGTACTTTGTATAAAATGATCAAAATTTATAATGTAATTTTTAGGCCGGCCTCCATTAGATGTTATAACGAAAAAATGTCCCAATTTTATATAATAAAAAAATTAAATAAATTTTATTAAACTGCCAAAACAACTTAACATACTACAACACATATAGATAATACTTTTTTTAAGTTTCCATGGTATTATTAAATTAGCAATATAGTTGTTACATGCTTCTCTCTATGCTATGGTGGAACGTCTTATTCATCAATCTGCACAGTAATAATAAGTGTATTCATTATGCTTGCAAGAACAAAGGTCTACATCGAACACAAAAGTGAATTGCGGACAAAGAATATGAATATAAGTTATGCGCGAGCAAACATAAAAAAAAACATACGCGACGGACGTATACTCCTTCTTTTTGGAAGCCGGTAAAAATTAAAATATAAAAAACGTTACATAAAATTGGGACATATTTTCTAATGGGGGTAGGCCGAAGAATTACGTTGTAATTAATAGATATATCGCTTTCGGTCCTCGCCGTAGGGACACTTCTAGACTCCCAGGTGATATTAATTTTTCTACAATCCTTAAGAAGAATAAATTTAAATTGATTACGCTATCCTTAACTGGAAAAAAATAATTTACGGTTTGCGTAGCAATTTCTATTACAACACTCTTAAGGTACTTCCGTAACGTAAAAACCATAACAAAACTTTTGTAACAAAAACGTAATACAAGTTTCTAAACAATGCAAAAATGTAACGGTATTTTCATATTACCTCCAATTTTAGATCGACATGGTCATTTTTATATATATATATGTAGTTGACAACGTAGTCCATCAGTGGCTAATTCGAAATAATAATAATAATAATAATAATAATATATATTATTGATGACTATGCTATTTTTATATCGGCGGTAACATTAAAATTTTTGTGCAACGTTTAAAAATCATATAGTCAATTAAACCGATTCTTTTTATAAGAATTATAAAAGACTTTCGGGAGTTTAGGGGTATCTCCCCGGGCAGCGTTTAAAGGATTGAATCTACATACACACACACATATATATATATATATAACTCGGCCATTTTGACTTCGTAAGGGGCTGTGCCCCTTGATCTCTCTTGCTTTCATTTCTGTCTCTTTCTCTTCTATTCTTTGTATAAAATGATTAAAATTTACGACCTAATTCTTACTGGCATCATCACAAAAAAAATAACATAATCACAAAAATCCTATCCTAACATTTAACTTTACATTTTTCTTCGTTACATATTTCGTTACATAAAATTGTGACATTTTTTAAATAATAATCACAAAAATTTTATAAAATATAACAAACATTACATAAAATTGAGACAATTTTTGGTACATTTTTCGTTACATAAAATTGGGACATATTTTATGTAACGAAAAATGTACCAAAAAAATGTCCTAAAAAAATGTCCCAATTTTATGTAACGTTTGTTATATTTTATAGGATTTTTTTTATTGTTATTTGAAAAATGTCACAATTTTATGTAACGAAAAATGTAACGAAAAAATGTCTTAATTTTATATAATGTAAGTTAAATGTTAGGATAGGATTTTTGTGATTATGTTAGTTTTTTTATGTTGTGCCAGTAAGAATTACGTTGTAAATTTTGATCATTTTATACAAAGTATAGAAAATGAAGAGACAGAAATGAATGCAAGAGGGGTCAAGCGGCGCAGCCCCTTGCGAGGTCAAAATGGCCGAGTTTTGTATATACGTATAAAATAAAAATACACTGATTTTTAGAACGTTCTTTGTACATGAATTAAACCATTTTTGAATGTTCACGACGAGGAACAATCTACATTATTTAAAAGTGAACAATTGTTAACGGTCATAAATTACACAATATAAACTTATCAGAAAGTCGTATTGTCCGGATAAAGAAGACATTTTATTCATCTTTCAGGCAGAAATCAAATGGTTTTTAACAGGAATTGTTCTAATGAGAATAATTAAGTCAATTCCTACCGGAATAAACGATGAAAGTAAAATTGAACATCGGAAGGCGACAGGCATACATGAAAACACGATTGAAAGATTAGAGTAAAAAAGAAAAATGTGAAAAATCAAAAAATTTCTTTGAGCCCACTTCGTACATTCCTGTATTTTAACGTACATCGGGGATAATTAGGAGTTTTATAATGTATAGTTTACAATAATTGATGATAGCTTTATAACAAATATAAACTTAAATGATTAATGTCCGAAAGGAATGATATAAATAATTAATACTTGAAAAATTTAAATATCGTTTAGCTTCATTATCGACAATATTGCAGCGCATATGATTGTAAATATAAACGGCTATAAGAGTGTTGAGCACTAATCGTAGGGTAGTTTGAGAAGTAGAAATCCATATTGTTAGAAAAGTTCCCCTTTCGGTATTTCTGCCAACAAAAGGAATAGAACAATTCTGCACCTGGCATTTGTCGAAACTATTGATTTGTTTTACTTGGCTTCTCTTAAAATTAGTGTGAATAAATCTTGGAAACATTTGGTACGGGGGCATACATGTCCTATATAATAATAATACGCAATCTAGAACTTTTATGTTATTTTTCTATATGTACGATAAGTGTTGATTTCATTTTTCGTAGCCCATATTTTTGCTTCTTGATTTTTAGTCTTTACCTCTGAGGAGGCGATTTTAATCATATTCCCCGTTATCTGTGTTACATATTATGAGATTTCTAGATTAAAACGGAGACGACGTTAGAACTAGTTTCTGGACTTATTTCTATTTTAAATGATGATAGACTTTTCCACTGCACATCGCACTACATGTGTGCCATGATTAATTATGAAACTTTTGTACATACATCTTGTTTACTAAATAATAAATTATATTTCTAAGTCGCCGAGTTAAATAATATTCGTAGTCTCGATATTTTTAATTAAATTTTTTCATATAGGCGAAAATTTCGATATGACGGTATATTTTATGGAAAATTAAAAGCGAGCCGAAAGGGATGAAACGTGATAATAGCGCGGATAATAAAATGCTTTCAGTGAGCGATTCTAGATGGACGCTGGTAGTGCGAAAAAAGATGCCTGTTTTTACAGGAAGTTGAAATTTTAATTGAAACGGCTTCGCGGCATTAATACGATAAATCAAAGACGAACCATTAACGGAACCGAAATAAAATCATCGTAACGTAAAAAGTTTTAATCAAATGTTAATGCAAAAGTGTAAACTTAAATGAGAGAAGATGTTTCAGCAGCAGTGCGCACGGCTGCGTACAGTACATGTAACGAGCCATTTGGAAACTTGGCGGGCCAGTGGATTTGTGTGCAACTGAGGTCATTTTGTAAAAGCTCTAAAACCAAAATAGTCTTTCCGTTAACGGTCCACACTTTACCGTAGGCAACTTTAGCGAATGCATCAAAACTTTAACGGCCAACACAGTGAAGTGGGGCGGGCAATGTGCCAAACTTTATTCTCATTTCTCGCATAACAACCCCTTTTTGCTGTCTATCAATATGCGTGTACTATCACGCGCTCGGCCTGTACGGAATTCGGTTTTTCCCCTATTGGAACATAAATCACCGGAAAAACTTTAAAAGTATTTTCGCTATCGTCTTCACGTACGAAGTACAAACGCGATCGAAGTGTACTTTATTATAAAATATATAGTGAAAATTCCGAGTTTAGTTCTATTCGAGTGTAATCGTAACTGATTCGTGATTTATGGACTCACCGGAACAGAAGCTCAATTTCGACGACTCCATGCCAGCAACGACAAAATAGAATAGTCGCTCATTTCAATTTCAGACCGATATTAACTTTAAACAGTCGAACTCGTAAAATATCGATCATTTTAAGGGTAAATAGTATTGCAATCTTTTATATTTTATGAAAAACAGGTAGTAATATTACGCTAAGCGTTCCGTTTCGATGACTGTTTTTCCATTAAATTGAAAGAATTAAAAAATTTATTTTCAATAACCAGACATATTATTATCCGGCAAAAGGAAAGAAAACAATCAGAGAATACTAAATAACAGGTTCCTGTAGGGGCTATCCCCATTACTTTTACATTTATATATATATATATATATATATACACACTCGACCATTTTGGCCTCGCAAGGGGCTGTGCCCCTTGACCCCTCTTGCTTTCATTTCTGTCTCTTTCTCTTCTATACTTTGTATAAAATGATCAAAATTTACAACGTAATTCTTACTGGCACAACACACACAAAAAATAACATAACCACAAAAATCCTATTCTAACATTTAACTTCCGTTATATAAAATTAAGACATTTTTTCGTTACATTTTTCGTTATATATTTCATTACATAAAATTGTGACATTTTTTAAATAACAATAACAAAAATCCTACAAAATATAACAAACGTTACATAAAATTGGGACATTTTTTTGGGACATTTAGCGTTACATAAAATTGGGACATTTTTTTGGGACATTTAGTGTTACATAAAATTGGGACATTTTTCTGGGACATTTTTTCGAATGGGGGGTAGCCTAAGAATTACGTTGTAATTAATATATATATATCAGATTTACCAACAACTGCGTCTCAGAAATTCATATATGCAGACGATTTGGCATTAGCTACACAGAACAACAAAATAAAGATCACAGAAGATACACTTATGGAAGGCCTACATACATTATCTGAGTGCTTTAAACAATGGCGATTGCAACTAAATAAAGAAAAAACAGCGGAATCCAGCTTTAATCAATCGAATGGCGAAAAATAAAATTAACTTAACAGTCGATGAACGTAAATTAAATCATGAGGACACCCCGAAACACTTAGGCGTCACTTTAGATCGGCAGTGTTAACATATAGAAAACATACTGAAAATACGGCTGCCAAAGTATGCACAAGAGTAAACATAATTCATAAAATAGCAGGAACAACTTGGGGAGCACCTGCAACAACATAACGAACTTCCGTTCTGGCTTTAGTTTTCTCAACAGCCGAATAATGGATCAGGAATGTCGGAGGCGAGCTCTGAAGGGCTGCTGGAAAGAGATTATCAAATTGACGGGCTTAGCGACAGAGTGGCTACAAAATCTTGACGTTACAGTATAACATGTATAAGAATATATTTAAATATTAATTACAACGTAATTCTTAGGCTACCCCCCATTAGAAAAAATGTCCCAATTTTATGTAACGCAAAATGTCCCAAAAAAGTCTCTCAATTTTATGTATTGTTTGTTATATTTTGTAGGATTTTTGTTATTATTACTTAAAAAATGTCACAATTTTATGTAACGAAATATGTAACGAAAAATGTAACGAAAAATGTAACGAAAAAATGTCTTCATTTTATATAATGAAAGTTCAATGTTAGGATAGGATTCTTGTGATTATGTTTTTTGTGTTGATACCAGTAATAATTACGTTGTAAATTTTGATCATTTTATACAAAGTATAGAAAAGAAAGAGACAGAAATGAAAGCATGAGGGGCCAAGGGGCACAGCCCCTTGCGAGGCCAAAATAGCCGAGTTTATATATATGTATATATAGTTGGTGACGACGTAAACATGAAAATTCATATGTGATAGTGATCTTTGTTAATTATTGGTAAGTCGCTTAGTAATAGTAATTTGTTCACTGATTCAAACCCTCCTACTTTTTTTGATGCCTGTAGACATACGAATAAATAAAAATAAATGGTAGATCGGGAATTTGGGTTGTGAGGGAGCTACGGTTGCTTTTCAGTTCCTTACGATAATTTTGAAATTTTTATACTTACGCCGAGAAATCTGAAAAACCGGTGCGACAGCAATGTTGTTAAGTTGACGTTGGTGATGCGGCAATCCGCGCGTGTGTGTGCGGTTGGTATGCATTTGCGGTGGCGGAGGCGGTTATTGCCTGCACGGAAACCAATGGAACACTTTTGCGATCGTTGCGGATTTAGTAAGCTCGAAAAAAACTTTAAAAACTATTGCGACGATAGGGAAACTAGTAGCAGCAGCGTCATGCGCGTGCATGGAAATGGGCAGTGCGCTTTTGCGGGAGTTTTGGCTATAGCGCACTCGGGAAAACTAAAAAAAATATTACAAACTATTGGAAAATTTTTTGGAGGCGGGAAAATCTCCCATTGGGCTAATTCTGTAATACATAGGTCTCATTTGAGCAGAGGGTATAAGCAGGGGCTACGGCAGGCTCGTAAAAAAAATCTTACGTACTATCGATGAGCCAAAGAGCAGAGGAGCTTAAGTTTTGGTCTTTGGATATAAATTTTTAAAATGTGTTTGAATAACCGGACAGGATTAGCCTGAGATACAACGGCTGCAACCATTCTCTGTGGCATACGTTCAGGTTATCGATTAAGTACAGTATTAGCGGGGCTTCGACCTGGGATAAATTTTGAGGCCGTGGAAAAAAATTTGGGTTAGATTTTGGAAACTGATGTTTAGATTAAAAAACTTTGTCACCGGGAATCAGGTTAGTTTCTGCACTCCGCACACAGTTTTTCGGGATGAGATGTCACAGTTGTCGGGGTCGCCATTTGTAGATTACTACTGATACTGATGAGGGGAGTTTCGTAATAATAATAATAAAATTAAAAAAAAAAAAAAAGTAACTATAGTGTACTGTGTCACCGTGCATGAAAATGTCGCTAACAGAAATAAATTTCATGTGCGCACTTATTCTTTATTCCTAAATATTTACTGCACTTGTATTTCATGAATAATACCTGCATATTGAAACCAGAGGGACTCAGCCACTCAAAGAAGAATATCGTGAGCGTAGCTGCATGAATTGCTACAACACCTACCAACATCCATGAAGCAGTATCAAACGGCTCTGAAATGAAATTGAAAAAAATACATCAAATGCCAATCACATTACATATGATTTTAATTTTTTAAATGATAACGACCGAAAACCGAATTATAAATGTAAACAATTTTAAAATTACTATTAACATTCGGTTACTGATGTTTTATATACGTAGGACGTTTGAAAAGTAAGTATACACATTTTTGTTCTCCACCCACGGTAACACTGAAGCGATGAAATTGAGTAGGCATGTTTCTCAAGGTTACTACAATATATTCTCAAAGGTTGGAAACGGTCGGTTGTAAATTGAAAACGATTAGTACGACACCAGCTGTGCCGTCCAAATGTGAGTTACGTGCAGTTATCAAATTCTCTAACTATTGAAAAGATTCTTGGTGCCGAAATTTATCGACGTTCATGTGCACCGTACGGAGACGAAAATGTGATAACAAGAGTCATATCGCTGGGTAAAACAATTTGAAGAGGGAAGAACGGATACACACGACGACGCGCGGAGTGGTAGCCTTTTCGAAATCAACATTGCACGCACTCTCCTGGACGAAGATCACCGCTATACAGTATCTGATCTGCACCATGAGATAGCGAAACGGTTCCCGTATGCTAGCACGGATTGTTTTTCTATCTATCGTATCCTTACAGAATATTTGCACATGACTAAGCTGGCCGCGGCGCGGTGGGTACCCCGCAGCCTTACCATGTTGCAGTTTAAGCGAGATCCCTGCTCGCTGATTTTCGGTGGGACGTCTTTGGAAATCGCCCGTACTCACCAGATCTTGCCCCATGTGACTACACCATGCCTTCTCTAGCTTGAAGAGAGATCCATTCTGGATGGCATTTTCCGGATACATCATCTTTGAAGGAAGCGGTCGCTGCGCTCTTCCAAAATTTGGACGTTACATGGTATGCGATTGGAATAGAAAAGTTGATCTCACGTTATAACAAAAGCCTGCAGCGATATGACGATTATGTAGAAAAGTAGAGTAAGACTTTATAAATAGTAAAATATTTTTTCGATTTTGGTTTCTCCGTTTTTCTTCATTTCCTCGGAGTTGTATACTTACTTTTCAAACGCCCCTAGTATTTTAATGGTCATTTTAAAATTGTTTACATTTATAATATAGTGCGGTTTACAGCAGAGAACAATACTTACAATGAATACCGAATTATCTTATTTACGCTTTATCCGTTGCAAAAAATTTCACTTGCATGCACATAAATATATCTTTACAAAAACGGGAAAAGAAGGAAGAACTCGGTGTTTTTGTGCGTTTTGAAAGTTTTTTTGGACTTGAGAATTATTGAATCGATTTTAAAAGTTTTTTTACTGACTGATTCTTTTTAATATCAAAAATTGTAGAAATAATGTTTCATTGTGCTATTTTAACTAGAAAAGCTGAGAAATGAAGGTGGAAATTGTTATTTGCGACAAAAAAAAATATAATATATAAATATATAAATGAAATATATTTACGATTGACATTTTTTAATGTAAACATTTAAATTATTCAGTTATTGCTATACATTCATTTTGTATTTTCCCATATTTCTTACAGTAAAATAACTTTTATTTGTTAATATTGATAATAATTTTTATTTGTAATTTACTATATTCTATCTTTTTTTTTCTTTATTTGAAGGTCAGTTCAAGAATTGTCAATATAACACTCCATATAATATATCCAAACAATACTGCATACAGATAATTTAGAAAAAGTTTTAAATATTTGAACCTCAACCTTTTTTTTTTTTTTAACCCAAACTAAAACAATCTTGTTGGTCAATATAATCTAGTATATTCTATCATGTAAAGTTAAAAGAATTAAATAAGAATCAAGCAAATTATAATATATATATATATATAATAAAAAAAACTGAAATACAATAAAACCCCGATTATTCATCATGCACGGATACGGGAAAACACGATTAACCCGCCGCCGGCTGTTCTGCGAGTTTTTATGTATCCCGAGCCTGGCGATTCACGTAATATGTGGGTCGGGAGGCTCTTCACTCCATTTCATATTATGAAATGATAGCTGCCATCATTGACTCAAAACTCATCCCTCAACAGGCAGGATTCAGACCAGGAAAGTCGTGCACGGGACAAGCACTGCACTTAGCCCAATATATAGAAGATGGCTTTGAGAAACGCAAAATCACAGGAGTGGTCTTTGTAGACCTCTCTGCAGCTTTCGACACAGTCTCACACAGAATGCTCATCAAAAAGGTCTATGATATTACAAAGGACTTCAAGTTTACCCAGATAATCCTAATGTTGCTGAAAGACAGAAGATTCTATGTGTCACTAAACGGGAAGAACAGCGCATGGAGGAGACTGAAAAAAAAACGGACTACCCCAAGGAAGTGTCTTAGCTCAAACTCTATTCAATATCTATACCAACGACCAACCAATTGGGAAGGACACTAAGCATTTCATATATGCAGACGATCACGCAGTAGCGGCCCAACATGAGACCTTTGAAGAAGTTGAAAATACATTAAACAAAGCAATCAAAACCATAAACTTATACTATCTCGCTAATCAGCTGAAGCCTAATCCGGCTAAGACCGAAACAACCGCCTTTCATCTCAGAAATCGAAATGCAAATCGCCAATTACAACTTCAATGGAACGGAACTAAACTGAGCCACACTGACTACCCTAAATATCTGGGTGTTATATTTGACAGGTCTCTTACTTTCAAACGTCATTGCGAGACCACAAAAGCGAAAATTATGTCAAGAACAAGTATTATACGGAAACTAGTAAATTGTAGCTGGGGAGCCAAACCAAATGTATTAAGAACGTCATCCCTCGCACTCTGCTACTCTGTTGGAGAATATGCGTGCCCGGTTTGGAGTCGATCTGCTCATGCAAAAAGGTGGATACTGCTCTTAACGAAGTATGCAGAATAATCACTGGCTGCTTAAAACCAACAGCGGTTCGTATACTATACGAACTAAGCGGCATAGCACCACCTGATATCAGAAGAACAGTAGCAGAAAAAAAAAAGAAAAATGGAAATCTAGCCATGACAATCGCCATCCCCTACATGGATGCAAAGAGCTAGCTGAAAGCCGTCTAAAATCCCGCCGTAGCTTTCTAGCCACGGTGGAGGACCTCGAACACGAAGATCACGCTGAAAGGCTTCGGATGTGGAGTACACGCACGAAAGGGAAACCAAAAGAGTCTCTCCCAAAAGGCGCTTGCCTGAACTATAAACTATGGAGAACATTAAACAGATTACGTAGCGGTACTGCCAGAACGAAACATAATTTAGTAAAATGGGGTTTGACAGATAACGTTCAGTGCGATTGTGGCGAACCGCAGGATGAAAAACACATATTTAATTGTAAGTTATTTGGAATTTTTGAAAAAAAGAAGCTCAATCAGGATATTGACGAGGAAACTGTCAAGTTTCTAAAATTTTGGACGACCAGAGGCATTTAAATCGACCGGATACGCTATAATAATAGCTGCCATCTACGATTGCAATTGTATAATTTTCTGTATTGTATTGCTTTATAATAAATACGTATAATAGTGTACTGTATAATGATATATGTGATATATAGAACCCCTTTTAGCGAGAAGGAAACAACTGGATTATTTAGAGACTAATTTAATTAAGTAAATACTGTACATACGGAAGATTTATAAAATTCTTAATGTTTTTATTCATTTTAATATATTGACAAGACGAAGAAATAAGAACACAACAGGTAGGGTACAAACAAAAATGAAATGAACGTAAGGTACAGGAAAAAAGGAGTGTTATAAAAAGGAATAGAATTAGACTAGGTATTCATTTTTATTAAAAAAGTCAGTCGGTTTCTTCCGTCTGTCGGCAATCTCTCTTTGTCTCTACCTGCAGAATGTCTGCGATCTGTCTGCTGCTCGAAATACGTGATCACAGTTTGTAATGCAACGCAGTTTCACAGCTTAGTCGCTGTTCTGCTATTTCGACTTGCTCTTCATTTTCCGATTCAGAATCCGCATTGATTTTATTTAAAATTTCTTTATCACTAAAAATACGCTTAAGTAGGATCAATTTCAAAATTATCTATCCACTCCTTCATATTTTCATCATCGACATGTTCAAATTCCTTCCCATCACAATTTTTGGAACCTTTTTTGTAGGAAGCACGCGAGTTTAAAGAGATGCGCGGTTAATCCGCGAACCGGTTAAAAAATCGCGGTTTTACTATATATTATTTAAAGATAAAAAAAAAAAAAAAAAAAAAGGTTAGGGGTAATCTATTCAAAAGTAAAATTAATAAATCTGCCGACATTATTAAACTTTTCTAAATTACTGATCTAATAATTGTTAGTTCGGTTTTCTGCATTAACTGTATCGCTTTACTTACAGTCGACAGATTTTCACTAGCGGTATATATTTTGTCAAGCGTATTTATAAATAGGCGTGTGCCACTAGTCACAGTTTCGTAGCAAAAAGTGTGCAGTGAACCTCGCTTATGTAGCTTGCTTATGTTAAACACTTCGATCTGTTCACTGGAGCACGCTGTTGCTGTATACGCTTAATGTGATCTTACTGACCCACTAACTTTGGAGAAGTACTTACAGCGCGTAACGAGCAAAGCACAAAAGATTAGAAGATCATCGAATCGGAATTCATTTCTCTGGTGTTTTGCGTAATAAGCATTTTTCTTTACATCTCCTTTAATCAAGGTAAACTCTGCTGCCACAAAGTAGCGACAGATTTCTTTTTTTTCCAATTTGCTTCAGTGCTTTTCTGCATGACTAGAAATACCTGGGGGGGATTCGTCACTTGCATTATTATTATTATTATTATATATATATATATATATATATATATATATATATATATATATATATATGTCTCCGATGGGGATATACAACCAAAGACTCTGAGCTTAAGGGAAAGGGCGCGTCCACGAGTGGCGGATAGTAGACCACCGACCACCTTCAGATATGAGATGGTTAATTACTGCGAATAAGTTTCGTAAACTCACCCTCGGAGGCCGCTCCGCATAAGTATCCGTTGCTACGCTCTCGGTTCTGCCTTGCAATTCGAGTTTTGACTCAAAAAGGCTAGCATGTCATCCCGAAATAGTGGCTACTTCCTTGTTCGTCCTCTCCTTAAATCTTATATATCCGGTTTTTCAGTTAAACTCATTTCCCCGTATAGTCCTTTGTCTGGGGCTCAGTTTTGTCGTCGTCGCGGATAAAAATGCGCACTTGAGTTTGAGAAGAATGAATCTCTGAAGAAAGCACCGGTTCGTAATAATCGTAACACATTGACAAATTCTTTGCCCCAGCGTTATTATCAAATTTGTTTTCAACTGGTTCATGATTAAATTTCTCTACTGATTCTTTATGTAATATAACTTTTCCCCGTTAGATTATAATCATGAAAAGGATAAAGCGAAACAAGGTAAAACACCGCGTTAAATCTAACGATTATTATAAAAGTTCAACTTTCAGGGATTTTCCGGTTCGCAAAACATAAAACACACATAACAAGCAGCGCGGGTAATAAACTTCCTTTATTTTTCCGCTTCATTTTTTATTTATCATTTTTCTTCGTTAATTTTCTCAATTTCAAAACGAAATGGTCTACAACGATTTTCTTTATTATTACTACATAGACTGCTCTAGCGACGAAGAAAAAAAAAAGTTTCCTTAATTTCATCCTATCCCTATTAATCTGTTACACTTTTTTTTTCTATTCGTTTTCCCTCGTAATATCGATTGTTCTTCATAGACACCGCATTCGCGGTGAAACATAATTACTTTTTTATTGCTTATATTTTTAACACGAATAATTTAACTTGTCCTCCTCTCCAATTTCAAAATTTATTTACATCGGATCAAAAAATATTAATTAGATTGTATTACGCGAAACGTTTAAACTTTGTAACCATAAATAACTTTAAAATAAATCGAATTTTGAAAAATATACGCAATATTTATTACAATTTCCGAAACGTCATAGGGAGGGAAATGGTTCGATGTTGGTTTTTGATACACTAAAAAGAAAGGCGATACAAGTAGGTTATCAAAAAGCAAACAGGAAATTACGAAAAATTAATATAAAAATTGCACCAAAAATTATTTATTTCTCGTAAGAGTTTTAAAAATAGCGATTATTTATTTAAGATCATCATAAGAGGATATCGTAACGAATTGAAGTGAAACTTATTCGGGAACAGTAAGGTGTTTAATAGAAAAGGCTAAATCATCTAACCGAAAAAAAAAATCATCCGTTATAGAAAAAAAAAAAAAAAAAAAAAAGAAAAAAATCAACAATAGCGAGTCATTTTTTCCTTGAAAGGCGGGAAAGCGGTGCGATTTCTTTTTAAAATGAAACTGCAAATATCGATGTTACCCTCTTAAAGATCCAATAATAGGTACTGTTTGAAATCTAACACCGCATTTTGCGATGGTGTTACTTTACTCGATGACAATTTTTTTTTAAGGGCAAACTGTTTGACTTTTAATCACTTTAACATTTCATTTCGAATTTTTTTAAATCGTAAAAATGTATCTCTCCGAAAAAAAAAAAAAAAAGAAAACAAAAGAAATAAAATAAAACACGACAACAAAGCAGATATCGAGTAAAATTAAAAAGCAAAAAAACAAAAAAAAACAAAACAGGGAGATAAAAAATCAAGACAAAAGAAGATGAAACAATAAGATAGATATAAAAATGTGTAAAACTTCTTCTTACTTATTGCATGAATGTTAGAGCCGGCAGAACCGAAAATGAAACGATGAAATTTTAAATTAAAAATTTCAGACAATGGAAGAGACGGTGTAGTGTTCAGAGGTAAACGATCGGGACAAGGCAATCTGAATAATATTGAAGGTAATTCGTTCGTTTGCTAGACATTAAAAAATAAGCATAAAACTTCAGCATTGGCGGGCCTTTTGTTCTCTTTACGCGATGTACAAAAGATTCAGCGCTATCCTCTTTTTTTTTACACATCTCGTTTTGCCTTACTTACTCGCTGACCTAATATTCTCTTCTAAACTCCATATCAATTTATTTGAACTTCGCATCGAAAAAGCTATTAAGGATGTCTCTTTTGTTCTTAAACTGAAAATCGCGGTTATTTCCGCGAAAAAAAGGGTAATCTCACTGTTAGCAGAGTTTTGCTACAAACAGTGAAATTCGACGCAGTTCCTTACGAAGAATATAATATTATAAGAATATTATGAAAAGCTCTTTATCGTATTTATTGGAACTTTTTTGTTTATTCTCTGTTCGGTGTTTTTGTTTAGAATTTCCGTGTAATATTTATAACGTTCAGATAAAACCTCATTCTGCAAACCGTGATATATAAACTTTCTGTTTTTTTTTTTTTTGTATTTTTTGCTGATTTTTTCTGTTTCGAAATTCGAATTAATGTTAAATATTAAATTCATTTCTTGTATATCGCGGTCCGGTCTGAGCAAAATATATATTTTAATCAGTTCACTACACTATCAAATGAGCAAAGATCTAACGGAAAACGTGTACCGTTATAATTTTGTAAGTTCCAGCTTAAAAGAACTTCAAGTTATCGGAGAAAAAAAGGTTACATCGAAAGAGCTAGATAAACTTTTGTAGTACGTGTGAGCTAGATTATTCAGGGGAACTATATTACTAGACAGGATGAGATTTTCAAGGAGTACACTATTGTTGTTGAAGTTGGAGCAAGTCTGTGTAGGGGAACTCCAGTCGCTACTGATAATAAATAAATAGTTGAGAAATAAAATTAAGAAATTGGGAAAGAGGAAATTGACGAAGATTACTACACATCCGATTGTAAGAGGCGTATATAATAGAGAAAAACTATGTTAAGAGGACTTGCAAACTTGGAAGGAATGGAGATACAAACAATATTAAGTTCGTTAATATTTCGTGAAATTTTAACGTAACATTTTTTATTGTTTGAAGAAAAATATCAGTATTAACATTTGAAGAACACATTATTTCAACTGCTTATTAAATGTATCATTTATATACACTTTTTACAAACATTAACAATAAAAAGTAGTGCATATAAATGATTTATTTTATAAAAATATTAGTGATTTTTTATCAATTTGCAAAAAAAAAAAAATGTATATACATATACATTGGTGTATAATACATATATATACATATATCCATAGAAAATTGATTTTTTACATTATTTTTTGATATTCATGTTCTATATTTATGCGTACCAATCAACATTAATCATTTTTAAAGTTGAAAATTTCAGCAACGGAAAAAATACTGCCAGTAATTGAGAAAAAGGGTATAATTACCGAGAAAAGCGGTCGGTGATATAATTCCGGTTCGTTTTGCTACAAGAATGGCGATGCCAGTTTCCATAAAAGGCACTGAAAAATCGACTACAGCTTCCCGGTCTGAATTTATCATCAAAGCTGTCATAACCATATCGGTTTTACGATTCACTAAGTCTGCTATCAGACCGTTCCATTTTGAATCCTACGAAAATACGTTAAACAATGAGTGCTTCAACGGTACATTTGTTTTATAGGATGTTTGTGAAATATAAACGAATTATAGCGCGCTGGGGGTGGGGTGGGTTGTACAAACGAAAAATATTGATTCGGAAAAATACGTAATTTTCAACAGACGGTTTAATACGGAATTTCTATTTTTCACACGTGTAAAATATTTAACATTCCAGCAGTCGTGATTGCTTGCTCCAGCACGTAAAGAATTACGATAGAAACATAATTCGTAACCCTCACATTTCTTTATATTTATAAAACTATCCAACCGGCGAAAATTGGGCAAAATAGAGAGGGAGAATAAAAAATGCAGATATCAAATATTTAAACCGAAGGAGGCCTCTTCTACACAATTTGCCTCTTCACCAAGAAGGCTGTGCTTAGAAATGTTCTTTTTACTTTTCATTTTTCTCTTCTTCACCCAAATTCTTCTCGAATTAAATAACTTTCTTTATTGATATAAATGTTTAAATCGTTGCTAGCTATACGTTTTATTATTTCGGTTTTCTTTTTGTTGTTTTTCTTTTAAATCTATCGCGATTTCTTCATTTTTCGACTATCGCTTTTATCACGGGGAGGGGAGGTTCTTATTTACCCATAAAAGGTGATCCTGTTTTGATTTCCAACCAACTGTGACCTCGCTTGCTGCTATTATCAGAGGTATTGTAATAAACTTTCGTTTCATTTAATAAATCACAATTACGGTGTATTCTTGACAGCGGGTAGAACTGTCTGTCGGAGATATTGAATCAAATAGAAACGGTTGTTTTTGTGTACTACGGCGCATAAACAAAAATTTTGTAACAAATTTATCGTGTTAATATGTAATGAACTTAATCAAAGTTCCGTATTCTACCTGCACTACTACTTATTTTATAACTTTTGATCTTTTGAATTTTGCTTTTTTTTCTTGCGTTGTCATTTGATGACGATCGGTTACGATGTCGAATTAGCAATTTGTCCATGGGGGGGCCCTGGTAGCAGAGGTTCATGCTTCCTTTTGGCGATATCAAGGGAATTCCAATATTCATTTTTTAGTAAAAATGAAAAAGCGGTAGACGTTTTCAAGCAATTTTCTTAAACCTGAGAGGAAAGTTTAGCAAAAAATAATAAATACGTACCTTTTTCAATTAACATCATTATTCAGGGTTGTCATTTTTTTTTTTTTTTTTTTTTTGTTCTTCAGTATATATTTGTCGACTTTTCCCACTGGTTTCTAGATGTTTTCAGTTGTTTTCTTGATTTGGAAAAGAATAGACACGCAGAAAAAATGTTTTTTTTTTTTAAAAACTAAAGATGTGTATGAGGGTTTCTGTGTACCGTGCTTAATTACTGGGGCTATTACAGCACATGAAATCTACTTAAGAGGATTAAACGCGATAGTACAGACCGCTGCTACGCATGAAAGCTAATACAGGACCGCGGACAGAGCATTTGATAGTATCTTAGAACTAGAGGAGGTGGTGAAGTGAATGGATCGTGGTACTGCAAAGGAGGGACATCCGCGCAGTAGGTGAAAGGTGGATGGGGCGCTCGGTTGATCACAAAAGGGGCAGACATTTGGGGCTACCTGGCTCGTGAATATGTAACTGTGCGAGAGGGTTGTATGTCCTATTCGGAGACGATTTAGGACAGAAAAATCTCTGTGCGGGGGGAACTCCGTCTGTGGGCCAGCAAGGCTCCGTGGTTGTTTTTATGCTTCGGAGAAATTGAAGATCTCCATTTCTGTTGCCATTCTTCTCCAGTTTGCTGCATAAACAAATGAGCCAATGTAGGGGGAAGAGGGAGGTTGTATGAGAACAATGTCGCCTGAGTTGTGTCGATTGACACGCTCATTGTCTGGATTTCCAACATGAGCCGGCACCCTTAGGAAAGACATTTCAGAGTTTAACCTGTATAATAAGTAATCTTCCTTATCAAAGGGTTGGTGGATTTAATCTCTGAGGTGAGTTTAGATAGTCAGTTATGAGTAGGGCCTTTTGGGACTGGGGGTTGCTACAGTGTTGGATGCGAAAACGGACGATTTGGAATGGATAAAAACTATATGAATTCGAAATGTTTCGTAAAATGTTTCTTTTATCATTCGTTGATCAAAAGATGAAAATAGAATTACTACTAATTGCGCGTATTTTACAATACTTCTTTACTTCGTTTTTGTCAACTTTTTGTCGATAGGGCTAAGAACTTTTTTGTTTTTACCGTCGGAAATTTTGTTACATTTTTCTGAAATTATACGCTTTCCGTTATTTCTGGTTTTTCTCTTTTAGAACCTATATTGGGATGAAACCAACGAGCATTTCGGGTCGTATTAATGAGTTTCCCCTTACGTTTATTCTTTTCGTAACCCCGCCGTTCGATAGAATGCATCGTATATATATATATATATATATATATATATATATATATATATATATATATTTGTCTTTGTCCTGCGCTTACACCTTCTTTTCAGGGTATTCTTAGGGCAACAGTGACAAATGAGAAAGTGAACTTGTCAATTCTCTCCTCCGTGAAGTGTAATTTAAGCGACGAAAAATAACATTCTGTCTATCAATTAAAAGAATCTGAAGCGCAAAATACTGAAAAGTTTCACTATTTGAATGTCTTTAATCTATTAATTCCTCTAATGTTTTTTTCCTTCGTTTTTTTAAGAACGCAGTATTGTTTTTATTCTTTTTTTATCTCCACGTAATTTATTGTTTTCATCGATACCGCTAAATATTTTGGTATTGGTTATGTACAAAAAAAGGTGTTTTTTGATCGTAGCACATTTAGAAAAAATTGTTTCATCAGTGCATTAAATAAAATAAAATGAATAATAATTCTTTAATATTTATCGTCTTTATAATTTAAAAATCGGCTAAAAAAAAAAAAAAAATTTCCGACGAAATAGCGATGTAATAGTCACAATTGCATTACACTTGAATTAATTAGATCGGTTCTCAACAGCTTCATCTCCTAAGTTTCCAAAAATTAACTGTCCGGCTCTCTGTCATAAATGCAAAAAAGCATGCGGCAAGTTACATTTTTTTAAAACCTAAGTAAACCTTTGAGTAGTAGTAGCCCTGTAAGGACCACTATACTTTTCGAATTTTAAGTTTTGTGCTTTCACTATATCGGGCTTTGTTTTCAGCAAGAACCAATGAGAATATTAATATGGTTTTATGAGCAGCGGGAAATTCATTGAAATGTTGTGATGACACAGACGGATAGTAGTGTCAAGACTAATTTACGATATTTCAAAAACCTTTCGAGACGGTTACATTTTAAAAATGGTACGTAAAAAATAATTCTGAATTCATACACAACCGAGCAAGAGAATTAGAAGATCTCTCGACAATCTACGGCGTTTTAAGTGCACCTCACCGTTCTCTTCGCAGTATATTACTGGTATACTTCAAAAAAGATTTCTGTTTTTAAAAAGCTGAAACGCATTCTATAGAGCCGAGAATGTCGTAATAAAATCATTATACTGCTTACTTGCAGCGATTCGATAACAACAGGATACATGTAGTAACTCTTAACTTCCTGCGAAATTATCACGGCTAAGAAAAACTCCCGTGTTCCATTTTGATTGAAAAAATAAATTTCTTTTTGCAAAAACTTAAAATTACCAGATGGAGTTGCTCGGCGGGACTTTCATTTTACAGAAACCAGAAATTTTAAATTACCACATGAAGTTGTTCGTTCGGGTCTTTTTTAGGTTTCCATTTGAATAAGAACCCACATCTAATTTCACGCTTACAAAAAAAAAAAAAAAAAAAAAAAAAAAAAAGAAAAAGCTGTTGCGTAGTTGCAGCAGACGAAGCTAAAGTTCGTTCCCCAGGTTCAATACTTGTTAAATCGTTTGTTCTCATCCCCCCCCCCCCCCCGTGTAAATGCCTTTATGAATTCGTTAATCTTCCCTTTTTTCTTTTCACTTCCATTAGATTTCTGACTCAAAAAAAAAAAAAAATCTAGTCAAAAATATCGTCGAAATACTTAATGCAATCCGAAAAACTGATATAATTATTTATTTGGAAAAGTCTAGATTAAAATTTAAAATCACGTTCATTTTCGGCGGCTGTATATAACTTCTATCGTATGTAATTCACACCGAACAACGCGCGTAAGGGAATTTACATATTATAAATGTGAATTTTGCACTACTGAACTAGTTTATTTTAAACGCGTATGTATAAAATCGAACTAGAAATTTTCATGCAGTAATGTACAAAACTCCCTCCGTAATTTTTTAATATTTGTGTTTGCAGTTAAACTTTGCATCATTAAAAACCCCGTTCGCCTTATTTACCGATTATTCGGGAATTCACTACGCTAAAAGGGGATCTAAATGATAATAACTACGTACTTGTGTTTCAATCGTTTGCTATTTTGGTATGTGAGGAAAATGTTTTTGAATAAGACTTATAATAATAAATGTTTCCCCCAATTGAACTGGTTTAAACGTCGTATTAAACACTAAATACTTTAACCGCGCGTTTAATTTATTTTCGTTGAAATATTTTATTCGTCATATTTGTGTGTCGATAGCATATGGAACTTGAAATTTATTTGCATCGTTTAAAAATGCTCTAAACAGATTTCGCTTTGCTTTTTTTTTTTTTTTTTTTTTTTTTGCAAAAGAATTTCATTCTGATAACTCAAACTAAATAGTACATTTTTATTTGAATTTTTAACACCACAGCGTCGATTATTAGGGTTATTTTCAAGACCTACTCACCCCGATGTTTTATTTTATATCATGGGCGGCCGCATAATTTTTCCTCAAAGGGAAAAGATTGAAAAAGATATTTTTTTCTCTTTGTAAAAGTTACATTCCAGATCCGGTGTTTCCCCGGTTTCTATGTTTCGTTCTTTTTGAATAAACTATCTTTCCATCTGACTGTCCAAACGAATTCTCCTTCTCAACCGAGAGAATGTACGATTTTTCTTTACTTCGACGTTCTGCTGTCGTTTCTATTATTCGCTTACGCTTCGATCGTGTTCCATTACTTTCTTCTTGCTTTCGTTCTTCCTCTATGTTACTACCCTCTTTAACCTGAATGATGAAGTTTCCTGTATTTTCAATCACATCCTCTTCGAATGTTTTTTTTTTTTCTTTTTTGAATTGAATGTTCCATTTTTAATTTTCATATGTTAACAGTTAGGCTTCCTAATAACCCCTATTGTGTCCTGTTATTTTGTCATTCCCTTTTCTGTCCCCCATTTCTTTTTTTGGTTTTTTCATTTTGTCAATCTCCGATCGAACTGCTATTTAACTGATTCTTTCGCCCTCGTATTGTTTCCCCAGGCAAAGGATCTTCATTAAACTGTTCTAAAAACAGAAAAACAGGCAATATTTTGGCTATTTTTATTTCAAACATGTATCTACTATGACGATTTTGACAAATCAGCTTTAATTAAATATACATAGTTCTGGTCATTCTTATGATATCATTGTTCGGGAGCATTTTTATCTATCTAATGCACAGAGTTTTCCAACCTTTTTTTCGTCGAGCCTCCCCGAATTATAAATAACATTTTTATGCCCCTCTTAATTTTTTCATAAAAAAAAAAAACGCGCATTGTTTTAATGGCATTTATTTTAATTCTAAGTTGTAGAAAATAAACTTTAAACAAATGTAAAACGTTTTTTATCGAAATAATTTATTATAATTAAAGTACTAATGAGATACTTGAGATGTTCTGCACCAGTTGGTTGATTGTAGGTTCAGTTTCTGCCAGAGCTATCGTCAGGTGGCCATCAATGGCAAGACGATTTCGCTGCTTAGTTTTAATTAGAACCAGAACTGAAAACCCTGTCTCACATAAGTAAGTCGAAGAAAAAAGAACAAGTATTCACAAAGCAGGAGAGGCAACTTTGGAATTAACAAGGAATAATCGTTTGATCCAAAATTTCTCCAATGTCAAGAGATGGAAGTCATCTTTCGTTGTCGAATCGGCCTTCATTTCTAGAAATTCTTTCTGAACTTGTTCCGGTAATTATAAGACATCAACAACAAATGGGTTTCTGGTCATGTGAAATATATTGGTGACTCTGAATTAATGTCTGGATAGTATCGGGGGAATTCGTTTTCCAGCGCTTGCAAATGAGTTTATATTTCAACTTTGAAATCTCGTCCAGTTTTTTATTTTTAATTGCTTTGAATAGTTGAGAAAAATATATTATTACATTTTCAGCAGATACCTTTTGATTCCAAAGTTGAAGCTTAGATATGAACTCTTGAATATAATCATAGTTACTTATTACAGTGCCGTTTCTGCCTCGAAGCTTCAAGTTTAGCTGATTAAAGGAATCAAATATATCAGTTAAATAAATCAATCTCCATTGAAATTGTTCATTGTTGAACATTTGCAAAAAATTTCTTTTTTTTCTTTGAACTCGAGAAACTTTCAATTCATAAAGGCGAGCCAACATGTTCCCTTAGACAACCAGCGTACTTCTGTGTGAAATAGGACTCTGTGATCAGAATCAAGATCCTCGCAAAGTAAACTAAATAATCGACTGTTCAAAGCGCTACTCCTGATGTAGTTTATGACCTTTATAGCGAAGTCCAAAGTCTGGCGTAATTTCTGTGACAATGCTTTGCAAGCTAAAGCTTGTCGATGAATAAAGCAATTAGTACACACTATCGCGGAATTCTTTTCCTTGAGCTTTTGAGCTAAACTTGATCGTACACCTATCATTGCAGGGGCGCTCACTGTGCAAAGTCCAATGAGTTTATTCCAATCCAAATCATCCATTTTCGATGAAATCAGATATTGAATTAAATATATCTTCAGATTTAGTGCCTGCTGTCAAAGATTGGAAGTAAAAAATCTCTTCTTCAATGTGATCTTCACTGACATAATGAACATAAACTATTAACTGTGCACAATTAACGATGTCGGTGGATTCATCGCAACTAATGCAAAAAATTACGATAATTTTACTTTGTTGATTATTTGTGAATTTTCAGATGCCTAAAATTGAACACCCCTTGTCCGATGTTTAATTTACGCGTTAAATTAATTTTTCTTTCGCGCCTCCCTTAACATCTCTCTATGCCCCCCTAGCCTGGTTGGGAACTCCTGATCTAATATGTATGTTGAAATTTTCTATTGTTAATTTTATATTAAGATCTTTTTTTAAATTCTGAAATATAGAAATTTTATTACATTAAAAAAATTGAAATTAACTGAATAAAAAATAGCATAAAAATGTGTATGTTCTTGAAGAATCGGAGCTGGAAAAATAAATTAGTATATTCAGTTGACTGTTTCTATTAAATTAACTCAATTAGTGGCGTTGCTATATTGTTAGATGTGGTTGCGGATCCTTCCCCCGGTTAGAACTGAAATAGTTATTATAAATACAGAAAAATTTGAAGAAAAAAAAATTTAAAATAAACATTGATGATTTTTTAGGTTGTTTTTACATTCAAAAAAAAAAAGAAAAAATGTGCTCCATATTTTTACGTACTTCATTAATATTTTATGCAAAATTTTTTATTATAAGTACAATCAATAACATATGTAATTATTATTAATGTTCATATACAGGGTAATTCATTTATGTAAATTATTAATGTATAAATCCAAATGATGGAAATTATTAACAGTATGAATATTAGTGATAAATGTATTATTTATAAAATGAATATGCAAAAAAAAAAAATGCACCCCCCTCAAAATTTTGGACGCGGCCTTGGATACACTGCACAGATTACACGAGTTTGAAAAAATTTCCGCAACGCTCGCAACATGCCCAATCTGGATACGGTCTAACATTTGTCAATCTAATTTAACCGCGTATTATGTAATCCTTTAATATCGTAATAGTTATCGATAGGTTGTATTCCAAAAATATTGATCATAAGAACTCGTAATATTATTAGAATAAAAGAGCTTTTAATATCATGAAATAAATAAAATAATAAAGTTTATTATATACATACATATATATATATATATATATATATATATATATAGGATAATATATACACACTTCTTTACTAATATGTTTGTAATAAAAAACTGTATAATTATGTATAAAAATTGATTAATAACAAATGAATAAATAAATACATATACATAAGTGTGTTTATATACTTCTTAATTAACTTTTATGATTAACTGCATTATTCATAAAAGAAAAAAAAAAAAAAAGTAAAGAAACAAAAATAAATTAAATTTATAATTTAATTATATTAATTATATTTTATTAAATTTTAGGGGGACTTTTTAAATTAATTCTATGTTAATACAACAAGATGGGACAGGCGGTTTCGTAGTGTAGCGGTCATCACGTCTGCTTTACACGCAGAAGGTCGCCGGTTCGATCCCGGCCGAAACCATGAATTTTTAAACTTTTATATATATATTATTTTATTCGATTTGTTCATTTTAGCAATTTCCTTTTTCCATAATTTAATTATGTTGTGCGCAATATCGTTTTTTCAACATACAAATCATTAATAACAGAGTAGTTCAAATATAAACACTGGTTGATTATAATTTATGAAACTAAATCATTTTATAGTTTCTTATTCCTTTGTAATTTGAAATACTGTTTTTTTTTACAATAAATTTTTTCTTTTCTTTTTTTTTTTTTTTTTTTGTTAAAAAATAATCTATTTCGCAAAACAAAATTTATTTATAATCTGGTTTTCTAATGCGAATAAATGAATTAACTAATATTTGTTAATATTTAACATACATGGAGTGCTGTTGCCCTGGCAAAAGTATTTATAATAATTATAATTTATTTAAAAATCCGATTTACAAATTCGAATTTCACCGTTTTCTAAAGTATATTGATGTCTATGATGCCGTATTATTTTAATTTGATGTATTTTTCTGCTTTTTTTATTAAAACGTTTGAAAAAAGAAAATTTTATCAAATGATATTTAAATGAAAAGGAAAATTAATTTCTATTTGCCATTAAAGAAGAAAAAATTTTCGAACAGAAAGTTTTCTATTTTTTATTAAGTTATAATAAAATAAAGGAAGTTTAAAAATCCAATTAACATAATGAATACTGCAACACGCAAAGATAATATATTTAAATGAAAAATGTTTAATGTAACGAAAGAAACAATTAGAGACGTATATGATAAAAAAAAATTATTATCTAAAAGCTATTTAAATTCAATAAGGTAAAATTAGAACTTAGAAAAAGTTCAGTTTATGATAATGAAATTATTAAATAGATAAGATGATTGTGTTACTTATTGGAACAATGATAAATTACAAAAAAGAAGAAAGAAAATTTAATTTCAAGTATATTGTTTTCAATTAAAATGTGTAATCATTAAAATTGCTTTTACAACTTTCATAGTAAAATATTATTATAGTATATAGATATTTTTTATATTATTTTTAATAGAAGCATATTTTTTATTTAAATAATTCTAATTACATCTTAACTGCATATTCACAGATTTAATACAATTAAGTTTATAAAAAATTAATAACGTTAAATTTTATTTATTTGGAAAAAGTGATATTATTCAGCTACCAGTATATTAAAAACTTTCAAGATGATTTTGCCTCTTTTCTACAGTGTTAATTTTTATAAATATATTATTGAATTATATTAGTAGCAAAAAAATGTTAAACTGGTTTAAAAACTGTCTGTAAATTTTTCATTATTTTTACATTAATGTAATACAGATATCACTGATATAAGCAAACATTAAATAGACACAGATACTCATATTTATTTGACACGCCATAGAATATATTTAACACATAGGAATATTAATTGTTTATTTATTAATAACACATGCCGTTAGGTTTTATTAAAAAAGCTAAAATTTTAATTAAGACAACACATTCACAATTATATTAACCTGTTAACTTCAATATGGTGTCATGCATTAATTATATCATAATTTAATGGTATAAAAACTTTTTACACTTAGCATTAAAACTATAAAATTACATTCATAATATATTGGGTTTAATATTAAACGCAATATGAAATTAATTTAAATTTTTTTTTTTTTAAATAAAAATATAATGGAAATTTATTTAAATTATAACAGAGTGGAGTTTGTTAGTTTTGATAAATTATTGATCCATTGTTCATTTCAGATAGAGGGAATTGATGTTATCGAATTTTAAGATGATGTGGATGATTTTAATGTCTGACATTAATTGCTTCAGATGAAAATACTTGAAAGATCGTAAATAAATTACGGACACAACTCCGTGTTAGAAAGAATTATATTAGCTTAACGTTTTGCATAGCTCACACTGACCATCAGCAGAAGCGAATTCTTATTTTTAATTTATATTTGAAACAGCTTTTGAATTTTTTTAATAACTTATATTACGACCTTTAATTACCAAAAAAAAATTAAAAATTGGTGTTAAATATTAAAGATGTAATATTTGCCTTACCGGCAATGAAGATCAAGCCTCTCTAACGCAACCATAGATTAAAAAATCTGCAATGTCTCTTGCAATGAATAGAGAAGCAATCATAAACCAAACTGATGACACAGATGACACTATTCCAGTAAATAAGGCGTCTCCCCTTTAAACACGCCTACTTTTCACAAACTCAACCGAAAGATGTAAAAATTTTTTCGTTGTCGAACCTCTCAACCTTTTCACTGACATACAATGAATTTAATAATTTGATTAATAACGTAGATAAAAATCCCCAGACTTTATTAATTATGCTGTGGAAGTAGTAACCGATAAGTAGGGCTTATTACGTCCCTTACTGTCTCTTAAACTTTTCCTTACAGTCAGAAGATTAAAAAACAGCTGTTATCAAATCATCAAAAAATTAAGCACTTTAAGACAAGAGAGGGATTATACATCAGACGATGACTTTCAACAACTATAAGCAAGACATCAGAAGAATGCTAGATAAAGTTGCCATGTGAGCAGCTTCCTCCTTCCATTTTGATCTGTAATAATGGCAAGTAAAGGAGCTGTCGCTGCACAGGTCATTACAATCAAGTCGCCGAATTACAACGGCTAATTTCTTATCACCGTTCTCTAGTGGTATGCCCCACAAGAGACCGAGTTAAAACGGTCAAACAATCTCGTTAATGAAAAGTGATGGAGGCCTTAGAACTGGCGGAGACGTATACAGCATATGTCCTATTCCCCTAAAATAAAATATACAACTGTTACTTTCTCTGAAATTGTGTTGGTAATATTGAATAATCGTTATTTTCGAGAATTTCACAAAAAGAATATAAATAAGATTTAAGATCACTTAATGCGAATTTGTTAGACCTGTTTAGAACTGTATAATTGCGAATTGGCCGCGTGTAGATCGACATTAAGGATATAAAACATCACACCGATGATGGGTAGTAGTGCGGGATGGGGGGATGGATAAGACAAGCAAGTAATCAAATTGTGTTTACGTCGTAGCTACAACCGAACTAACTACAATCAGTGGTCGTGTTTCAGAGTAGAAAAGATAGTATACAGTTCTGAGGCCGTGCATCAAGTATAAAAAATTTACACAGGCAGATTTGCAAACCAGAAACATACTGGTTCGTAGAGTAAAATTCAGAACTGAGAATTATCTCCCGTCACTAAAAAAAAAAAAAAACGTTAACCAGTTCATTGTCCGGACGGCACCATTTTAAGTTCACGAACTAGATAGGCTTTATTTTTTGTTGGGTAGCAATAATATCATCAGCTGTTTCATGAAAGAAAACTAAAACGTAATAATGAAATATAAATAGCGACGTTAATAGCGCGCTTTTTTCAGTTTACCATTCTTTCGGTTTTATTAAATTTCCGTTCATCATTCGTGCAAACACAATGTTTGATTTACTTTTTTGTTTATAAATAATTTCTTCGTCCTTCGAGCAAACATTTTTTTTTACGAAAGATATGTACATACGTAATAGAAGATAACAATTCGATTTTTAACTTAAGACACTACTCTCTTTTTTTTTCTGTTTTTTTCGTGAAAGTATTAGCAGTGAACCATCAACAAGGTTAACCCCATGCTCAGATATCACAGATGGAATGAATAAGTCGGAATTAAACGAATATTGACGAAGATAAAAAATTAAATTTCGCAGTACAAAAAAATACAAAGCACATCGAATAAAATTTATATTTACCTCCGAGGAGTGAGTTTGCGTTATTACTGCCGACGACGTTCGGGGCAATATTAAACATACGCTCGATTTCTTATCGTCATAATGGTCCGAATGTTTACCATCTCCTCTGTTCGAGTTGAACGTTGTTATTGTTTATTTTAAAGTTTTTGTATTGTTCCACATATTTATATGATATCGCCGCACGTTTTTTCACATTTTAGGTTTTTTTTTTTTTTTTTTAATGTTTTGGAAATTAATATTTACCCGAGTTAGGGGGCTCAAAAACTAGTGTGCATTTTCAGAGTACTAGATATTTGCCTTGTTTAATTCGAATTCGCTCGTTGTTGTTGCAAAAGCGCCGAAATAATTTTTCTCTAAGGAAAATCATTATCCCCGGTGTAAATATAATTAAATAATAATTAACTTTATTTTAAAACTAGAAGGGGGGATAACGGTGGCCGTTGGAGAAAAATTGTTGTCAAACGGGGAATAATTTTTACTGAAACAAAAAAAAAAAAAAAAAAAAACTGTTTTTTCTTCTTTTATTCACTTTACTATTAAGACTAAGTTTTTTTCTTCTCTTATTCACTTTACTATTAAGACTAAGTTTTTTTCTTCTTATTTTTTTTTTTTTACCGATCGATATTAGTTTGCAGTGATCACCCTCTAAGTAAAGGTGTTCGAAAAAGTTTTATAAAAATGTGTTTTTAAAAGGATGGTTAATTTTTTTTTCCATTTTTTAAAAGTATCTAAAGGAAGTTAAAATGAACCAAATTAAAAGAAAAATCAAATACCGAATCTTTAACGATAAACGAAACTGTTCCGTACCTCGCCGCATCGAGCAGATGAGTACAGTGATAAACTTTGTTCATCGTGTTTTATTCTCGCAGTATAGACCAGTTGTTGACACGTGTAAAATACCCAGTTTATTTAAAAGGAAAGTTCAAACTTTGAACAAAACTCCCGCTTTAGCGTAGAACCTCTTCGTTTTTATTGAGTTGACTAACTGCAATTTTTTTCTTTCGCTACCATCGTTATGGATGAAACTTTTTTTTTGACACCCGCGAGCCCCCATTATACAGTCTGCAATAAATTTTTTTTCCACTTAAGCTTACTCTCGAAGATGTCAGCCGTTTGCTGTTTTTTCTGTAAAATATAATTTGAGCGAGATTTTGCGCGGGGTTAATGTAGTCAATTTAACTAAAGTGAATTATTTTGTATCTTCGGACGAGTATCGGAGTTTGTATAGTCAAAGTAGGTGGGCTCAAATACAAAAAAAAAAAAAACAAATAAACAAACAAACGAAAAAACCCTTAATAGTTGATTCTGATATTTAAGTAGTAATTCCGTAAACTTTGAATTTTCATTTAATGATATTTCCGCCGGGATTTTTTCCTACTCACTTCGTCCGTTCTAGTAGGTTAAATTTGTCTAGTTTTTTGTCTTATATATTTATATAGATTTTTACTATCCCCTTGCGTTTTTAAAATTCGGTAATTTACCGTTTAAATTCCTTTTTGTTTTATACGCATGTATCTAAGATTTCGTTTCCATAACTTTTGTTTTTTTTGCTTTTTTTTTATTTATTTCACGTGGTATACGATTCACTTTCGCGATAACAAGCGGCTACCATCAGTTCCGTTTGTCGTCTTGCGTGTGTACACCACCTGCGTTGCATATAATAATTGCCACACTACCTATACCTGTACAGCTGAGATGTACGAATAGGTAGTCGTCGACGCTCAGGAATTAAGTATGGCACTATAAAGAAGCGCTCAATGCATCTTGAGCTCGGTCTGGGCAGTTTACTTCTCCTAATAATTCTAGACAGATATTCGCGGGTTATGTTATACATGTACGGCCATGTTTTTCTGCAACATTTATTGTTTTATTTTGAACATTACGTATTTTCCATTAGTGTCGGCGTCATTCCTACATTGATTTGATACGAGCCAAATTTCTTATTGTCAGGACAAAAAAAAAATGTTTTTTTCTTTTTTTTTTTTGTAATGCGAAAACAACTCAGCAGAATCCGATGCGTTTCAATCGTGGTTCGGTTGGAATTGGATTTGATTTTGAAATTTGTTGTAACGAAAGATGTCGAACGTGGTAACATCGCGAAGAAAAAAAACTGTGCTTAGCCTTTTCGTCTTTCGGCAGAACATTTTCAACGATAATTTGTATTTTCTAAATGCGAGCAAAATCTGAAACGTTTATTTTTCTACTATTATTATCATTTTTCCCTTTTCTTCTACCGGACAGGTCTTCTTTTTATTATTATGTCGCATTGATACGGGGCTAATTCGCCAAGCCTATGTCAAACCTTTCCTTACGAAAATTCAGTTATCCTTCTGTCGGTGATTACTTTTCTGTCATGCAATATCTTGATGTCTTTAGTATCTAGTACTCCGTGTAGCATATAGTAGTTATAATATGGTTCTCTTGCCGTTATATCATTACTGTCGCCTCTTGTGTAATATTTTAACGACACATCGTTTATGTCGGTTCATACATTCTCTGGGTGCCATCATGCTACAAACATTAGTTAGGTGCTTTATTGTGTTTCCTTATCGAATCTTTAATTATTTTTTCTGGCAATTACTTGATTTTATATTGCTAACATGAAGAATTCCATTTCAGACATAAATTGCCCAACTCTGAGCCACATGTTCGGTGCTTGGTTATCTTACCGGGTTTTTCTATTTCAGCCTTATATTTTCCATGTATGTAATTGACTTTCTCTCCATTTATGGTGCTTTTTGTTTATTGCCTCATCTGCAGGTTGTATTTCCCCTCCACTGGTTGCATCAGACTCAATCGAGTTAAACCATTATCATTTTTGGTGATCAGTTTGTATAACACTGAATTTTCTGCTTTCTTATAAAAGAGAAAGTTTTCAACTTATTGACTTGGTCTGCCTTTAAACAGTTTAAGTTTAAAAAGCCTCTACCGCCCTCATCCCGTGTTAATGTTATTCTGGCTACTGATGCTCTTGGGTGGTGTTTTTTTTCAATTTTGTCATTAGTTTTCTTGTTTCAGTTTCTAATTCATTTTTATCTGCCGTTGACCACTTAATTACTCCAAATATTACCGGCACCGCGTATGAATTTTTATTGCTTTGACTGTATATCGTCAAGTTCCGTTTTAAGTATCTGTTTGATTCTGTTTGTATACTTCTCCGTAACAACTTCCGGTTGTGGAACACCGTTCCGTGCCACTGGCGCCCGTAATATTTACAAAAATGATTTCACCGGAGAGGGAAAAAACGAATATATACACATATGTGTGTATATATATATATATATATATATATATATATATGTATATATATTGTATGTGCGCGTATGCACGCGAGTGTGGATTTAGACTTGGATCAGTGTAAAAAATGAGGAATTGAAATTATAATTCAAATGAATCAACAAACCAGTGAAACTGAAAGAGCACTTGAAACATGCTGAACTTGTCAATGAGTCGATTGTTCTTTTTTATTTTTTTGGCGAAGGTACTGGTAAAACAAAATGCACTGAACAATTATCAGTTAAACCTGTGCGAACGTACCAAAAGTACCGTTTCTAGAGTTCCGTAATATCTTCTGCGTATTGCAAAGCGAGGGCGTGAACCATCATTGCTGCAGAACTAACGTGTTCTTTCGACGATTGTTCAGGCGCGGAAGATATACATATTAAAGAATAATATTTCTGTTACAGTTGAGAATGATATTTCGGTAAATATTAAAAACCACCCGTGATCTTTAAAATTCGAACAAGTAGGTAGTTTTTACAATATGTCGAGGACGCAATGATAATATTTCTGATGATGCGAACGGTTGCCCGTTATTTTAATAATAACGGCGTATGCATTTAGATTTCTTTCCCAGTACAGTAAAACGCAATGGACGAATGAATAAAATAATTGTGCATAAATTGAAAGCGGAGAGAGGAAAGGGTTAAAGTCGTGGATGGCGCACGAGTAGTGGATACGAGTGGTGGTGGTACTTGATGCATTAGAAATTTAAAAATTATCCGGCGTTGTTGTTGCTTATTGAGAGGGGGAGGGCACTAGAATGTAATACGCTCGCGACTATTGAACAAAGTTCGGCGCGCGATGTTACTTCTCATCTTTCTAGTCGTACTTAAGGCGTTTTTTCACTCATTCTGTTTCACTTGCAGACCTTCGTCCCCTACGGTAATTTTCCCTCAGCTATTCTCGATCTGTACACTCCGACTTCCGGTAGGTACGAGATTTAATTTCATTCTTCAACTTCCGGTTTGTCGGTTAAATTCGTGGTCGTCAATTCATTTCCTTCGTTTTCAGAGAGTGATCAGGAGAATCGATAAAATATCAATTTGAATTAAGTGAGCGCGCAAGAGATCTTGAATTAAGGAGCGTATAAGAAGAATTAAGCAGTCAGTAGAGAGTACTAAGAGGAGATGCACTTTGAGAATCAGATAAAAATATAGATGAAGATCTGATAGAAGATCTTGCAAGATGATATTGTGGACACGGCACAGCAGATTAAGGCGAGAAGACTACAAAGTTAGTTGTTTAACTGTATATGTATATATAATTCGAGACAAACGTCTTTAGATGCGACGGGTTAGATGGATTTGAGACCAGATTAAAATAATATTTCAGAGACGGAAAGATAACGTTCTGTGTTTGAGTAGCAGGACATTAGTTTCTGCATGAAGGCCGTCAACTGGACTGCAGTGCAGTGGATTAGTCTTAATGCGGAATTTTGAACAGTGTTTAACCTGTTCAGCACATTAGGTTCGGCAGATCTGTATATGACTGAACCGTAATTCATTTTAGACAGCGTAAGAGCGGAGTAGAGGTTTTGCAGGCATTTCCTATCTCCGCCCTATTTTGTATGTGCCGTCATTTTGAGAACATTGATAGATTTTTGAAATTTCGGTCCAAGTTTACCGATGTGCCTGGACCAACAGCTTCCTATCGAATACTGATCCAAGGATATTGACTGTTTGGGCTGATCTAATGGGGCTGTTGCCCAGAGTTATTTTGCAGTCCGAAGGGGATTTCCGTTTATTGCTGAAAATAATGCCAAAAAAATCCAAAAAGTCCAAAGCCCCTAGGAATCGAATGTCGGAACGCTCTTAGCAGTCTTCAATGAACGGCGTCGGTCTATCCACGCACGGTTGAAGCCCCTCCGTGGAACGCCAGTATGCAGCAGTTATCAAAATTTAGAGGTCAGATTAGGAAAAACAGCTAAAATCTAAAGTCCCAATTAAAAAAAAACAAAAAAAAAACATGTATACTCCGTCTGGCAACACGAATGGGAGCAAAATTGTCCCTCACAAAAACTCTACAAAGTCAAGAGCACCCCATACAGGCAGGACCGATATGAGGAAACAATATTAGCTCGCCTGCGCATAAGCCACTGCCTCCACACAAATAGCCCTCTGCCTGTTTCAAAAACAACCTAAACCTATATGTGAAATTTGTGAAGTGCCGGTTACGGAGGAGCACCTCCTCCACCTCGTACCGCAAATTTTCACAAGAGAGAGCCACGCGTTTCGAGGATAATGCCGATTTGGCCGAAATTTTGGCAGACAATGAAACGGTGTGCGGAAACATTACTTAAAATTTTTGAAGCTCACCCGAAACTTTTCCCTTTTCTATATAGTTTTGATGTACAGCAGCGTTCGTCTCCTTTCTTTTCCTTTCTCTTTTATTTTTTCTTTTTTCTCTTTCTTTTGTTTATTTTAATTTTCGTCTTTTTTGTACTTTTCATAAGATGTAAGTTATCGGCGTCGCAAATGGCCCTGATTGCCGAGCAACTTTAAATAAATAAATAATATAATTTACATAAAGTTAGTTGTTAATTTTATTTTTAAAAATGTGATAATTATTTAATTTTCGAAAATGTTTTGATTTTTTTTTTTCTGTTTTCCTTTGTATCGATTCACTTTTCTAATGCTTGCTTCTCAGTGTCGAGTACAAGGGCCCAACATGTACATATCTTGGACTCGGTTTGGTTAGTTTACTTTTCCTAATGTTTTTAGATAGACATTCGCGGGTTAATTTATACATTGACGGGGGAAGGGCATGTGTGTCTGTGACACTTAATATTTCATTTTGAACATTATGCATTTTCATTAATTCCTAAATCGACTTGATAGTGGACAAATGGCTTGTCGCCGGACTGAAGAAAAATGTATTTAAAGTTTGTTTTAATTATTACCTCAATTTTAGTATTACCAAGAGAAAGGAAAACTGAATCGGGAAATAAATCTTTGATGTGTTCACTATGCAAAAAGAGGGAAAAAAGCTAATAATTAAACGAATATACTATTACATCACGGCAAAGCGGTAGGCAATAGCTGACAAGTAAATGGACAGTTTATCGAATAAGTGAGTAAAAGGGAGAAAATGGTGAATAAGAAATAAGAAATTGCAACGATACTTTAAAAATGGTACTCACGGTTAATTGAATGCTTTGGTAGGATACAAATTTACTAAACTACGGAAAATAGTTTTCTAACATATCATCGCGAACTATCGCGTTATTATTTATGTAAACACGTTGCATTATAAATAATTCAGTCGTAACAAAATATAATTTCATTAAAATTTAAAGTACAGAGCAGTTATTGAAGAATCCTGCAATAGCGGGGGAGCTTGAATATTTTTAATATTGGAAATATTATTTATACTTTTAAATTTTTGAATCTTCGTCAACTATTGTGGTTTGTTGTTGCGGAACTTGCTTAGTTTTAATTATACTAGTCCATATGACCGCAAATGAAAGGAAAACCGGAAAAAATAAAAAACTACAGCTCACATAAAAAGAGGAAAAATTTAAAAAAAGATTTAATCAGAACTCTATTAGTATGCCAGTAAGTCGCCAGCATAGTACTATAATTTTCGGAATAATTTTGTTGTACTTTTATTCTTTTTTAATTTTTCTTTTTTTTTTTTTTTTAACCAGGCAATGCACGACCCAAATTTGCCTGGTGTATAGTGGAAATTGAACAAAAAAAGCAATCAACTTTTTATGTAAAAACGTGAAGGTATATATCATTTTTCGGAAAACTTTTAATTTAAGCTGTTTATTTTATTACTCGCTTATTATTATTATTATTATTATTAAAAAAAAAAATTTTAATACCGATATGCCGCCGAATACGCCGCTAATAAAATTTTACGGTCTTCGCGAAGTAAGTTATTCGACTGGATGACTCCTTCTGGATGGAAAAATTTCTGACTAGCCTACTGCAATCGTCTAAAGTCACGTTTTATAACAATAATAAAGCGGTTGTAATAGAAAAAAATCATAGACGGCTTTTGATTATGTTGTACCGCCGGCGATGTTCGATGGATGGTGTAAAGCAATATAAAACGAAATCGTAGTACGAACGAATGTGAAAATAAGGCGGAAAAAGTAATTAACTCGTAGTAGAAAAAAAGAAAGAGTAGCGAAACAAAAACGAATTGCAGTGGTCGACAAAATTAAAAAAAGGCACTATTTCTGCGCCAGCAAACACGCTTAATTAAAGTAAGACTAATTAAGACTGCTATAGTCCTCCGAATCTTAGGCAGTCGTTATTCCGAATCGATCTAATATCGCTCGGAGCTTAATTCTAAATAGCGGCGAATGGGATAAACTCGGTTTTGAATATATATATACGTATGTACGACAAAGAAGAATGCTCAGTTTTTAAAATTTCTTCTTCGAATAACCGGCCTAACTGTATGTAAGGCGCTCGATGGGCTACAAAAGTTCATAGTCTACGGTGGAGGAAAGCTGAAGCATTTTAACGTATAATATATTCACTCAGTTAATAATACAGACATAAAAATATACAGTATATTATATGATTGAACTGAAAAAGAGCAATATAAAAAAGTATAAAACAACGACTAGTTTCGAACTACATATATCGTTCACAATCTCAGTGCATAATCGTGCGATAATTGTGATCATTAAAACGACATAGTTCAAAACTCGTCAGTGCTCTATATGTTTTATATATGTTCTTTCAGTTTGATCGTAAAATATTGTATGTTTTTATATCTACGTTATCAATTGATGGATCAGATACATAGTTTAACAGGTAGTTTCGCGCCTAGTATAAAAATGTAATAGTAAACCGTTCGAAATTGTTAACTGTTACAAACTCTGTTCTATTCACTGGCTTCGTTCAAATTTATGTTTTGGGTACACACACTTACGTCCCAGAGACGTATATATTCGAGCAGAGTGTAAAATTTAATTGTTTTCTTTAAAATTTTAATTCGGATTGCTTAAATTCTTTTTACGCTTTTTTCATATTTTTAATTTTTCGACTGAAACAAGAAATTTCGTCGAAAGTCGAAAAAACTAAAACCCGAACGATTCGCAAAACATTGATCGAAAAATAAATTTGTATTTTAAAATTTTCTAAAATTTTCGACTGGAAAAGCCGGTTTTTTTTTTTTTTTTTTTTTTTTGGTGAGACATTTTCAATCCCCCCATTCATGTCACTTGGTTGTTTCAGAGTTCCGATATATTGATATCAGATTCAAACTGTAACATTACGATTCAGTTATTGTCGAGTATAACGACCACTAGATTTTCATCATTACGTTTTTTTTTCTTGTTTTTCTTTTTGGGCTCGTTAACCGGGGGGACCTTTACCCAGAAACAATTAGAAAAGAAAGGAGTCAATTATATCTTCATATAATATCAAATGTTGTTAGGATGAAGTGTAATCAATATACTTAGGAATAATGTGTGGAGAGGGAAATGATATGGGACATAAGAGGCGCAATATGGTGTGGGAAGACCGAGTATCAATAAAATGGAATATAGAAAGTAGAGCACTCAACAGAAAGAGATGAACACTTAAATAAACACACGGTCCGCATCGGCAAAAACATGCTCTTCGTTGGAGTGGAGAGGACAGTGCGGAGAGGCAACCCACGAAAAACGAAAACGGAAGGAAGATAATAAAGTATGGCTTAAGAGCGTAGACGAATAACGGAGACAACAACAGAACGACGAAGTTAAGGAAACAAAAAGAATCATCGGTTAACAGAAAGACACTAGCTTGAACAGACAGATGAAATTAATAATTATTAGACAAAGAGGAAACACGTACATATCCGATGATACCATAATATAAGATGAAAACTTCTACACAGCAAAAGGAAATTAGACGATGGGACTTTTTAAAAGAAGAAGTGAGAAGAGACAGAAACCCGATCTAAAGAGTCCGCTGCTTCATTACTGAAGATGCCCGAATGATTAGAAACACACACAGTAAATATCAATATAAATGCAAAGGAGGGAAGAAAAAACGTGGATAAGTGAGCGTATGCGGAGTATGATAAAATCACAGGAATGATCAGGTAGGGGAGAATGAATTAAAGGGCGCGGTTATGGAGTCGGATATTATTTACAAAAAGAGATTTTTAAAAATTTGAAAAACGAAATAAATCGAGGTTAACTGATGAAAATAAGAAATTTTAGTAGCTTTTACAAGTTGAAATAGTCACAGTTTTATTTATTTACTTAATCGATCGATTCACCATTGCAACAGTCCGAAGGCCAATTACTGTTAGCACAAAAAATATATACATATCCAGAGACAAGATACACGCGCACTGACAAACCCAGACTAGACACCGTACCAGCTCACCCACAACACACCTAAAGGGCAGCCACTTCACTTCATTTGAAAATACTCCGAATAGAGTTTTTCATGGAAATTATTACTATGAAATATGTGTGTCATTATTCTCGTTTTCTTTATATAATTTATTTATACGCGTACGGAGTTAAAAGTGATTACAAAGAGAAGCGGGACAATCGTTTCGTTTTCAGCCGATCGACAAAACTTCAGATCGACGAACATTGCGGCGAAAGTCTAAAATTTATTTCCTCTAAAAGTAACCGGCGTGATAATTTATCGTGTAAATGACACTTGTGTAAGAATAAAAGGCGTGCTCCCTTTCTACGTTCAATCAGGGACTGCTTCTGAGCCCTAAACACCTCGGTCTCCGATTATATGAAAAAGTACTTGTAGGCAAATTAGCAGATTTATAATGTAGGTATTTCTGTGTGTCTTCAACGATATTTATCATTTCAATCGACTCGGGCTCTCAAATAACAAAAGCGAATTCTAAATGAGAACGGACACTGCTAAGGTAACATATACGCACGAGTTTCAATATGAACAAAATTTGCGCTGTGTCTCATTATATAATAACCAAGAATTTCCCTAGAGCTCTACTGATTGCTTGAGTACTATGCGGCTTAAACGTTAATTTAGTATCTAAAATAACTGGAGATCTGTAATAATTAATTTTTAAAAGATTAATCCCGAAGGAAAAGTATAATAAAAATATTTACATCGACTGTCGAAACTTTTAAAGAAAAAAGAATAGAATGAATGTAATTTTTATTCTCATGCAACTCGTCTGGACTGCACAGATTACATATATATATATATATATATATATATATATATATATATATAAGATAGTTTTTTTTTTCCTGGTGGCGCCCATGCACAATTTTAAACTACAATGGTTATTACAGCACATGGGCCAGGGTAAAAAGGCTATTTCATAATTTAGTTATTAAGTTGTTGGTCCTAAGAAAACCGAGTAGCATTTGTATGCACGCTGGGTCATTTGACAGTATAGTTGACAGAGGAATACTGGCAAAAGCGGAGCGGTCGAACGCCGTACATTGTAGCAGTAGATGTTCTACCGAAGGGTAAGAAGGGCCGGAACAGAAAGGGCACGTGGGTGGGAGAAGGGTACCCTCAAGTATATAATTGTGTGAGACCGCCGTATGCCCAACTCGCAACCGATTTAACACAGCATATTTTCGACGCGTAAGGTAAAGAGAAGGGAACCATGGATCAGCCGTAAATTTTATGCTTTTCGTAAAAGATCGATCCCTTTGCCACTGGCTGATCCACTCAGCCATCATACGTTCATGGAAATAAATCTTCACTTTGCAGATTGGTGGCGCTGCAAACGGCATTGGTGCGAGCAGAGCTGATTTGGACGCCATGTCAAATCGCTCGTTGCCTTGAATTCCTATATGACTCGGCACCCACAAGAGCGTTACCTGATTTCTTGCTTGATGTAGCAGCTTCAACGTATAATTGACTTTCAGGGCTAAGATATCCATGTTGTTCTGTGAGGAAATCGATTTTAGAGAAGCCGAGGAGTCAGTCATTAAAAGTATGCTTCTATCTATACATCTTGACTCCAAACAAGTTACGAGGCTCTATTGTATACGGCGTACAATTCTGCTTCCTGTACCGAGCAATTATCATTTAGACGCAGCGAAGTGATTTCGCCACCGATTTCATATGCGCACGTGGTTGGAGAAGATATGTAGTTCTTTTAGTTGTATCGTAAAGTTCTGTAATTTAAATAAGTTTGGAAGAGCAGGTTGTAGCAGGTTCGATCAGATATATAATTGTCAGCAAAAGTGACGGCTGTATAAAAGTAACTAGAATACAGACCATCTCACAACTAACTGCGTTGATAAAAATTAGACAATCAGTTGGTTGGAAGGTTTAAGGGGATATTCTAGTCTAGAGGCACGAATTTAGGACCATTTTTTCAAGCTCAAGTTAAAAAAAAACAATAAATATTTTTACTATCAATTTTTTTACCATTTATTGTTTTAGGAATGCACAAAGAAATTATCAAAAAAAAAAAAAATTACAAAATTCATAGTTACAGGCTGATAAAGTGGAGAGGTAAAAAAAAAGGGCGCATCCTGGTTGACACGATTCCAACCCTTCTAGTCATCTGAAACAAAAAAAAAAAAAAAAAAAAGATTCCTAATCAGTAAGGATGTCGTTATAGCCCCTACCTCAGAGAAGAAAGAAAAAAAAATTCTCGTAAAACGGTGACTGTTTGAAAAAAAAAAGTCAATTTTTGAAAATTTTTTAAAAACAGTAAAAATCAAAACTTTGACTATATTCTGGTAGGGGCTATAGAGGGATATATAAAGAAGATCCATGCCCAATTTCAAGTAAATCGGCTTATTAGAAAATTTAAGATATCATGTCAATCGTGTTGAAAAAAGTAGTTTCGAGAAAAACGCGTTTCAAGTTTCAAAAGATTCAAGTAAAGTTCTGAGGTGGTCTAATTCATAGAACGTTATATGTACTTTTACATTTTCTTAATCGGCGATTCCTGCTTCATACAATGGGGACCTCTTTTTTTACTTTAAATTGTACATTTTCTGAAGTTCTAAAACTAGACGAGCAGTCTTAGCTTCTTTTGAAGCGCCAGAAGCTCGGATTTCAGAGCGTTCAATCCGAGTCCCGCCTAACAGTCTAAATGTTCCTTTATTTTTGCCTATCTGGACGCGCAGCACTTCCTTTGTTAATATTTTTTATCCATTTTACACTTAATAAATAAAATATTCACTCGAAATTGTATATTTTTGGACTGTAGAGTACGCAAATCTACTATGCTTGAAGATTGACAACGAAACTTATCTGAACTGAACACTAAACAAGAAAAGATTTCAACAAAATACGTTATACAATGACCTTTAATCGATTTTTAAATACATATATATATAATGTATAAAAGAGTTTGATTTATCCTCCTCAGGTAGTCGAAGAATGTGTCTACCGTGTTTATTGTTTGATCCGCTCCGACTGACAGTGAGTTGATTTAGTAGCCGCGTCACGAAAATAGCTATAATTCCGCGAATAATTTTAATTTTTGGAAAAATTTTTTAGAGACATATTCTTATCAGAGTATAGAAAAAAAAAAAAAAAAACGATTTTTTCATATTTCTAGACTAGAATGAAAATCAGACACATAATTAAAAATAAGGCACTCGGACAAATGTGAATTGGGGGCGAATAATTTCGATCCATCGAATGCTCAAAAATAACCATTACCGAGATTTTAGGTACTTCTGCTGACGATGCGAACCGCTTCATTCACGCATTTCCTCTTCTTGCTATCGGAAACGTCCGTTTACAATATTAATAGCTTTTAAAGTACCTAATAAAATCGAATACATTAGCGCGGCCGCCAACCCCCTAGGTACATTCGTAATACCCTTACGGGAACTGGGAAAGTATTTTTATTCGATATCAGTGCATGAAAGTAAGCATTTGCCGTATTTCTCCGCTTCTTTCCTTCCGTCGATGGTGAATGTCTTGTACACTATCGGCGCCGTACTAGATTCCGATATACGATACACCTACATACGGAAGAAGCTACACAGCAAGTGGTAGGAGATGTGAAAAGAGCCTAAAGCGAAAAAAAAAATATATCTTCGACCATCCGTTCGTACACACGTGTTTGTGTGCGTAATGCTCATATAAACATACTTCTGAAGACACATCATGAAACAGCTGCTGTGCATACGACGAGTAGGGGGGGGGAAATTCACTCAAGATTTTCTTAGCCAATATAATCGTGTTTCGCGGCTAGGGCGGATAACGACGGACCGGGGAAGCATAATTTATGAATCTATCGTCGGGCGGTAATTTAATACTAGTTTCCCTCATGCTGAAAATTGCTTGCCGGCACTTCAAGCCCTGGCTGCTGAATATGGTGGCACCGAAAGAGTAACAACACACGTATTCCACCGCATCGCTGACCTGAAATTTACTGTTACCAAAAACTATCTTCGGCATTCTTTATTACGCTCTCATTTTTTTCTTTCTTATCTACGATTATTTATTTAATTCCCTCCTTCCCCCGAATTTTTCTGTATGAAAACATTTTATTAACCAGCGCGCGCCGTGATGGCCTTATCGTTTAGTAAAGAAGGTGTGCGATTAATTTTGTCCGCGTGAATCGCGAAACAGAAGTCCTTACATTTTCCCACGATAAGCTCGTTCTATCGCCGGTTGTTGAACCTCTGTCCGCCGAATCCAGTGTACAATCGCCGGGTCGAATCAAATTCCGAAAAGATTTATTAGCGTAGTCTGCGGGCTTCGTTCGGGGTTCCCCCCGTTTCTGTCCGTTAAGATTCTGAAACCTTAAATCTAAGGTAAAGTTTTGCAATGCATCTCCCCAGCTTTGCATGTTAACTCGCTGCCGACTATCTGGCCGGTTCGCATAAGTATTCATCATTACGAACGTGTTACACAAAGTTCTATAGAGGCTTTATATACTTTGAAGCGCAAATTTCGTACATTATACAAGTAAGTAACTATATTCAACGGAAAAATACGGCACGAATTTTTAATCGCATTTTGTGTTGTTGCGGTACTCGATATATTCTAGGATTATAAAGCGTTTAACCCGTTACCGCCCAGTGATCCAGGCCCGTGCCCAGAATTTTGGAAGGGGGGGGGGGTGAAAATTTTCTTTGCATATTTATTTTATAATACATTTTTCACTAATATTTGTACTATTAATAATTTCCATAATTTTGATTTATATATTAATAATTTACATAAATGAATTACCCCGTATATGAACATTAATAAAAATTACATATGTTATTAATTATACTCGTAATAAAATTTTTTTTGCATAAAATATTAATGAAATACTTAAAAATATGCAGCATATTTTTTCTTTTTTCTTTTAAAAGTAGCTAAAAACACCCTAAAAAATCATCAATATTTATTTTAAATTTGTGATTTTTTTCAGATTTTTTTGTATTTATAATAACTATTTCAGTTCTCATGGGGGGGGTTAACCCCCAAAACCCCCCCTCGTGGACACGGCCTTGCAGTGATCTATTTATAGATCACCTACTTTTCTGAACGCTCACTGAAAACGAAATCCTTTATCACTTTTTACTGTCATTGGTTGGTTTCCTTACGCGTGTAGCCGCACCCCCAAACGAATTTTGAAACGATTCTTTTCCATATCAGTTCAGCAGTTAACGTCTGAAGTTTGCCATTTCGAAGCGTCATAGTGCAGTGTTCGATTTTGTATCCAACGGAAAAAAATTTATAAGGTTAAACTTTTTTTACGAGTTCTACATTTTCAATACCTCTTTAATTATTCTGCGTTATTTAGATTAGAAAAATAACTGTTTTTATTATTGAAATTTAAGTTTAAACATGCTGATCTATAAACAGATCGCTGGGCGTTAGTGGTGACTAATATCGCTTTTTTTCCGTTTTCATTTCTTCCAGAATGTCTCGGCGTAAAGTGTTTTATATGTTTTCTAAGGAAATTGAATCAGATATAATTGCCATACCGCCTGATGTGAATGAATTAACTAACGAAGAGTGTTTTGATGATGATGAAATGACTACTCCATCAGTGAAAGATCTGTCAGGTGAAGTAGAAATATTTTTACCGGTGGAAGAAATAGAGGAAAAGGAACACAATATGAATCGAAAAACATAAATGATTTTGACCCTAAAATTACAGAGCAGCAGCCATCTAGCGCCAATAATGAAAATAAAAAACGGGTTGATTCGAATTTATCAAAAAAAAGAGCCGAAAGTAAATTGGATAAAAATAACCCTATTTATACTTTTAACGAAGGAGGTAATTTGTCCGGTGAAAATTTTGAAAGCATTTTAAATATTTTAGGAAATATGAATCCACTTGAAATTTTCGAAGAATTTTTAACTCCCGAATTTTACAAATTTATAAGAAATGAAACAGAAGGATATACAAAAAAGCGGAAAAACAAGCCAGAATTTTCAGTTACAGTTGATGATTTGAAGAGTTTTATTGGTTTTTTGATTTTCTCCGGCTACCACACCTTATTCAGTGAATCAAATCCGTGGCAAAAAATGGTACTGACCAATTTTTACAAGAGTTATTGACATCAAATTGCGAAAAGAAAAGTATAAAAGACATCCTCCGAAGATATATTGCTGTTGCGTACCTCAAACGAGGAACACATTCTACAAAAAGAATTAGAAGACCTCCGATGAAGTCATCTAGATCAACAGACCCTATGCGTTTGGATAGAAAAGACCATGTTATAGGTAAAAGACAAAACCAAAGAAGATGCCAATTTCAGAAATGTGACGGAAGACCTCTTACGTTTTGTACAAAATGCAATGTAACGCTTGTTTTCGGCTATATCACACTTAATTATTGCAAATTTTCTGTATAAAAATGTAACTATGTAAGTTTAGATCGGTAAAATAAGAGTTTTTCTTTGAAATCTCTTTAGTTGTTTTTAATTTTATAAAAATTTCATTTTTTTTTTTTTACTAAATTCGCTATTTTTTAAATATAAATTCAGAGGAAAGTTATTTACTTTTTTATTACCAGTAGCGCCCAGCGATCTATTTATAGATCACCTATTATCTCAACTGCTAATTATAAAAATTAATAAAACTTCAGAATTACTCTATTTATGATGTATAAAATGTAATTTATAAATATTTTTCAAAAATTCTCATTTTAAATAAGCTTGGGCGTTAAGGGGTTAATTTTATCAATAACACACATACTATACTTGTTTGCTGGAAAAATTATTTTTTTTTTTTTGCATGTGGACATATCCACGAACCGGGTTTGACTTCTAAATGCAGCGGAAAATCCCCCGAGAGTAAATAAAGCATTAATTGTTTAATAAACACTTATGTTAACTTATTTATTTATTTATTTATTTCTGGGCTCGTTGACCTTTACCCAGAAACATTTAGAAAAGGAAGGAGTCAATTATATTTTCATACGATATCAAATGTTGTTAGGAGGAAGTGTAATCAATATACTCGGGAATAATGTGTGGAGAGGGAAATGATAGGGGACATAAGAGACGCAATATGGTATAGGAAGACCGAGTATCAATAAAATGGAATAGAAAGCAGAACGCTTAATAGAAAGAGATGAACACTTAAATAAACACACGGTCCGCATCGCAAAAACATGCTCTTCGTTTGAGTGGACAATACGGAGAGAAAACTAATAAAAAACGAAAACGGAAAGAAGATAATAGACAATGGTTTAAGAGCGCAAGCGAATAACGGAGACAACAACAGAACGACGAAGTTAAGGAAACAAAGAGAATCATAGGTTAACAGAAAGACACCAGCTCGAACAGACAGATAGAAATTAATAATTATTAGAAAAAGAGGAAATGGTATACATCCGATACCAAAGTCTGAGATGGGAACCTTTGCACAGCGGAAGAGGAGATTGGACGAAGTTTACAGCAATAACTAAGCCAAAATGTTAACAAAAAAAAAGAACTCCTATCGGGGAATATCTATTTTAAAAGTAGTTTAAAAGAATTTAATTAAAATAAAATGAACACCGCTATTGGCAGTGTCTAAATGGAAATTTTCTTTTTTTTTTTTTTTCTTTTCTTGACTCGACTACTAAAGAGCATTGACCCCCGTGTCTGCTCTTCTTATCTACTAAGTGCCACCTTGCGTAATTTAAATTATAGAAATCAAAAATTACAATTCATCGTTTCGCAATCATCGAAACAATTCTTAAACTCCGTTTTAGCTGTTTGCTTACTACCGATTAAGAATTAAAAATGATGTTTTTACCTGTGTAAATCTTACGATTAAGTAGAAAAAAAATTCCGGAAAGTTTGTAAGAGTTTTAATAATAATCAAGCCTTCTTACATATCTCCCGGAGCGCTAACTCATATTCATGTTCCGATTTTAGCAAAAAGTCGAACTGTGAGATTTTCAAATTTACCTCCGTACTGTATTATCTAAAAGCGAAAAAAACCCCTTAATCCACTTTATTCTTTATATGGAAAATTACATTCTGTATCGCGAGAAATCAACGACATTACTGTGGACCGAGATACACCGCATTTTGCAATCACTTAAGCTAAAACAGTGTGCCGGTTTTGTTGATGTCTCTGATGTTGCTTTAAAAAGTCTTTCAATTACAACGATCTCTAAAATGGGGATGACTGCTTAATTTTTCGTTCATGATTTGACATCTACGCTTCGAATCAGTTTTAATACTAATAGAATGTTATTTCCCGATTAACAAAAAGAAACACTCCTATATTACTTATGATTATTCCATGAATGATACAATTTTGGAGAATATTAGTAGTGTAAAAGGATCTAGCTGTATTGCTTGATTCCAAAGTTATTCGACGAATAACTTCAAACATCATTTATTATTCGTCGCTGTTCACACTTTTTTAGAATTTACATTATTGGTTGTTTGTTACTCGCATGTACGGTCACAATTAGCATATGTAAATGTTGCTCGGAATCCATCTAATAAGAATCACATACTTTTACTTGAAAGGGTTCAAAAGCGTTTTTTAAGGTGGCTGCACTTTCATTATAGTGATATGTTTCCATTCAATTATAGACAGCAGTTGGAGGAGTTCAGAATGTTCACGAGTTAGAAAATAAAAAGAAAATATCCGCTGCTGTTTTATTTATAATAACTCCTGTGATCATGAAGATTTGTCACCGAAACGTGTCGGGTATTTAAAAATTAAATAATTGTTTATAGCGATGTGTTTTAGAGCGTCCCGGTGGGATACATCTCTTCAACGAGTAATTTGTTTAAAAAAAATAACAAAAAAAAAAAAAAAACACTTATCCTTATTACTTATTTAAGATTGTAATATAATTTAATTAAAAAAATAATAATAATAATAAAATAGTGTTGTGTTTAAATTTACTCACTCTATATGATAAACGTAAACAATGATTGTCAGTAACACATATAATAACTATAAATGATGTTAATTTACATTCAAAAGTCAGAGGTTCCGAGTTCCTAGATTAACGACCAGAAAATGCAATTATCGCATGTACCATTTGCAAGAATTCTCGCCTTTTGACTGCGATAAAAATAATAAACTATTTTGTTAATAAACGAATCGGAGGCTGACATCTAACGTTTAAGCAGAAGATGGTTGAATTATTTTACTGCTCGATGGATTAATTAAAAGTGGGTAAGCCTCTTCCGTATATTCACGATATATATGAACAATTTTAATACATAACTTATATTACAATTCGCTTGTGTTACACAGTACGTGCGTCTGTAGGTGCCATGGATGTATACGTATTATATGTGGTTGGTGTGTGCATCTGTGTGCGTATATATGAACGTGCGTGTAACTTCATTGCAATAAGTAATTACTGAGAAGATATTCTATGTACATAGGGAATAAATTTATTTTTGTATTGATCGTTTGTTAGAATTATATTAATTTGTTACATATGTGTATTCTTATGTGTTGCATGGTGAGTGCATGCATATGTGTGTTATATATGGTTGGTGTGTGTGTATGTATTAAAGTGTGTTTTGCTTATACTTTATGTATTGTTATGTATTTATTAATTACGACGTAATTCTTAGGCTACCCCCCATTCGAAAAAATGTCCCAATTTTATGTAACGTTTGTTATATTTTATAGAATTTTTGTAATTGTTATTTTACAAATGTCACAATATTATGTAACGAAATATGTAACGAAAATGTAACGAAAAATATAACGAAAAAATTAATTAATTTTATATAATGAAAGTTAAATGTTAGGATAGGATTTTTTTGATTATGTTATTTTTTTTGTGCTGATGTCAGTAAGAATTACGTTGTAAATTTTGATCATTTTATACAAAGTATAGAAGAGAAAGAGACAGAAATGAAAGCAAGAGGGATCAAGGGGCACAACCCCTTGCGAGGCCGAAATAGCCGAGTTTATTATTATTATTAATTACAACGTAATTCTTAGGCTACCCCCCATTCGAAAAAAATGTCCCAATTTTATGTAACGTTTGTTATATTTTATAGGATTTTTGTTATTGTTATTTAAAAAATGTCACAATTTTATGTAATGAAATATGTAACGAAAAATGTAACGAAAAAATGTCTTAATTTTATATAATGAAAGTTAAATGTTAGAATAGGACTTTTGTGCTTATGTTATTTTTTTTTTGTGTTGATGTCAGTAAGAATTACGTTGTAAATTTTGATCATTTTATACAAAGTATAGAAGAGAAAGAGACAGAAATGAAAGCAAGAGGGGTCAAGGGACACAGCCCCTTGCGAGACCAAAATGGCCGAGTTTATATATATACACGCTGGACTTCCGTTATGGAGGTCACGGGTTCGATCCCGAGCGACGACGAACTTACTACAAAAATTAAACAAATAAATAATCGCTAATAATCACGTGAAAGGCAATGGAAAACCACCACGTACAACATCGTATGCGGACTAGGTCAGTACACAGCAGACTCACACGGGACTGCACTTGTAGCGCGATAACAAGCGGCTGCTATCAGTTCCGAATGTAGTCTTGCGTGTGTACACTTGCGTTGCATATAGCAATTGCCTAGTACACTATGCCTGTTGTCTGTACTGCTGAGATGTACAAATAGGTAGTCGCCGACACTTAAAAGCTGAGAATGGCACTATAAAGATATATATGTATATGTATATAATGTACATATAGATCTAACGTATACGTATACACTGTAATTGGCTTCATGCTGTTGTATATACCTCATATTAAATAAATAAATAAATATGATTGCATTAACTTCTTTAGTAAACACTATGTTCAAATTTTCGGCTATTTTCTACGACAATCGAAATCTAAAATTATTGCGCTTCCTACGCCTGGGAAATATTCTTCACGTCCCGTTGACATGATTAACTTTCTCAATAATGTAAGTAAAGCGGTGAAAAAAATTATATTAAAAGTCTAATGTTACACTCTGATAGTTCAGTCCCTTCGGGGCGGTTTTTGGATTCAGATTTAAGCATCAAGTGTAGTAGGCAGCTAGAATCGAGTGGCTCGTAACTGGCAACTTTAATTAGTGATAAACATACGGGCATGATATTACTGAATGTATCCAAAGCATTCGATATTACTTGGCATGTTGGAATAATTTTAAAAGTGATCAAGACCAAATCTTCGGATTACCTAATCAGACTCTAGTCACAAGCTATTTAAGTAAACAATTGCAGTTCATTACCTCTTTGTCGATTGAAACATGTTTAGCTGGTGTTCCGCAGGGAAGTGTGTTAGAGCCAATTCTATTTAATATAATCCTGTATGATTTTCATACATTACTTAACACGGCATAGTTTTTCCGACGAGACTTCACCGCATTGCTATTCAGATAGACTGAACACGATTGCCAAGACTAATCCAGGGTTGACCGTGTCCCTCGTTTTTTCGGTTTTTTTTTCTTTTTTCTAATGGCGCATTTCTGTAAATCCTGCTAAATCGAGGGCGCTTTTTTTTCTTGTAGGTATCCACTGGCCCCTAAGAAAGTCCACATACAAAACACTGACATTCTTCGGTTTGATCAAGTTCGACGTGATACTAGACAGAAAGCTAAACTATAATAAACATATTAATCATACCATTGTTAAATCGCACCAGGACGACATTTTCCGATATCCAAAAATAGATGGCTGTTGCCGAGACAGGAAGACTTTTTCATCTGGCACGAGACTGGAACGCATGGATCAAATTGGTGAAAGATGTGGACGCCAACCTTCGATAGCGAAGACGGGTCAGGAAGAAGAAGAAGAATAATAATAACAAATTAGTTCTATACAAAGTACTTATTGAACCAGTCTAAACATACGCGTGGCCTACGTGATCCTCAGTACCTAACGTGTGTTAAAGCAGTTACAGCTCACACAAAACAGACGCCTTAGGTGCATACTAAACTGTTACATCAGGATTTCTTAGATGCATGGAGTCCTTAAATTCCATACCTCTGTAATTATGTCCTGTTTTTAGTAAAGAAATTTTAATCATTTTATTATTATTATTATTATTATTATTATTATTATTATTATTATTATTATTATTATTTTATAATCCTAAATCTGTTTTGAGTTATTAATTATAGCTGTATAAATGCATATTTCGAATTTTAGATGATAATTCCATTTCTCCCAATAAATCAAAATATGACAATAAACATATGATTATCAGAAGCGAGTAATGGAAAAATACTGTGTGGAGGAAATTAAATTCTCCAAAAAATAAAACTATGTCTACAGCTAGAGAGGTTCTCAACTAAACAACAAGTGATTAATATCCTTGCGATAGACTGTGCTAACGTGTCGTCTACTGCAATTCAACAAAATTTAGTCGCACTTTGTTATGCTCTATACGAAGTCTACAGATAGCGACATGAATCTTCGAAACGAACTATCCGCAACAGTCCAGATACTGTAATACCACTTTAGTTGCATCCTTGTACTTCATAACGGTTCTTCGAAACGTTTTATTATATTACCCCTGGCGCAAGAATAACGTTTTCATTAATCTATATTCGTATGTAATACGTATATACACTTATACGAGTATATATGTGTATATTGGATAATATTCGCAATTGCACAAAGATCTTTTTGTCGGTTTACTACTTCAATACACAAGCCCTATAAGAGAGGAAATTTATGTATTCGATGTTTCATTTTCTCGCGATTCCGTTTTTTGAATCTCATTTAATATTTTCCTGAATTTTTTATAAATATTCATTCCTATTTTTTGTAAAAATCTGCTTTTTCCCACCGATTCTGCATTCTTCGATTGTTTTCATATATATATATTTTTTTTTATTTGCTTCGTAAAATTCTAAGTTATTATTTTTCGTAGTCATATTTTTTTCCGTCTTTGTATCTAGCACATGTTTTCAATTAAACTCTATTATTGCTAATAATGTTAATTTTTTTTCTTCGGGTAATTCGCACGTGTATTGATTCGTATATATACTGTTTGTAGGAGCTGCTTTATCATAGTTTAATAACCCCTCTGCCTGCAACAAAAGCCTATTAAGCTGAAAGATAATAGCTCCATGTGCGGTAAATTTACCAGTACGTATTTTCCCTCACATATTGGGTATAATGAAGATTGTGTATATTTGCATATTAAGAAAACAACATTGTTACATATATTTTTGCAGTTTTGAAAACTGATTACATTAAATTGCTTTAAACGAAATCTTTAAAATATGTATTCTTCAAGAGATTATATCCGTAATTCGAGTTTTAATAATGGATATCCCCGTTTTTAGAATCACCTAAATTTATTTTGGGAACATCGATGCATATCTATATATATATTAAGCAGAATGTTCAGTATTCAATAAATGAAGTTTTTTGGGAAAAGAACCAGTGTATTTTTGCTTATTAGGATGATCAGTATTCACTGTTATGTAGTGGATACGGTAAGACAAAATATTTCAAATTAGACGGAATTTCAAAAAAAAAAAAATACAATCGTTAAAATTACCAGTGCTTTCGAAGATATTGAATTTACTTAAAACCATCAAAATACCGTAATTTCGTTTCTTTTTTTTTTTTTTCGGTTCATCAACCGGGGATCTTTACCCAGAAACAATTAGAAAAGTTTCTAAAATATAAGGTATTTATTTTAACTGATTAAAGTTAATTTATATTTTGCTTCCTATCGAGGTATTTATTTATTTTACATTTACAGGTACTACACCTGTTCCCCGGTTATTTATGAAAGGAAGGCACATCCAGACCAGTAATCATATCTATCATAAGGAACCAACATGTAAATACATATACACATACACATTTATTGATGGTTGTTACTATCGTGCTGCATTGCAATGCTAATTCAATAATTTCATCAACTGTAATTAAGACACTTACCACGTCGAAGAAGACACACGCAAACGTTTGGGTTTCCCGCATCCATGAACTCTATGTTTATTTCGAGCGACAGTCGATAACAAACGCTATTTCATTTCGCGAGATTCGAACAGATTCAACCTCTTTTTTTTTTTTTTTTAGAAAACTATCTTTTTCCAGACATGGTTAATGTAAATTTTCCGCACGACCAAGTTTTGGTTGGCCGAAAGATAAAAGTTGCTAGTAGCTTGATAATTTACCCAGAATGTAAACCGTGCTTCTGGAAAATCGGATTTCATTTCCCATTTTCCAACAAGCTTTCTCGTCGTCTTTATATAGCAGGCGACATGTGTGTTAGCTGTGCTACTACTTTACGGCTTATAAATGATGCCTTATCGGTTGTTTTAACTTCACTATTGCGAGTGTACATTGAGAGGCAACGGTTTTCAATTGTTATCGGCTCACACAGTTTCAGTTGCGCATAAGAGCAAACGATGGTCACAGATAAGGTTCGGTAAGGAGTTCAGAATATTTGGCGGCTAAACTGCGAACAAAATGTAGACCAAAACAGATGTCACGCAGAAGAGGTTGTTTGCTAGTTTGATAAATGATACCCCGCGCGCGCAAACTTTTGAAGATATACCAAAGATATGTCCAACTTTCTCGCTGCTCTGGAGTTATTGCTTATTGTTGAGTTGAAAAAAAAAAATAAATAAAGACTGGAAGACCAAATGTACGTTTTTTTTTTTAATATTTATTTTCTTATTTACTATTGTCCGAATAAAGAAATATGTGTATTTTTAAAAATTCTTACTTGCGTTACAGAGTTTTCGACATATTTTCTAAATTTTTTAGATTTTTATTTTTTTCGTTTTTTCGCTTCCAGGAATAAAAGCATTTATGTTTTCTACCGATATTCGGTGGGTTTTTTTTCTGATATTTGCCGACTTTTTTTTTTTTTTTTTCTAATCTGGTTTATTTTTTCATTTTATATTTTGACTGATTTCTAAAAGAAACGAACTTCTTCGTCGCGTATGTTTTTTTCATATTTGTTCGCGGTTAACTTTTGATTATTTAGCTTAATTTTAATAATTGTACCGGCCAGTAATAGTATAGGTATCGGTAAATACTCAAAAAGATAATATATAAAATAATATTATTATTTTATATTTTAAAAAAAAATACTTAATAGTCATTAAAATAAACGTTAAAAAAAAGTTAGGCATCTTTAGAGAAATTTTGAATAATACAACAACTCCTTAATGTATTGACTGTGAAAATATAAAAATTAAAACTAAATTTTAATAATACAAAAAATCGAAATATTTTCCGATGTTAATTAGCTCGGATAAATATAAATTCTAATAACGAAAATGAATCTGAAATCGCGCCATATTCTCATTACTGACCAGAAAATATTACTCGTTTTAACATCGCTACGTACAACTTTTGGTCACCTGGACTGACTTCAATGATACCCCACGTTTTTATTAGTAATGGTACTAATACGGTGGTAGTCCTATATGCGTACCGATGATGAGTACCAGTGTCATCGAGTGACGTTAAGAAAATGCCGAGTCTCATTAGGAATAGACGTGTTTTCTTTGTTTATTATTTAACTGGGGGAAAAATTGTCAAAAAAAAAAACAAACTAGAATATAAATACGAATATTCAAAATTTTACAATTAAACGAGCAATAAGCGGGAGTGATTTAAAAATTACATTGGCTTCCTGTGGAAATGTAGATTCAAAAAAAAAGAAAACCCCTCTCACCCCTAAAGCGCAATTTATGAGCAAAAGAGAATATAGGTACTCCCCTCGATTTGGCTGAAATTTGGTCCGTGTTTTGCCAAAAACTGTGATCCTGAAAATTCTGAGTCCTTAACCTCAAAAAACGTGTTTTTCAATTTTTTAACCATATCTTTGCGAATTATATGAACGGATTTTAAAAAACCCAAGTCGAGATTGAAGAGAATCATAACTACTGTCATTTATAAAGCTTCTCGAAGCAAAAACGTTAGAGAAAAAATATTCATAATATTTGAGCTCAAAAGTTGTTTCAACTGACCTACGTCAGCTAGATATTAGCTAGGGGCACTGATGTTTCGTTCGGTTAGGATTTGATATCTTGTTGCTGCACATTGGAGCTTTTATTTAAAACACTATGGTCGCTATACGAAAAATTTCATTCTCTTTTACTTTCTTATTCGTATAACATTCTACAGATAGCTTTTTTCCGTTTTTCTTTGTGTAAAGTAATGCAAAAAAATTTAAATAAAAGCTTTTATTTACCGATGTAATAGAAATGAGGAAAATCATTTTTGCTGTTCCATCAAAAATTGGGATATTTCCTTAAAAGAGTAAAACAAAAGCGTTGGTCTGTATGTGAAATGTTATTTTTTAGACGAACGCTTTTATTTCATTTCTTTAAAAAATATTCCAATTTGATGGACCTACAAAAATTATTTTCGTTATTTTTTGCTGCCTTAATAAATAAAGGCTTTTCTTCAGATTTTTTTCTATACTGTTTTATTTTTGTTGCTATTGTTTTCGTCCTATCCAGTGTGAGTATGTCAAACCCTAAAAAAAAGTTACCGAGATGTTTATGTATAATTACTGGGGGGGTGGGGGGGTGACCGATTTTTATGTAATCTTTTTAGATGTTTTTAAATTAAATGTACATATTGTTAAATAAAAATGATGCCTCGATGTAATTAGAACCAAAATACGTTTAAAACCGGTAGTATACTTTTACAAGATATTTCAATATGCTGTATTAAGCTTTTTTTTTTTTTTAAATTAAAAATTCAATGAACATAGCATATAAACTGTACCATCTTAAAAATGAAAGAACAAAAACGCACGTTAAATAACGGTAACGACACAAAACCTAAAACTCGATACTTTTCTTGTAAAATTCAAATTCATTATTAATCGGAAGGTAAAGTTTTTGCCGACTTTTAGTTAACGTACATTTTTAAAAAGATCGTTTTAATCGTGATTTACGTGTATACGCATTAAACTTTTTTAAAGTGAATTTTATTTGTTTAGTTTTTTGCGTGTTCGAAAAGCATCTGATTAGAATTACGCACGGAGTCGAAAAAAAAATATATATCCATTTAGAAATAAATGAAAAATCAAAACTGTTCATCGAAAGAATTGATACTTACCTCTAGTGTACCCCATTTCCCATCTTCAACTCGCACCAGTTCATAGGTGAATCCTAAATCTTCGGCGAATTTCTGAAGTAGATCTATGCAAAACCCAAAACAGCACTGGTAGAAAGTACCATTTGGATAAGCTTGCTGATGATTATCTGTTCTAGAATGAGAAAGAAACAAGAAAAAAAAGTTAAGAATTATTGCGTCGACCATAAAAGGAGTTAGTCTTAGGAAAAAATATCTGGAAAAAAGACTTATTGCAACACTTCGCAATAAATGAAATTTTTTTGGCATTTACAAATTATCAAATAATTCTGTATTTTGTTATTCAATTTAAGTATTAATTTAGGGTTTGCTAAAAAAAAGTTTGCCAACCGACTGGAGTGGAAATAAAATGCTTTTTTACAAAAAATAAATACCGACTTCAAGGTTTATTATAAAAATTTAAAAATGCACTAAAAAGTAAAAAATAATTACTCCCGATAAAATATATATATCAGAGTGATATAACTTAAGGTGATATCGTAATTCTTATACAACATTAACTTTTTGGAGTTGGAATTAAATTCATGTTAGGAACAATTGAATCAACATTTAATGCAGTTTTTAATTATTCTTTTAATATGAATTTGATGCCAACTCCAAAAAATTAATGTTGTATAAGAATTACGATATCACCTTAAGTTATATCACTCTGATATATATATTTTATCGGGAGTAATTATTTTTTACTTTTTAGTGCATTTTTAAATTTTTATAATAAACCTTGAAGTCGGTATTTATTTTTTGTAAAAAAGCATTTTATTTTTTACTTTTTAGTGCATTTTTATTCAATTAAATTAAAACATTTATTTCCACGGTAAAAACACCAAAAGCTACATTTCCATGGTAATTTGGCAAATTTATAGTATTTTAAGTCAAAAATCTAATCCGACGGTGAAAAAAATCGTGAATGAAAAGCATCCAAAAAGCTTCAATCTCCCGCATTATTAAGGATAACTCAAAAACTATCGGTCGGACCTTGATCAAATTTAAATGGGACCACATGACAAACGCCACCTTTCAAATAAAAGAAGAATCATCAAAATCGGTTCATCTAGAAGAAAGTTCTGTGGTAACACACATAAAAAAAAAAAAAAAAAAAAAAAAAAAAAAAAAAAAAAAATACAGTCGAATTGAATACCTCCTCCTTTTTTGAAGTCGGTTAAAAAACGAATTAGAGTTATTAAAATGCACCACTGGAGATTTCGGAGAAGAAAATTAAACGTACTCAACTATAAAATACCATCCGCGTCTTTTTCCTTCGTCTCTTTTTCGTTTTTCTATTGTTTCTTCTCCACATTGTATTTTTCATCGCTCGGATCACGACTGCGTTTGTGATGCGGATCATACTCTTTTTCAATGTTCTCTTCTTGTGCAGGAGCGCTGCTCCCTTCTCTACACTAAGAGTTCTTACAACTTAAACTGCCTACTGCTTTTTGTGCTTCCTACATATTTTCCTTTCCTTTACCAGATGTTGTTCCAGCTTTAGCAGAGTTCATTTCCTCCATTTCTCTATATATAAAATTTAATCCTAATTCTTGAATCATGGGTCATCGCCCTTGGTTGGCGTTCCCAAAAAAACGGGAAAAAAATGTGTTTAAGGCAGCGGCGGCTCGTGGCAATTATATCGGATTATAAAGCCGAAAAATAAAAAAAAAACACGATGTAAACTTTTGTTCATGTATGTTTAATCCGGAGAAAATTACTTAAAAAAGAAAAAAAAACAAACCTATACACGAATTTTTTAGGCTATAAATGATTATTGAATTGCACAGTATAAAAATGAAATTATAAAAAAAAAAAAATCATTAGGCAAAAAATCTGAAAAGTAAAAAAAAAGGTTTTTCTACAAAAAGTCGATCTACCTTTTTGAAATGAAATTTTCAAGACCTTTGTCATCAAATTGACGAACATTGTGTATTTACAGACGCCACCGCTGAATCAAGTCGATCTTCAATAACAGAATTTTTTAAAAATGATTTTACCCTTTTAGGCGTGGAAAAACATCGATCTTACTTGGCTGTATTACAGTCGTCGTAATAATCTGAATTAGTATTTTTCGGTTTCGCCAAACATTTCAGTAAATCATTTCGAGAGATCTCAGAGAACATACTTCAACAACCGTTGATTCGAAGATCTTGAATAAACAACTTCCAATTCACTATCAAAATTGATATATAAATAATAGACGATAATAAACGACTAAAAATTGTATATGCTAATAATGTACTCGTCCACAGTGTCATCGTCGGATAAGAGAGAAAATCTGCCGCCCTATTTTTGAAGAAATCATTTGATTATACGTGATAAAGACGCGTAAGTTTCTAACATTTATTAATCGGTGGAATTTATCGATATGGTGAACACGCTTTCCGAAATTTATCGCGAATTTGTGTGCAGTTTTCTAAAGGTTACATAGGGATAATTCCCGATAGTATAAGCTGCAACTACACTAAATTTCAAACTGATTCATGAATTTTTATCAGTTATAATTTTTATAAGCGTTATTAAAACAAATTGCATGTATTTTCCATTTAAAACTTTGGTGACTTTGAGGAGCGTGTTAACATTAAAATTAAGAGGTCAGATTTTACAGGAATTTTCTTTATATATTTAAAAGATATTTAGGGGGCGGGCAAAAAAAAATTTCACAACCATGTAAATAAGGACCAGCCTAATATATATATATATATAAAACTAAGCCATTTTGGCCCCGTTAGAGATAATGCCCCTTAACCCCTCTTGCTTACATTTCTGTCTCTTTCTCTTCTATACTTTGTATAAAATGATTAAAATTTACAATTTAATTCTAAATCGGTTCATATGAATATAATAATATAATCACAAAATCCTATAAAATATAACAATGGGTCATTTTTGGGACATGAAATTAGGACATATTACAATGTAATTTTTAGGATTTTAAAACGAAAAATGTCCCTATTTTATGTTATGAAAGTTCATTGTTAGGATAGGATTTGTGTGATTATGTTGTTATATTCATATGGACCGATTTAGAATTACATTGTAAATTTTGATCATTTTATACGAAGTATAGAAGAGAAAGAGAGAAATGTAAGCAAGAGAGGTCAAGGGGCACAGCCCCTCTGGCTGAGTTTATATATATATATATATATATATATATATATATATATATATATATATATGTACATAACATTTTTAATAAATGTTATAAATTAAAATCACATGTTAAAATTTCTAAAATGATTAAAAAATTATAAAAATTAGATATTTAAAAACACAGTCCGAGCGAATTCGTCTTAATTATTCAGACAGATTAGTTTTTAAGAACAGAAAATTAAATTATAACGAGTTTTTTCTCGTAATACGTGCAATAAGTCGACTAATAATGTTTATAAAGATAAATTAAAAATAATCATAGGCACTGTTTGGAACGCAATTAATTGTGCCATATTTTTATACATTTCTTGTATAAAACTTTAAACGTCGATTAAATATTTTATTATTGCATTAATAGAACGTTAATTTCCCTGAATTTAAATGTTTCGCTTTTTTTTATTTTTCTTCTTTTATTGCAATCTAAAATAAAAAGCGCTGAAGAATTTCAGTATAGATTTTAATAAACCGAACATATACATGTTCGGAATTGTACACTACGGAGAATGTTCAGTCGCGAATGTGTTAAACTCGATCCCACTTAACTAGAAGTCACAATCTGTAGTACTAAATGGCAGTTAATTTTGCGCGAGCAACTAATCATGGGATTCCTTCCAAATGTTCATTAAAACGCTATAATGTAACGAATTGAAGACAATTTTCCGTTTGACGATAGTTCTGCTCTTTCGTAATGCTATCACGCAATCTAATCTATTGATTTTATTTTTGACTGTGTAATTTTGTGATCTATTTGATAATTCCATCATGACCGGAGGCTTCCATTTATATATTTTCTACAGTTTTTAATTACAAATTACAATTTTTCTGTCGAAAATTTGGTCACTTTTTTTTTTTTTTGTAACGGTATCTGTAATTGTAACATTACCATCCAGATGTTGATTGTCTCAGCTGTATAAGTTAGCATAGTAGTACACTGAGAGGCAAAATTATTTATTTCTTTTCTTGTAAAAAATATTGTCGGTCCAATAATTTTTTCTTGACTGATACTTTTTTATTTCTCGGTTTTTATATCTTTTATATCCTTTTATTTTGATTTTTACTAATTTAAAAATCATGTTAAATTCAATTTTGATAGTTAAATTGCATTTCCCCTCTTTCCTTTATCAGACTTTCTATTTCTGTACCTAAACTATTTACTCCATATTATAACACTCTTTTCAGTGCCGAATTAAGCAAGCTCGAGGCCCGTAGCAAATTCTATCGAGGGGCCCTTGACTTACTGATTTCTTAAGTTTAAAGTGGTAAAACAATAATTCAATGTTGAATCTGTTTATTCGCCATCTATACTATTTAATATAGTAACGTAGATTACAATAGGCCCTGTTGGCGTTTGACAAGTCCAAAAAGAAGCCAGAATTGAGATTGCCCTGGCAATTTAGAATAATTATGATGAGAAACCAACATTTTAAAACTGACGATTAATAACGACGAACTTTTATTATTTTTTAAACTTTTAGAAAGTAACTTTTCTAGATTGAATGCGGGCGAATTTAAAGATAATATGATACGAATATCAATTTCTCTGAGCAAATCATATTCTATATTCATCGAAGAGAGATAATTCAGACGTTCTTGACTCATCGTGTTCCGCCTTAATTCATTTTTTATACGTTTCAATGTCGAAAAAGGACGTTAGCCACTGACTAAAGTTATCATGAGAGACAAATGAAAAAGCAATTTCTAAATTGGGCAAACATGATTTTAATAAATTTTCCATTAAGAATTTATAATATTGAATTTCCAGAGCTTCGTTTTTTGAACTGTCAATCGCACTAGCCACATCCGTTTTCAGTAGCTCGGAAAACTGCACTAATTCGTCGTTTAGACCGTCTTCCAAATATCATTCGCATAATCACTGACCATAATTGGAGTTTTTTTCAAAATCTCATCTGCTGTAATAGATTTTAATTGTCGAAATATTTCGAAAGCACTACTAAGCTTTTCGTATGCTTTCATGCGTTTATCTGAAGCAGATAGTGTGTTATCAATAATGACAACAAACACCTCAATTTCAAACTGTTTACCGGGTATTTCATTTTCAACAAATTCGTCAAGTGTACTAAAAACGCTAAAATGGTCATACTTTGTGTTTCGCTTGCGTCATCTTGAAGTCTGTTGTGCTGATGTTCATGATAGCCTGTCAGATCTTTGGCTTTTGCTTCAATATCTGAAAATGTGGATCGCATTGTTTGCACATATCCATATAATGTTATTCATAAAGGGCGTGCCCTGTATTAAGGTCTATATTAGACGATTGCAGCGACGCACTAGTCGCTTGCACGCGTTCTAGGATACTGTTGTTGCTAAAACTGAATACGAGAATATAACTTCGTCGAATAAAGTTGTTTATTTGACAAAACGAACAAACGAAAGCGGAAGTTCGCGATACGAAAAAATTAATTCCGAAAAATGCAGTTAAATAAATTTAGCGATTCCCAAAAGGGGTCATTTAAACAATTTAACACGCGATTACGCAACAAAATCGAACGGAAGCTCTAAAAAGGGCTATTTCAAATAAGTAAAAGCGAATAAGGAGGAAGGAGTTAAAACGAATTAATTAGAGGAAATAACGAAAATAAAAACTGGATGAATTTCAATAGAAGAAAAATAAAAGAAGGAAATCAATAAAAATGAAGTAAACGATAACGAATAAAAGTCAAAAACTATAAAGCGAACAAAACCAGCGAAAACAAAACACCGACTTATATAATCTTACTCTGCTACGACTTAAAACTTTATTGCTACAGATCATCAATATTGATAAGGAAGCGAAACTATCCATTAAGCAATATCGCATTTCGCTTATGCTTTTCTTTAGTTATTAGTTCCAGACAGATACCATTCCACGTAATTGCCATTATTCCGTTTCCAACTTATTCATCTTTGAAACAAGTCCGTAAGCTTGATTACGACACTCTGCCTTTTGATCTATATTATTGCAAATGTCATTCAACACTTGCTTGATAGTGGTAAAACCACATAAAAGTGCCTCCGTAGCATCGGCTTTGGTGGACCACCTAGTATATCCAACAACCTTTTCATAATCAGAATTTTCGAAGTAAGATCTTTCGTAAGGCAACCCCCGGACGATATGTAGAAGCAGAAAAAAATTATAAAGATTTTCAATAAAATCGAAAAAAAATAGTGTTTCTCTGTACATCAGTCTGCAGCGCACTTAGCAACCAAATTTAATGAACGCGCAAGGCACGGAATGTATTCTGCATACTTATTTATACATTTAATTCGTGCTTGAAGGCCGCTGTATTTTTCGCTCGTGTTGCTGGCATTATCATAGAACACGACAATCTTTGATATCAATTCCATTCTTATACTTAAGATATCTAGTAAACATTGGACAACTGTTGTTTAGCGGTATGGTCTTCTCTGTCTAAGAACTTAACAAATTTCTCAACTGACCCCGATGGTAGAACATAACGCACTATCAGAGTCAGTTGGTCTACATGCGATATATCTGGAGTAGAATCTAATGACACTGAATAGTACCCGGATCTCTTAATTTCGCAAATAATTTGATCCAGCATGCTTGGTGCAATTAATTTGATAAATTCCTCGCATGTTGTTTTTTAAATAAATATGACGTGTGTCCTTTACCTTTATGGGCATAAATTTGAATAAAAACGTCAAATTCGGAAATTGAAAGTTCTTTTCGAAAAAAAAAAAAACATTTATCTCGGCTTAAAAAATATTCAGTTTATTTTAATACCATGATGGAACATGTCACAATTCTTTCTAAAAGTTTGAACCGGGCACACCGCAAATTATTTGTGAATGAAATTGGTAACACGATCTTACTATGTTAGGATTACGCGATGGTTATGAGAAATTTAATGCAGGAAATCTTTCATTACACTTTTATAACTTGCATAGACACTTACTACTAGAAAATAATTTTTTGGTATGCTAAATTATAACAAAAAATAATGTGAACTGTAAGTCTTACAAATAAATAGATAATTTCAATATTTTGAATCGAGCTATCTCAATTCTACTACGCATCCACACTGAGTGTCGTCGAGTAAGAGTGCTCGCGCACGTCAGACTTTTTGTAGCAGGCCGATTAAAATTCTGTACATTTTTGTAGAACTTGTGTGTTTACCTTATGAAATTATGACGTGTTTTATTTTCGCCAATGAAATCTAATCGGATAAATATTGTCTACAATGGATTGTCTTGGTTGGAAACGGTGTGTAACGTTTCACGTTTCAGTGACAGCAAGTAAATTCAATATATACTACGACTTAATAAGTTTCACTCAAATAATTACACTCAGGCGGAGGCGGGTTTGGATACGCGGAGCTCCCTTCTGCGCGGGGCCCGTAGCAATTGCTACTCTTGCCACGTGGTTAATCCGGCACCGACTCTTTTTCATTTTCCGTTTTATTTCTTACGACACTTTCTCGATAATGGAAACAAAATCTTTTTAAAGAATCCAACTACACTTTCTAGGGACTAATTAACCATTATGTGGTTTCAAAGTAAAAAATGGTACGTTTCGCACAGGTATGGAAATTAACATACAACGACAAAGTGCAGAAAATAAGTCACACAGAAAGACAACTTGTAGAAGACATATAAAAAAGCGTAAAATATGTTATTTTGAACATACATCCTGGGGGAAAAGAAGTACGAGCTGCTAAACGTATAATAATGGTCGGAGAGGACCCGGAAGAAAGTGATATGATTGCAAAATACAAAAGCAGTGAACGGGATTGGAAACCACTGGAAAACTGATGAGGACTAGTGAAACCAGAGACTGCGATGTCAACGCTCAGTAACGCGCACGACACATGAAGAAGAGGAAGAAGAAGAAGAAGATCCCGATTTTGTAGGTTAACAACTGTCCGGTGTTCAATAAATTTTTTATTTCACTTCTTACTGGCACAGAAGCAATTCTAAAGTTAGTGGGGTGTTTAATCGTTAGTTTACGATGGTAAACGTAACATCCGTTTTTAAGAAGCTATCGCTTCTTGCATCGGGCATTTGAGCATGCCGGGATTTCATTTGTAATCAAATTTATTTCACGAAATAGTATTGAAACATTCAATTTATGTCGTGACATTGCCAGAGAGAACCGTGTGTATTGGATTATACTTTTAAGAAAAAAAGGGAACAACAATAAACGAGTGGCTCTAGTTGAAATACTTTTCAAATTGCTTGACGTTAGTGTCTTGAATGTTCGTACACTTTATCGTTTTTGTCGAAACAATTCTTCAAGCGAAAGAGAAGCTATTTTATAAACAAAACGGCAGCAGAGAGTTGTCGTAAGCCTTTATAAAAAAGCAACTTTTGAATTCGGAAATGCGTCGAAAGGTGCTATAATCAAAAAGTTAACGCTTCGAAATTTTGACTTTGCCGTGTATTCGCAAGTAACTTTAAATCGTAGTTAATTTAAAATAAATAAAAGCGGATAGAGCTGTCTAAAATTGGATATTTAAAATTCAGCTGGTTGATGACTGGTGGTGCCGTTGCAGCTTATTTGTTAAAATGTCAGCAGCAGTGCTTTTCGGCGATAATTCGAACTGATCGTCGCCGAAGGCAATTTTAACGAAATACTCTTTCTAATTCACGTTCTGCGAATTTGCATAATTATTACTTTATGAGCAGGGGGCGGGGGAATTGCTTTGCAAAACTGGCTATTTTTCAAAATTAAGAATTCGATTTGTTTTTCTTCTTTAGCCGGTGGTGTAGCTCCGATATTTATAACTTAACTACATCGCGAGTGTGCAAAAAGCTCTACCAACAGTTAGTTCATGAACGAAATGAACGTGTCGAAATTGGGTCGAAATTCATTCTCATTTTTATTGTCGCTTTCGAAATTACGAAATTCTTCGAATAAAAATAAAATCAAATTGATGAACGGAATGCGATCAACGGGAAATCATTTTCGAGTTCTTTTTTCTAACACTTTACTAGAGAATGGCGGTGAAAAAGGCTACATTTTTCGGCGAATAATTTTTTTTTCGCATTTTTCTTCTTTTCGCATTTCGTTTAGCCCGGTAGGTTTGTATTATACCACATACGTAATTTAGGGGAGCGGAGATTTTCACCGTTTTCGCATAAACGCAAAACGACTTTTGGCAACTAGACAGTTTGATAAAGATTGCAAAGCCGGGCAGCAAATGGCTGATACAAGATTTTAGAAGGTACAAAAAACGATATGAAGAATGACGTAAAATCTGAACTAAAAAAAGGCGCATCGACCGTGCAGCATGCTCTCTGTAATTTTCGATTTAAGTGAAAATTGAGAAAAAGAAATGCTCTCCGAAGGCAAATGTTGAAATTTTTTTTGACCAGGCGTCATAAAATTAATTGGACTGAAAAAATTAATAGTTTTGAAAGATTTAAAGAACAGCTGCATGCAACAATACTCTGATCGGCCAATTGTCAATGAAACGACGGAAGAAACTATCGCTCAGACTATAATCCTATCTCATCCTAGAAGTTAATGACCGTTCAAATTTGTCGAATTTGTGATGGGGGTAACAATCGCATCATTTTTTATCGTTGTTTCCGTCAATGCGTGACATTTTAATTAGTTCTTCGTAAATTGTTATTCGTTGCACGTATTTTCAATAAATATAAAGTTGAAATTCGGTTGTAATATTCGAAAATTACAAATCAAAATATTTCATTTTAACAAAGTGATAGATAAAATTTATTATAAAAACACGAGGTTTTCTCGTATTTTTTAATCTGTTAAAATGGAACTAAAACCTTTCGGTTATCATGTGATGTTCTATTCATCAGATAGTGATAACGAAATCTCCCCTTTTACACGTTTGTTTGGTAGAACACTTGCATTTTGTTCCTTTTCTTTTTCTTTTTATATTGTATGGGCGCGCCAGCGTCATTGACTCAACAATAGGAAAAGCTAAGCTAAAAATCTAAATAGTTAGGCGGTCAGAAATGGACGCAACAAAGGACGGCAGTGCAGGCACCACTGAAGATGAAGGAAAGGAGAGGATAAAGGAAGAGTTATAGGCAGTAAGGAGACCTAATGACACAAGAGCTGGCCCCGCATAAAAGGGATCGTTCATTAAGAAGAGCAGGGGCACTCGAAGAAAATGTGATCAGCATCACAAATACGAGGAAGATCGCAATCGTGAAGAGAAAAATAAGGAGACGGCGACCGAACAAATCGAAAGCGAGGAGAGGGAAGAGGAGAACGATTAATCTGGAGACGAATTAGGGAGACAATAGAGAAGCGACGACCAAAAAGAATAGAATGGAACCAAGGCAGGAAACGAGGAACCGGTTGAAGAAGACAGTAGTATGAATAATGATTAGAGAATAAAGATGGATACGTGTCCAATCAAAGTCTAGAATGATTAGAGCGTGATAGGGAAAGAACATCTGAAGAAGGGAAATAGTTGAGGAATGAATCAAGGCGAGAAGCAGAGCGAGCTAAACAATCAGCTGCGACATTGCCGTCGATTAAGAAATGACTGGGGATCCGTAAAAAATCAATAAAAATAGAGCGGGATGACTGCAAAGTGGAGGTAAGAGAACGAATTAAGAGAATAACAATATCGGAGGAATGTGAAGTAGGAGGGACGTCTTTAGAGTCCGAAATTATGAGAAACTGGGAAAACCCGCTTGAAGAGGAAATAAAAGAGATAGACGGAAGAATAACAATCGACTCGGCAGTGCAGAAGCAAGGAAGCCGGAAGGACTCAGAATGCCGAAGTGACGAGGCAGTAAACGTATTACCCACGCCATCCTCGCTCCTGGAACCATCGGTAAAGATCAATATACACGAGCAGGAAATAAGAGGAATTCAATAAATGAAGAATTCATTGTTGACTGCGCCGTGAGAAGATGAATAGGCCCGAAGTGGGAAAGAGGAGAATTTGATAGGCTGCCATAGGCTATCGAAGACATGACAGAAGTGTTATAGGAAAAGACAACAGGAGAAAACTTAGAAAGACAGGCAGCAATGAGTGACAGGATTGGGATTTTATGAGGAAAAAAACACCAGCGGTTTTTGATATATAGATAAGAAGAAATAAGTTTGAACAAGGAGTAATTAGGAAGCGATACCCAAGCTGAGAACGGCGAATTAACCGATTCTGATAAAACGGCGGAAATGGCAGAGGATTTCAAGCTTCCAATGCACAAACGGAGGCAAGAGTTCTGGATCGCATCAAGTTTAGAGAGCAGAAACTTAGAAGAATTGCCTTAGATAAAGGAACAATAATCGAGCTTGGTGGACCGAATAAATAGCTTTGAAACGAATTAGAAGAATAAACGGATCGCCTCCTCATCTGAGGGGAGAAAGAGATTTAAGGAGATTAAGTCTTTGAAGACCGGATTTATTGAGAAAATTAATGTACTTCTGGAATGTGAGGCGGCGAAATTGACAACGGGAATAGGAATATCAGATACAATGATGCGAGTTAGAGCGCGGTTAAAGGGGCGGAGAGAAAAAATGATGCAAGATGACTTAGTAGGAGAAAGAGAGAGGTGGAGACGAGAAAGGGAATTATTAAGAACAGACAGCGAACTATTTAACTCATCGCTAACGGCGGATAGATTGTCAGAGGTGGAATAGACCAGAATGTAGTCAGCGAAGACGAGGGAGAAGGGAGGAGTAGGAAGAGAGGCGATATCAAAAGAGTAGACATAAAAAAGTGTAGGACTAAGACAGGAGCCCTGCGGAAGTTCACGATAAACGCATCCGGAGGTGGAAAGGGAGAAAGAGGAAAGAAAAACATGTTCGGGAAGAGGTAGTGAGCGTGGTTTCGTTTTCTAAACTGCTAGTTTTGTCCTCAGAACGAAACTATAGAGCATGGTCAATGTACATCGTCACTAGTTCGTAATACGAGGTTTAAAATGAGTAAGCTAACAGAAAATCCGTTCGATGTCGAAGTGCAGTGTGCACTTCAAAGTATTTCTCTGATCGAAATTCATCGCCTACTTATTATACGGCGGTAATTTCATGTCTGTTTAACACGCCCGAAAGTGGTGTCGTAATTTTAGTATGGGCCGTTCAGATTTTGAGGATAACGCCATATCAGTTGTAACGTTGGACTTGGAACTCTTTCTGACTGTCGCGTGTTTTAAAGTCAAATGGAAATGAAAGTTTCAAGTGGAACCTTTCACGCTGTTTATCGCTAAAAAAATCGAGTCATTGAAACCTTCAAAGAATTATTGCATGGAAAATTGTATAGGGATAGCAAAGACAAAGTGAACGATATAAGATGTGACAAATGTGTCTATATATATATATATATATATCTGTATGTGTGTGTGTAAACGGTTCTTGTATCGAAAAATGTAGAATGTTCAAAGCGTAGAATATGAGTTTCAGATTTAATTTACATGGGCGGGAATGTTACTTTCCGGGTGACCCCCATATTTATTAATCAAAAAGGACGCTTTAATAACTTTCCCAGTGTATAATGTAACGTTTACGTTCATCATTTAAATTGTAACTAACGAAGGTGGACAGAGGTAAGGAGCGTGCTTTTTTTTTATAACTCGTTATAATATGATAGATCATCTGTTAAGTAGGATAAATTCGTTTCGGAAAATATAAAAACGTACACTAACAGGATGAAATGATATGACAATGAGTATAGAGACGAGTTTTCGGGGAAAAATATTGAAAAATGGTAGGCCGATGAAATACGCTGTAAATTCTGTTAACAATACGCTCTCATGTTTTACATCAATCATCAGTTTCGTTAATCGATGTATCGATTACGTTATCGATAACATCGCCGGTAAATAAATTATACTCTCTCAGTAGTTTGTCAGCTTTTTTCATCGTCAGTTACTATACTGATGGAAGATTAAATTTATTACATTTTGACACGAATAAATTTGCGTTAAAAATATTCAAAAAAAAAAATTCGGATCTGGTAGAAATTATCGAGTTCGTAAGTTTATAAAAATGTAACAGATGTCTTCAATATTACGAGCGACGAATTAAACAAAAATATAACAGTCTTTTGTCGAATTGCATAAAGCACGTGCTTTTTTGTTTTTTTCTTTAACGTTAAAAAAAAAAAAGGTTTAATATTATTATTATAATTCTTACATTAATTTTAACATATCGCCGGAATAAAATTGCCGCCAAATCAACCGTGATCGAAACTTTTCCCTCTTTCGAATACGTAGGCGGCCATCTTTAGAAGAGTTCTAATCTTCGTTCGATTTTTACAGTTGTTTCTGTATTCTTTAAGCATCTATGTATTCGTTTGATTTCATTTAAATGCGAAGTTCTGTCTATTCGATAAGTTTTTTATCAGTTCAACTGTTTTAAAAACCTGGGGCTGCGTAAAAACTAGTATTCTTTAATTTCCGCCTTCGCTGAATTCCTTTTTATTAACTTATTATTTGCGTAATTAATAATCTGTGACCGACACTTATCGCGTATGTCCATTACACGTATAAATGTGTAGTGAAGAATTTTTTGTTAAAATTATGAACCCGCAAATAATTCCTAATAACACCTAATGGTAAATAATTTTTTATTGTCTATATTGTTCTAGGATAGGAAACTAATTTAAAACATTATTATCAGTTACTACTGAAACCTAAATTTTGAAGAAATAAATATAACTAATGCTCATTTTAAAGAGCATTATAGGGCGGTCAACAGTTATTTTTTAATAAGCATTTAAAATCAAAATCCAGTTTAAGAAACAATAATTATATTTTATTGACAAGCAAAAATTTATTTATAAATACGTTCCAGACCAGGGGGGGGAGAACTGAGCCCTTTAGCCGCTTTGCAGCCTAACCCCGCTTACATTTTTAATTGTTTTGATTCGTGAATTTTTAAAAAGAAAGGGTATCGCGGTACCTTCAATTGTACGATTAAAAAAAAAAAAAGTAAGATTTAGATTAAAATGCTTGAAAAATTAAAATGTATGCGGGAGAAATATTTCAAATTGAATACTATACTTATTTCTTAAAGTTTATGTTTCGATGGCAACTAACACTGATAATATTTTAAATCCGTTTTCCATTTCTTATCCTAGAAGAATACAGATAATAAACTTATTTACCATTGTCCGCTGTTACCTGTTTTACTAAATTGATTGTAGGAAAGGTTGATTTGCGAGCTCATAATTTGAACGTAAATTTACCCTATCTTTACTAGTGTACTTATACAGGTAATGAACAGTCGGGAAGTGTTGGTCACAGATTGTTAATTACATAAATAATATGTAAATAAAATGAAATTCAGTGAACGCGGAAATATTAATAGTTTTCTCGCAGCCAGGTATTAAAAAAACAGCTGTTGTGCTAAATATAGCTCCTTAAACAATCGAAAATCGCCAATGTAAAAAACTTATCGAATGGAAAATACTTTGCATTTAAATGAAATCAAACGAACATATAGATGTCAAAACAATACAGAAATAACAACTGTGGACGAAGAGTAGTATTTTTTAAAGACGGTCTCTAGTAATTAATAAAAGAAAAACGTATTAGTAAGAAGTACTAATTGCTCGTATCTCTATTGCGATTTGAGAATCTAAGATTTGCGAAAATTTCAAATTTTTCTATATTCCTATGGTCGAGTAAAAAAAAAAAAAAAAAAACCAATAAGCTTCATATATAAAAATTATTGGAGACACTCGAATTGCGCACCGTTGTTTACCTGGCCGACGTTTAAAAAAGCTCTAGTAATCTAAACACTTGAATACCGAATCTTTGCCCGTATGAAATATAAAAAAACGAACCTAAAACGGCACCGGGACCCCATGATATTTGTTGGACATTTCCAAAACTGATGGCCGTTCTATAACATTTGAATGTTCAATTTCAACATTTTTACCCATCGTATACTTGAAAAATAGCCTATTTCTCGCAAACTATTAAGGAGGTTTTTTTTCTAAGCAACCGAAATGTTATTTCAAATAGTGAATGTTCCCGCCCATCATAATATGATAAGACATTTTGGAAGTCACTGAAAGAGCGACACTTTTACTGATTTTTTAATTCTTTCGTCAATTTTATAAAATCAAAGTAGTTTTTTTTTTTTTAAAGCGGCGCGCAATTCGAGTTCTCAGCGGGCGGGCTATTTCGAGTCGGTGCGCAATTCGGGTGTCCCCAAATTATTCGAAATTATTGAGGGCGTTATGACGGAAATTCGCCGACTAGAAAAAAAAAAGCAATAATGGGCTGTGAACCTTTTTGCCTAGTTTTTGTTTTTCAGTTTTTTAATAAAGATATGAAAAAATTAATACAATAAATCATTAAAATCGGATCCTAGCCCTATGCTGAGACATATAAAATGAAAATAATTCAATGCACGCGGATTTTTAAAAATACCTAATATAGACGCGTATAATTTTGATTTTTAAGTATATCCAATTTTTTCAGATATCCATCATCTTATGATGAAAGATTACTTGTAAAATAATAATAACAGAATAATGTTTAATTGAATAATAATAGATTAAAAAAAAATGAAATGAAATGTGCCCATATATAAAAATTAATCCTCATTATATTAACTTCCGGTTCGCAGAATATTATAACATATTGAAAACGGGGTACTTCTAATCGTATCTGCTAGAATTATAAATAATAAAGAAATTAAATATCTCGATGACAAACAATAAATAAATACATAAAAAATATATTAATTTAGTAACGTTTTCGGACAAAGTCTATTTCCAACTGGAAACTAGAATAAGAACTCAGAATCAAACTGCATTGATAAACAGTAGAAAAAAAGCTATTATCAGAAGTAAAAAAAACAAAAAAATAGATTTAAAAACAAACCTTTCTTTTTGTTAGATAAATAGTATATTTACAATTACAGTAACATGTTAACTAAACTCCAGTTCATTACGCAACCATTGAAAGAGCCAAAATTTTAAAAATTTCAGCTTCGATAGAACGTTGAGTTGTTTCAAAACGCAGCTGTACGGAAAAAAAGATTTTTCGGAGACTAATTTCTTAGGCTGTTACTATTCAAATAGTGAGTTGTGACGAATATTTGTTAAAACTTATAATTTTAATTATTATTAAAGAATTTTCAACGGGACTATTTTGATAAATTGCAAACTTTTAGCGATATGCGAGAGAGTAGCGTTTGGAAAAATTAATCATCAGGTGTTGTATCGCATTATTCGCGAGTTAGTTCACAGATTGAATTGGCTCGTTGAACTGGAAAATTCGCTTTTGTTAACTGGAATTATCTAACCGCCAAATGTGCTGTAGGAGGAAAAAAGCGTAAAGGAATCCGAGCCGTTTGAATAATTTGCACCGCAATAAAATCACTAAGCTGGAATTCAGTTCGTTCACTTCGTTTTTCTTTCGTTCCTTCCCTTTTTTTTTGGATTTTTTTTCTTTCGGGGGTTTCTTTTTTTTTTTTTTCTATCCGAGCAGATGGTTAATAATTTAAGGAGAGAAGTGTAATGTGAAATTAAATAATTATCTAGGGCAGCGGCAGTTTTTTCCGAACTGCTTTAATTTTGTCAGTGGCATATAATCGAGTTCTTGAAATATTATCTAGTTTAAAGTCGTTGAAGTATCCATTTAAAAGCGCCACTTTATCTTCCTTAAAAACAATGCGAAAAATTCTCATCGCTGAATCTGGCTATAATATAGTTATCGTTATCCAAATTTCACAAGTGTCGTTCAGAAATAGTTAAAAAATAATACCGCTTTTTTTTCACTTAACCAGCTCGACTTTTTTTGTTGCTCGCTGTTTGTGTGGAATCGTAACCATGTGACTGATACTTCTTATGAGAAATTTGCGATTAAATTTGAAAGTAATTAGATATTGAAGTGAACGAATTGTAAACTTTATGTATATCACGAATAGAAAAAGAGAATGATAATTAATTTCGCGTTAAATTTTGACAAATTATATAATAATTCGCTAGCAACTTTTACAATCATTAATATCTTAAGTATTTTTTTTTGTTTTTTAAATCCCCTCGTTGGGAATTTCAGCCTCCGAAACATGTCAGTGCGTTGTTTTTAATAAATACATTTGCTTTTTTTAATACAATTATTTATAAAATTATAAATTTGCAAAAAAACATCAGTATTTAACTATTTATTATGTCTCCAAAGTTTTTCGGAAAAGTTACGTTTTTTATGAATTATAATTTATTTCTTATACTATATATATATATATATATATATATATATATATATATATATATATATATATAAACTCGGTCATTTTGGCCTCGCAAGGGCCCCTTGACCCCTCTTGCTTTCATTTCTGTCTCTTTCTCTTCCACACTTTGTATAAAATGATCAAAATTTACAACGTAATTCTTAATGGCATCAACACAAAAAAATAATATAATCACAAAAATCCTATCCTAACATTTAACTTTCATTATACAAAATTAAGACATATTTTCGTTAAATTTTTTGTTACCTATTTCGTTACATAAAATTGTGACATTTTTTCTAAGGGGGGGTAGCCTAAGAATTACGTTGTAATTAATATATATATATATATATATATATATGTATATGTATATATATATATATATATGTATTATGGCGTTTTAGCCATAACAAGGTAAAACAGGAAATTATAAATGTATTGTTAGGTAATCAGTATAACCAAGAAGCTCAGGAAAATTCTCAGATGTAGTAATAAGAATAATAAAATAAAATTTCGCAAACGCGAAATATACGAATAATTTTAATATTTTCTGGCTAATTATTATATATAATTTCTGACTAGTCCGTACTAATAGGTAGAACAAGTTTTTTTAAAAAGAATTCATTCTTTCTATTCTAATCATCCATTCACTTGATCAATAAATTTTTTATTTTACTTTTCCGCCGAATCCGTTATAAATTCGATAGTATTTTCTTCACAAGAATTTGTTATATTAAAAGTATTTAGTTTATAACTTCAATTCAGGCCCCTGCCCAGAATTTTGGAAATGGGGGGGGGGGGTTGAAAATTTTCTTCGCATATTTATTTTATGAATAACAATATATTTTTCACTAATATACTCGTACTATTAATAATTTCCATCATTTTGATTTACATAAATGAATTGCCCCGTATACGAATATTAATAAAAATTACATATATGTTATTAATTACACACGTAATAAAAAATTTTGCATAAGATAATAATGAAGTACCCCTAAAAATATGGAGCTTATTTTTTCTTTTTTCTTTTAAAGGTAGGTAAGAACATCTTAAAAAATCATCAATATTTATTTTACATTTGTGATTTTTTTCAGATTTTTGTGTATTCATAATAACTATTTCAGTTCTCATGGAGGGGGGTTAACCCCCCCCGTGGACACGGTCTTGCTTCAATTACGGTATTAATTAAAAGGGAAGAAACATATATATTGGCTATTTTTTCATCAATGGTTCACGCCGATGGTAAATAATTCGGATTAATACTTCGAAAATTAACGTTTTAGCATCAGTGAAGATATCCGTAATACAACATGACTCAGAAGCTATCGAATAATAATATCAATTATTATAACCAGAAATAATCAGCGAGGGATACAGAATTTGGATAGTCAAATGAAATAGGTTAGAGAATGAAAATATAGTATAATTATATTTTTATGTATTGGTGTATGTGTATGTGTGTGTGTGATAAATTGAATTTTTAATTGTAATTTGTATATAAATTGTCAAAAATTCGTTTTCTTGAACGGCTGACAAAATATTTTCGAATCTTGCAGTTTTAAATAATTAATAATAATAATTTGAAAGATAAATAGGAAATTGTGATTATTCTGAGAATTTTCCTTAGAGTGTATCTTCGATGGAGATTTGTAGATTTTAAAGAATGTAATTTATAACGTAACTAGTCATTTATTTGATTGGTAACGACGTAATCATTTTAACTTTGAATTGACTTCCAGACACGTTTATGTGTAATGTAATTATACTTAAATTATAAAACACCCATCGAACACAAAACATATAATAAAATAAATTACCATAAATTTCGCAACGTGAATGAAAGTACGCGATCAAGAAAAAACTGATACGGAAATCTTTGTAAATATGAAATGTGCTATGCTAGAAAATGTACATATGTATATATGAAGAAAATGAAGCGACGAAGTTTCTTGCAATTTCAAGTTTATTGATTTTTTTAATGTTTGATAAAATTTAAAGCGGAAAAATTGATTTCTCTAAAAAAATCGAAAAAGAATTGGCGTACTCTAACAGTAATTAAAAAATTTGAGACTCGGAAGGTACATTTATTAGATCAGCATTATAGAAACGGAGAGGGATTATAATGATCTGCATGCATGCTATGTTTAAATGATTGCCGTTAAGCGGATGATTAGGTAATTAAATAATTTTATCAGAATCGTGTATAAAACATTTCATCACTTACTCAGCATTCAGATCGAAGTCGTGAGCCACTCGGCATATGACACCACGGTTCATGTTGCATTTGCCTGTTACTGGATCTGGTGGTTGCAGAGTAATGTACGGAGATTCTTCGAGAAAGGTAATTTTTAAGTGAAACTTTTCAGGCACTCCTTGCGGAGGAGTGTGACTGTTTCCTGGCCACACTATATCCTTGATATCCAATCCTTCTTTTTCCCAAGACTTCCAAACACCGATCTGCATATTGCACAAGTGTTAAAATTAATTAGTTTCTTTAAAAAATATAATTTCAACGTTTTAATTATATCGAATTTTTTCGTTAAGCACGGTGTAATATAAAAAAAATGTCGATTTTCGCGAAGAGTCGAGCGGTTTTTTTGATGGCTGAAAACAAAATTCAAACTTAAAGCTTTGTTGTCGACAAAGTGGATTAATAAAAGACGTAGAGAAAAAATCATCAGGTAAGACACCGTGGAAATATACTCATAATAAAGTTCTTTTTACAAATCTTTTTTGCAATAAAATTTTCATTCCGCAACGAACGATTTTACGCAATGCATTGCATATTTTTTCGCGTTTTTTCTTCTTAGATCCGTCTTCGAAATAATAAATTAAATTTTGATACGGTGTCAGAAGCTGATGTCACGAAGAAAGCAATAGTATAGATGATAGACATGGAAGAAAACGACAGAATACATGAGCTACAATAGAGAAAAAAGGTAGGTGATGTTTTAACAGATCATAGAACATTTCACGGAAAGGATTTAAATGAAACATCGCCATTCTTGAGCGAAGAGAGCAATGACGTGCCAAGCGGGAGTCACTCCTGTTGTCCCCCCCCCCCCCCTCTACCGAGAAAAAACTGCTGGAGCGACGCCCTCTCAGAAATATATATATATATATATATATATATATATATATATATTATACCAATATACCGGGTGTGCCAAAAGAAAGTTCACAGTTTTTATGCTACGCAGTTGACCTCGCTAGCACCGCATCATTATGAGCACGAGTATAGGGAATTCCCCACTCACCGCTAGTCGGGTGGAATAAACCCCCTCCGCCTCCTCCTCCCGATATTACTTTTCACACCTCCGTGCCACCAACCAAAATTTTGGTAATCTCCATCCCTTAGTAATTGCGAAATGTTTGTTCAAAATATCCGCCAAATGCTCCAAAATACAACCTCGAGGTAGAAATCGCATATCACTTTCTTTTTCGAATATATTCAGTACCAACTCCTTTTTAGCTAACAGTAAATTTTTATGAAAGCAATAAACTGAAAGCATTTATCCCTACGAACTTATTATACTCGTATCGTTTTGGCATAATTTCTGGTATCTATTCTTCCATTTCTGAGGAAGAAATCATGGAAGGCTTACTCTTCTATTCCCGTAGCATCTATTAGGCGTATTTACAGAACAAAGGATGGAGTTGATGTAGATCGCCTTCCCGAAGGTCACCTTTTACCCCACTCTACACTTTATACGCGTTACCACAGCAACGAGCCAGCGCAGCACATTGTATCCGGTTCAACTACCTTAATAAAACTTTTGATGGGCGAGTTATTATGCGAAGTGGTAATATTGAATGGCCGCCCCGGTCTCCGGACCTCAGTCCACTAGATTTTTTCACGTGGAGCTATGTTAAGGACAATGTTTATAAGAAAAAAACATGCACTTTAGCCGAATTGGAGACGTACATCTATGCTGTTTTCAATGACTTGGAAATAAATTCAACTTTAAGAAAAAATGTCATCAACGGTATTCCAGATCATTTATAAGACCGCATAAATGCTGATGGAGCCCAATTTGAATATTTTAAATAGTACATGAACATGTATTTAGTTTGTACGTAGTAATATTTGTAAAATATATTTATGTACTTTCTTTTGGCACACCCAGTATATTATAACAGTTATTTAATAAAAATCCAAGAAAATTAAACGAAAAACTAAATAAATACGAAGAGATGAGATCGTTTAAATTAATAAAATTCAATTTCTTAACCATATCAAATATTATATCGTCGTCACAAAACTAAAACAAGGCGGCCACCGAACCGAAAAAACAAAAACCAGACATTTCGGATAATTGGAAAAAATAAAAATTCGATAAGAGAAAATCATTTAAAGTAATTTAAAATAAAAGAGAAAAGTGTTTTTCGCACATTTCACTTCATAATTAAAGCCTCTTTTTATTTATATAAAATACTAGCTGAACCCGGCAGACGTTGTCCTGCCAGTGTATATTTATTTATTATTCTATATATATATATATATATATATATGTATCTAAAATGGATGGTCTATATATTATAATGAAAAATTTATAAAGCTTTGTCGTAAAATGTGTAAAAATGAAAGATTACTCATATTTATAATAATTTATTATTATTATTTTTGCGCATGCCTGGTTGATCTCCCAATATTTGATTTTTTGCGTGGCGTTTCAAATTTTTTTATAAAATTTAATATTGCATGTAACACAAATGTCATTTGCCTAACAAACAAAAGAATAAAACGGAAGAATAATAGTATTTCATTTTAAACTTACTCACCAATTACTAATCACAATTCCAATTACTGTTTACCGATGTTGTAGGAATATGCTACGTTACAATTAAACTTGACCAACATATATATATATATATATATATATATATATATATATATATATATAGACAGAAGAAGAAGGAGAAGCCAAGTTTCTAAATGGCATTTCGATTAATATGTAACAATTTAATAAACTAAAAGTATATATATATATATATATATATATATATATATATATATAAATATATATAAATATACATATATACATATATATACATATATTTATATATTTGGCAGCAAGTTTAATCGATACACTAAATAGTAAATAAATTTTTAGAGAAACATACGAAATCCATATTTTTCCAATTTTTTATTTTAAATTTAACAAATTTTCTTTCGTATTTTCTGATAAATCTATCTCACTGTTCAAAAATTCATTAGAATCTACAGAAAAACGCCTGCATTTTATTATATTTTTTCAGTATTTTCGCAATTTAAATTTTGGACTTTTTTCTCTTCTCTGCAGAGTTACAATCAAGTGGATAGCATAAAAACCGTCTCCATGAAAAAATACACATATATGTATGTGCCAACTTTCATGGTGATCGGTCAAACGGTGACGGGATTTATCGATCTCATGTATACGGACATCCATTTACATATATATATATATATATATATAGATTATCAGTAGCGAAAAAAAAATTAAATTTTTTTTTTATTAATCTGTATAGGCCCCTCTGTGTATAGTAGCGATCTATGTTTTGCCCCCTCCTAGTTGTGATTTCAAAATAAACGCGATATACGAATTGCGAAATGAATTAGTCAGCGAATGACGTAATACTACAAATATCTTGCAATAACCGTCGTCAATAAACTTTTTAATCACAGATAAAGCCGCTCTCGACTAGAAACTACACGAACCTACTAATTATAGAATATTTTAAATAACACAATTAAAATAGCACAACAAAAACCCAATATTTCAAATAGACTAAAATATTAGTAATGAAATTTAAAACAATTAAATAAACAATAAAAACTAAACAAACTATGAATTACTAAGAAGTAAAATATTTTAAAAGAATACGGGTAAAAGTAACGCTAACAGAAAAAAAACGGATATTAGTTCAGCTGTAATGATAGAATGAAGAGCTGGTAGACGAAAAGATTTCGAAAAACTAAAAAAAGGAAAAGCTTCAACAGCATCAGACTATCAATGAAAGTGATCACATGAAAAGAACAATTTATAATGACTAAAATCTCGTGTATTATTATTATTTTTTTTTTATCATCATCATCATCAAGACAAATTTTGCCACCGCTGTTCTTTTCTGAGGGACAGAATCAATTTTTTCACAATTGAGAAAAAAATCGAATAAAGGGACAACGTACTCAGTTGATTGTATGAAACAAAGAGATAACTGAAATGTGCTTTCATCAGCAACATAGAAGCAAGTCGAAATTTTACTACTAAAACGAGGAACGTCCTTTTATTGCAACAGCTAATGCAATATCGTTTTATCACCATTCGGTCGCGTTTATATCGAGGGCAACTTACATGATAACAACACAGCTTCGACTACACACATACGAGTATGTAACATTGTCGGTCTGACTGAAATGGATTTTGTTAAATTCACAAAGCGAAATCTCTGTTATTCCACCTGGTATACAATTCAGCAGTTCGCACCCCTATTTTTGTTTTTGTTTTCGTTGTCGTGTTATACCTGTAGTTACGTTTCTTGTTTAGGTTATGATTTGTTATATGTACCCTTAAAATTTAGTTGATTTCTAGTAACTGCATTAAAATTATGGAGATCGATGAGTTAGCAAAAATTTCTTCTATTTATCCGCGTAAAATTTTTTGTAATACTGAGAAATACGATTTTAATTCAAATACATCATCATCATGGTTGTATCTCCTCTTGTGACAAGAGATTGCACGCATTATTAAATTAATCTATCATCTCTGGCCCGAGTAATCGTCTCTCGTAGACTCTTAAATGTTGAGTTTGCCGGAAGGTTTGCTGTCATCAGTTTTCCGATTTGGTATAGCAATCTGACGTTCCAGGTAGCGATATTGATATAGTTCCACCGTGTTTTCACTCCGCGGATTCTTCGCACCCTATTCGACTGTCTTGGTGGATAAGATGACGGAGATTTAGGGCACTTGTTTTATCGTTATTTATAATCCAATTCTAGGATTTGTACGGTGGTATTCCGTTGACTTCCAACATGATTTTCTGTTAGGATTTACTCGCTTAGCCGAAAGGACCCGGTTTTAAGGCGCCATCAGACACCGATATATCTGTTAAATTAAGTGTTATAGATAGTAAATACCGAAGCTTTCGTCTTTTGCAAAAATGATAATCAATATAATAGTTAAAGATATCGTAATAAAACAGAATTTATAACAAATAATTCTATGTTATATTACTGTTAACATCTTCATTTGAAAACACCGATTCAGTTTCATATGAACATCGATAAATTGACTTACTCTGCTCAAGCCGATTTTTTTAATAAATCTGAAGAAAAGTTTAAATAATAAAACCTTAAAATTTCCACGTTACTCGCAGAAGTATCAGTACATATATATATGTCTTTGAGATTTAATATATTCAAAAAAATTGCTACCGCGTAGAATTGTTTGTGTAAGTAAAAACGAATAAATCTCAAAATGTACCGTTAAGTTTTAAATTTTATTTTTATTTTGTATTATCTATCATCATTTACAACATTCGAATTAGCAGAATTGCAAGTTATAGATAATAATGAACGATGGCTGCAGTAGTATGCTATAATATATTCACGTGTTTCGAGATGATCGATGTGACCAGAGAATACAGCATCAATTATATTTCTGCTTCGTGAAGTAGATATTGCGAGATCGTTGTTTAGTTGTAATCCTAACTCGGTGTGCATAAATCCAATAAATTCTGGTCCGTGCGGTCCTCTTAAATCCAAATTAAAGTCTCCATTAACGAGCATATCGTGATAATTATGTTTTTCAAGTACCTTTAATGTAGGACTACTGTACGCCATAAGATTTAAGACGATGAATTGCTGAATTTTCTCAAACGATCTATTCGCTGAGATATAAACTGATGCGAGTATAATTCTTCTAGCATTGATACTCTCGACCAAGCAAAAGTCGCCCACACCGTCGTGACATATCGCGAGTTGATCCACGCTCATATTATTTTGATCAAATTTCCGCAAATCGTTTTTGATATTGTTAGACTGCAATTTCTTTGGAAAAAGTCACGAATCGTATTCCTTTTAAATTGAATGCGAAATACTGGTATCTCAATAGAACAATCGTTTTCAATTCACGTTTCAGGCAAGGCAAGAAATTTACATCGTGGATTAGTTGAATCGAGCAAGTGTGCATTTAGCGATTGAGTGTTGAATGTACACAACGAGAGCGACGTGGAATCCGTCTGCGTAGAACGATTGAGAAAATTCCGGCACTGATCGCCTACCGTTTGTAAATGATGGCGTTCGAGACTAGTAAACTCGTTCATTTAAGGATCTCGATTTAGTTCTCCACGATGATGATAAAATGTGTGATCACACCATCGTGATTCGTTAGGAATAGTCCAGCGAAGTGACGCGAGGAAGGGCTAGATAAATGAGCTGCTGTTCGTGATGCTATACTCATAAATGAACGTGTGTAGCGCCTTATGATTTGTGTATAGTAATTGCACAAGCTTAGACAAGGGGGAACTTTTACAGGTAACGATTTTACTGTTTGTTTGCACGATGCAAGTACGTTGAGTTATCGGTATCCACGAATGATCCAAGTTCGGATTTGTAAGTACGTGTGCCTGGGCTTTTGAGCGCAGTAAACGGCCGATTTTTGAATGGTCGAAAGACAGCCAGAATCGTTTTATCGCACTAGTTTCGATGTTGCGTTCGATGTAGCGTAAAGTGCGGATTACGTCGTTGACGAGACCATCTATAGCACGTCAATATTCGCTCTGATCATATAAGGTTTACCAATTTGAAGGCGAACGATCTTGCCTTTGCAGCGAATCGGCCATTGATTTTGGTTCCACATTACGAACTTTTTGCTTTTTATTTATTTGCCGTTATCGCCATTCACGGCTTCGTTCGGCATCACTCTTCGAAGCCGGTTTAATCAAATCGATGAATCGAAGAAACGCTTCAAACTTCTCATTTTCGGTAGTTTTGAAACCGAAAGGTGTTTCGTTCATGAACTGAAGGAATTCATGGCTATTCTGAAATTCCGCGTCCCTCTTGTGTTTACGTGATTCCTGCGTCGAATCGGCCATTGATTTTGGTTTTCTATTATTATTTTTTATTTTTTACGAGTCACGAAGTTGAATATAATTTACATATAAATTAAATCGAGTGAACAGGGGCAATTATGTGAAAATTACGTATCGAATTGCCTAGGAAAAATTAAATTGCACATACCATTCCAAGTGCTGGGTTTTTAATTCTAAATTTCGAGAATTGTCGCGCAAAACCTTCAGACAGCAAGAAAAAAGTTTTACGAAATTAGAAAGAGAACGTTGCGTTTTGGATTGTGTTGCGTTGCGTTGCGTTACACGATTTTCGGTTGACCCCCAGCCCAAAGACATATATATGTCAAAAACCAGTTTGCTGTCCGCAACTGCCCGAGACCAATAATCGTTCGAGTGTACTAATATTAATTTCATAAGCACATGAGATTGGTGAAGGGTTGACATTTAGGGTAGACAAGTCTATCGTTATCGTCACATGATTCCAGGCATGAAGTCTGTGGAGAGGAGGATCAAGATTTGAAACTTGCACACCACTATAACTAGGTTATCGAGTATGAAATAGCAGTGTTAAGGAAACAATTTGTCGGAATATTTACATTATCATTAGTGTAAGTTATTTTATGATGGTAAACGTATCAGGAGGTTATACCGTGAACAGTGTTGAAAGACCGTTTGAGATTATGAGGAGGGATTCTCACGGGGACGCAAGAATTTGTGTTCTATTGCCATTTAACAACCCAGTTTCTTTCAGTTTTGAAAGCAGACCGAACCGCTATAAGCAGTCAAAACGTTTTCAATGTCGAAAAATATCGTGCACAGACATGATGCGCTACTTCGGGCGTCTGAAATTTGCCTTTGGAGGCTAAACGGCTGCCATTCCGTAATTACCAAATTAGGTCATTAGATTCGAGGTTTTCCGTTACGTATGAAAGAACACTGATGGAGGAGAAAATTGAATGGTAATTATTCAGGAGAAAAGGGTCGATTAGAGTTTACTTTTAGGATAGAGATGATGCCGCAGATTTCTAAGCTGCAAGTAAGAATGTAGCTGTGACTACATTTGATTGTAGATGTGAAGCGGGAAGTTTTTAGCTGAGTCGGGAAATTGTCTGATCATAAAGGGATGGACAGCATTATCGCTAGATAGTCTGTATCTAGTTCCATAGTTTAAATAATAATTAAGCTCGGAACGAGTGAACGGAAAATTGAAATCATCAATGCAGTCAGAGATGAAGAATACTGATGATTACTCAGAACGGACTTTATCAGATAAGAGAAGTCTGCAGGAAAAGGAAGATTCGTTGAAATGGTGTTTTAAGAATACATTTTTGCTACAAATTTTGGGTTCAGGATACATCCTTTATCATTAAGGATGGTAGTGAAGAAGGATTTTGCATTCCGCTTGTTAACAATTTAATTTTTTTCCACGTAGTACTTGACAAAGAAGTTTCAGGATATTTCTTTGTGTGGACCATAAGATGTAGAGTCTTGCTCTATCATTCTTGGAATGTATCGAGGCAGTTAGTGTTTTTGAAGATTTATATTTCTTTAGGGAAATAGCTATTTGGATTTCTGAAGAATACCGCGGGACAAATCGAGGGCGTCTTGTAAAGAAGAATTCGGGAATAGTTGCTAAAGCTGTTGAGTTAAGAGTGTTCACTAAAACATCTAAAACATTCAAATCACAGGCGAAGGTACCACGGTCTTAGATTTATGATCTGTCTTTCGAAAAACAAAAAGTGTAACAAAGTTTGGATGAAATTCAATAAGTTGACGAAGTATTAGATAAGTACACATTGGAAAGTGATCACTATAAGTCTTTAGGTCCGTTACTGCGAACAGAAGAAAAGAGGACAAGGAAGAAAAATAGATCAATTTTGGAGAACGTAATCTGGAAAGAATTGAAATAGGTGTGGTTTGAAGGTGGCAGCGGAATTAGGTCGCTGTCAAAGGTACTGAAGTAGCGTAAGAAGTAAATAATGGAATTTAAAATTTATTAAAGGGTTACATTTGCGTATTAACATAACTAATATTATAACCGTAATCAGCAATTAAGAGTTATTATTTTACCGGTTTATTTATTTTATTTCGCTATTTAATTATAGCAAACAGTGACAACTCAGTAAATCAATTGAACAAACTTCATAACGAAACATTATAAATTATCACAAAATTTAATAACAAAAATTTTTAACCCATTTCTTTTTCGGAGATATCGCGAAAATTTCGCCAATCGTCAGATTAACGGACTTTGCCTGTGAGATACGTTTCTTTGTAAACAACATTTATTGTTGCGGACAAGTCGTCCACAATGTCGAAGGGACGAAATCCAAATATCTAAAATTAGCTAATCGTTAAAAAAGTCTTTTTCGTTCACTCTCAAGACTATTATAACAAGTTAGCGATAAAGATTTTAACATGGTTAGCCTTTTAATTAGTCGAACAGGAAATAAGTATTCCGGATGGCGGTAATATTAAATAAAATACTCGGTAAAACCGTTTCTTTTTGTTTTTCTTTCCGTATATATTTCCTCGAACTGGTTGAGAAATAATTATCCAAGTTGTTTATATACATATATTTGTATAAAGATTATTTCTCTAGATGTTATCAAAAACATAAATGTAAAAATGGGAGCCAAGTTTTATATTAAGAATGTGCGTGTGGTTATCGACTTCGCCGACAAAAGAATTGAGATTTAAATGGATGTCAAGTTCTGTTTATGATCCTGAAATTTATTTATAAGAACATACAACCATTTTAAAATAAATTTAAAAAAAACATTTACTTGTTTTTTTCATAGCCAACAATGTTTGCTTATTAAAAATATAACTTTTGAAATTTTTAAACAGTGTTGAATTACTTACACAAAGCAGATATTTAGGATAAATTCTAACGATTTGACTTGGCTAGTTTTCACATACAAGATATCTTATATTTGGCTAATCAAATTATCTTCTCTATGTTGTACGTAATTTTTTTTTTTTTTTTTTTTTTTTTTTTTTTTGGCTCGGCTTCAGTTAACTATCAAGCCATTTGGGGCCACCAACCAGTTGATATAGGAATAATTCCAACTAATGAAAGATACATAATGATTTATTAGGAAAAAGGTTACAGACAACCATGAGGCCGTAAATGTTCAACATTACCCACGGATGGCTGAATAAAATCTTCAGGAAAGAGAAATTGGCCGGACTGAGCCCAAGATACATAGAGTACCTGTACTTGACTGATCAGAAAATTAATGGAACAGGAATCACAATCATCATATACGATCCACAAATGTTTCAGCATAGTCCACGAATGTCTGCATAAAATCATAGTGAAGGGGAAACTGTTGAAGTTGTTTTTGTATTGTACGGTCAACATATCTTACTCTTCTAAAAATTTCGTTTGCTGGTAAAAACTAGCCAAGTCAAATCGTTAGAATTTATCCTAAATATCTGCTTTGTGTAAATAATTCGACACTGTTTAAATATTTATGAAGTTTTTTTAAATAGCAAACATTGTTGTCTATGAAAAAAACAAGATAACGTTTTATTAAAATTTATTTTGGAATGTTGTATGTTCTTATAAATAAATTTCAGGATCATCTACAGAACTTGGCGCCCATTTAGATCTCAATTCTTTTGTCGGCCAAGTCGATAACCACGCATATTCTTAATACTGAACTTGGCTCCTACTTTTAAAATTAATGTTTTTGATAGGATATCATTACTTTTTGTAAATAAATTATTATTATTCGTTCAAATTCAAATCGTTTATTCTTGAAAAGATAGGCTTATAAAGTAAGCACTTTTTAAAAGTCAAGTTATCGAGTCTGTCTGTCCCCTATAAAACTATCACTACTATTCGTTTAATGTACCGAAAGACCAAAATGTTTTCGAAAGATGTTTAATGTTGTACCACCGGTCAATTAATAAATTGTTTATTATCGAAATAAGATGTGAAATACTCGATATTGATTAAAAGTTTTAAAAGTCGTCCGAAACGATTAAAAGGGGTAAATTACGAAATAAACTGCGATGCAAAGACACTGACAGAGATACGAAATGACAAGACACAAGACAGTGTTTTTCGAAGCGACATACGAAACGAACAACATGTCGACGGTTAAAAGATCAGCGAACAAAGTTATTTTTCTAACGTAGCGAAACTTGTCGATTTCCCGCATTTTTTAAATTTTATAACTTTACAATTAGGAATCTACCTGTGATATAAACTAAATTAAGCAATAAACGAACGAAATTACGTAAGAAATATGAAAAATGTCACTGTTTTCCGAGATTTTTTTCCTTTTTGTATACACACAATTACCCGGCTGGACGCCAAATTTCAACTTTCTAAGTCACCTGTAAGTGGGTTAGGTTTTTGATCCATATTGACCAGTTAGTGATGAAAATGACGATTTTCAGACGTTAATATCTCAATAACCGTTTGAGTTGTATTTATGAAATTTGGGATTCTAGTTAATCTAAGGGGGTTTTAATAAATAAGCCAAATTTCGTGTGCTTATGTTTAATTAAATATTAAGTTATTAAGGGATTGATTAAAAGTGGCTCCGATTGGTTCGTGTAAATATACACACGGCTGCTGAGTCGTCGCCAGTTCCTTTTTCTTGGCTTGAACTTGGCTTGACACGTAACCAGATTTGGTTCTTTAGGTTTGCCAACTATGGACTCCACCGGCAAAAATTGGGACTGTTATTTATATTTTCAATGTATGGCAGCGGAATTTGGATATCAAGTTGTTTTCCCATAAAACGCCACTGTTTAACTAAGTTGCAGTTAATTAATATTTCAGTGAGAAAGAATTTTTGTACATTAACCATTTTTGTTCTGGAAAATGTCATCATAGACGGTACTTTAATGTTAATGTGCGCTAGTATCAGTGCATTCTCTTGGTTATTCGTTGTTTTTCCAACATTTTGTTATTATACTCGAAGATACTTGATTCTGAAAAGAAAAGTACTTCAGAAATAGGAGCAAAAACATACTTAACTTTTTTAAGCTGGAGATCCAAACAGATACAGCTTTAGGGGACTGAGATAGATGCTTTCTAAAATCTGTCCGCACATTTTACCGATGTTTCCACTGTGTTTTTTTGTTAGGCGCGCTACGTAAACAATACGTATATACTGTTTTTCTTTCCTTCGCCGAGACAGTTCTTATTGGACGGCGCTTCAGAAGTTTTCCACTATTACTGAATAGAAAAAAATAGTTTCTCCGGTTATTGTTCTGTCCCGTTGTACATTTTTCGGTTGGGACCAACGTAGTAATTTCTAAAGAGGACACGAAATCTTACGCGTAATTGGACATATTTGATTGCACTTCAATACTGAAAGTTGTTGTTCAGACGACACGGTTAAAACAAAATGTTCAAAACCAAAATTTAACCTAAGTTGAAAATTACAAGTTTCATCTGTTACCGCGTCAAAAAACTACATACTCTAATTCGAATCTATTTCAACTACATAAATAAAGAAGAAATATTTATGGTGTACTTACATTTTCAGAAATCTCATTAGCTTTTATTTTTTTGTATTTTTAAAACGCTAAACACTAAATATTATTAATAAAAAAAAACGCTCTTCAAAAAGCAACATGCTTAATTTTTTCGGAAGCTATTAAACTTCACAATTTCAAAAACGTAAGTAACAGTGATGTCATCACAATTTTGTTTCGTGCTCAAAGGACATGAATTTCTTTTTTTTTTTTTTTTTTGGGACTAGTTAACCGAGGGGACCTTTACCCAGAAACAATTAGAAAAGGAAGGAGTCAATTATATCTTCATACGATATCAAATGTTGTTAGGAGGAAGTAATCAATATAATGGGAATAATGTGTGGAGAGGGAAATGATAGGGGACATAAGAGGCGCAATATGGTATAGGAAGACCGAGTATCAATAAAATGGAATAGAAAGTAGATCACTCAGCAGAAAGAGATGAACACTTAAATAAACGAAGATGCCCGAATGATTAGGAACACACACGGTAAATATAAATATAAATACAAAGGAGGGAAGAAAGAACGTGGATACGTGAGCGTATGCGGAGTATGATAAAATCACAGGAATGATCAGGTAGGGGAGAATGAATTAAAGGACGCGGTCATGGAGTCAGATATAATCAAGAATTTAGAGGAAAAGTGATTGGAGGAATTGAAAATAATGGAACGTAGGATAGTCATTAATACCTTTTATGAATGTAGAACAGAAAGGAGGCAAGCGGAAAGATTCTGAAAAACCAAAATCTGGGAGGATAAAAAAGGCACCAACACCATCCGGCATCTTCGAACCATCTGTAAACACGGTTGCATGCGAAGGAAATTGAGAATTAATGAAACTGTGGAAGTCCTGTCTGATTGGGGCCTGCGGAAGAAACTCAGGGAGCGTAGGAGATGAAAATATACACTCGTACATAACCCTTTATATCACTAAAGACAGGTGTGATAGAAATAATATATAAAAATTTAACAAAAACTAATAATATACATATAATACCACGTACCGATTTTATTTTTTTTTTTGAAAAATATAGCTAAAACGCTTGTCGGCGAATTACACTTAACCATCTTAAATTAACTTATACATATACATAATCGTGTAATATTTACTAGTCTTAATCTATCTATTTTACTTATCAATAATTAATAATCTATTTCTATCTTCTATATTCAAATTTTTTTTTTTTCTAGTTTTTTTGTTGCGCTTTGTAATTTTATTTTATATTTATTATTTTTTTTATATTTTCTCCTTTCTGAAGCCATTCCTTTATTTTCCTTTTTCTTCCCCCTATTTTTTCCTTCTCTATTATTTCTTTGGGTATTTTATTCAACATCTGAGTTATAATATATTTATCCGTTTGCTAATCTATGTTCTTGTTAACGGCAGTTGGTACGAAAGTTTTTCCCTCAACTCGTATTCTGCGTTTATTCTTTCCTCCAATTCAATTTTCTTTTCTGCTGATATGTACTCCCATATCTTCAGTAATAAGTACATTCCTCTTACGCTCATTACGTTTTCTTTTTTAATTATTTCACTATCGGTTTCTCCCCTTAAGGATTTCCTATTAATTTCAAGCATTTAATTTGCTGTTTTTTTATTTTCCCCAAGTATGCTTTTCTCGCCATTCCCCATGCCTGAATATTAGTGTTCAAAAAAAAAAAAAAGGAAGAGAAATAACTGAAGCGACGTGAAAACGTTATAAATAATAATACGTGGGTCGGCTGAAAATTAATGCACACATGCTTGTAGAAGACAAACGGAAAGAAATAGCGAGATCGGGCAAAAAGTAAATGAAAGTACAATTCTTAAGCTTCAAAATCAAACTAAATTATAAACAACGCAAAACATGTCAATGGATCATAATAGTTTGAATATTCTAGCTTTAAATATAAGTAGCTTAAGAGCGCATTTTAATGATTTGGTACTGTTGTTGAGTGAGTGTGATTGGGAATACGATTTGTTAATTTTATCTAAAACATGGTTGACTGATGAGGAGGTAGGTCGGTACGAGATTCCAGGATATACTGTTAGTGCAGATTATAGAATCCATTAAAAAGATCAGGAGGTGTTTTAGTTTATATTAAAAAGAGTTTAATGATTACTAATATTGATATAAAAATTTCGACCGGAAACATTGCATGTTTCAATATAAAACTACACAATAACAGTAATCTCTCAAAGAATTTTTGTTAAACTTAAATGAAGTTGTAAACAAATTAGATCGAACTGCGTTAATCACAGGAGACATAAACATAAATTTATTAGACAACATTAAAAGTTTGAACTATATAAATTTACTGAATACACATGGATTCAGAAGTTGTCGTCATAATCAACCCACTTATTACAAGCAAAAAGATACGCATTCATCTTGTTTAGATCATGTTTTTGTTCGAGGTATTTTAAATTCTAAGACAAATCTGAATACTGCAGTTAATGTTGTGCCGTGTACTTTTTCTGACCGTTCACTTTTAAACATTAACATTAAAATAGCCCTAAACTTACAACTAAAAACTTCCTACTAATCTTAGATGTAAAAAGGTAGCATTCAGCATTCTCGTGAAATTCACTTCTATTATTATTAACCTTATGCTGTATTGTACTATCCATTATATCTCTCCACTGCTTCGTGCTGTAATGAATGTATTTCGTGGACTTTCTCAAGGTTCTTGCTTAAGTTCTACTGTTTTTAATATACATATATGTTTTTGTTGCATATCTTTGTATGAACTCTCCTTCATTCTTTACCGATGACATTGTATTTTTCTCCTCTTGCTGTGATATAAAGGTCGCGAATGAAAATGTTAACCGTTCTTTTGTTGTAGCACTCTCTTTCCACATTACATCTTTCTGCCTTTCTTGCAAAATACTCTTGCGTTGTTCTCCCTCTCTTATGGTCCAGATTCAATGTATATATATTTAAGTACTCCTTTGAGCACAGTTTGCTTGCCGCTTTTCAGTTTCTCGTATATATCTTTTCTATTTTGCCCTCTCCACCCTTCGGTGCTAATCATATATTTTTTGGATTGTTCTTTTCTCGCTACTAAGCATTCCTTTTTCTACTCGTTTTAGTAATGGATCCCCTCTAATTCTTATAACATGCCGTTCATCCTCTCTTTTTCTTCTCCCTCTGTTATATCGGCTGCGATTTTTAATCACGTAAAGATCTAATTACACTTTTTTTTCTTTCTTCAGATTTTTAGGCTGATATCCATGTCTGTGACCCCCACGTTCTAAAAAAACATCTATTACAATTCCTCTTATACTTTGCTTCCGCCTTTTGCACTGATATAGTCATCAGAGAAATTTAAAAAAAGTCGATTTTAATAAATTCGATTTATTTTTAATTATTTGATTTTATTATCATTGTTTTGTTGTTTTTTTTGTTTTTTTTTTATTGTAAATTGAAAATATAAAACATACAAAAGGGCTATCAGAGTGTTTTTTTGTAATGTTAATTATAGATAAACAGATCCCAGAAGTATCGTTAGGATAAGTATAATGATAACAACAACGCCAACAGAAGCAGAGTAGATAGCCGCGTTTAATTAACTTTGTCAAGTAAGAACGACGACAAATGATACTGAACGGAACCTGGAGTCTTTGTCCGGAAAGAAAATTGTAAGGTCGGGTGTAGGAAGGAAAGCTTTGTTCGCCACGGCTTCTGAACCTTTACAAGCGGGTATTAATCAAGCGAGATTGCACACGAAAATAATCGGCTCTATTACTAACGGTGTTCCTTTTAACCTTTAAAATATACACAGCCTAATGAGACGTTAAATGTACAAAATTTTGTGTTGCCGCACCCTGCTAATTATACATACCGTAATTATCGCATTATCTAAGAAACTGACTAAATTCTTCCCACCCTTTATGCAATATAGCACCCTGATACCGAAAATCCTAGAATATGAAAATGCGTGTCATATAGCATTATAAACGAAACATCCGCATTCATAAGATTAAAATTCAAAATTTTGTATCCTTTCAGCGTTAATTATTACAAAAAATGAAATTTTTCTTTATACTTCTTGTATAATTCAGACAATTTCTTTTATTACCTCTATGTAAATACATATACATATATATATTATATATTATATATATATATATATGGGATTATTCCTGTGGAGGATTTTAGGGCGTAATTTAGAAGTTTCTGGTGTGCTTTAGCGAACCTATGAAGTTTTCGTAAGTAAGTAGGGAAAATAGAAAGATAAAATACGCATGATAAAATAAAAAAAATTTTGAATAAAATGTTTGCTATGGTAAATATAAATATAAATTCTAGATAATATTTCATTAATTTCTAATATAAGTAAAAACAGTGTTCCTTATTAGTTTTTAATAACTAATTTTATTAAATCGTTACATCGATAACTTTATAATTAAATATTAGTTACCAATGACGAGGTTGAAGAGGTTGAAAAAAACAGAAAAAAAGCGCTAATGTAGGTGGAGGGAATGTTTTGGATGAAATTATAGATCACTGGTGTGACCAACTTGCAACCGATTTATAATGGAGTATTTTAATGCATAAGGTAAATGGGAAGCAACTATAAGTCGGTTGATGATTTTATTTTTTTTTTTAAAAAAAAAAAAGAACAACGAATTGAGTGAAACTGTTGATTTTTATCCGAGCTTGAACGTGAGCTTTGTTTATTGTTGAACCGCGATAGAAATGTTTCACAAAGAAAGAAAGAATATTTATACAAATTTATCAACTACAGAACGAAAAAAAAAAAAATATTTACATTCATAACTTAGGAAAGCAAATGAGTAAAAATATGGCCAGTTCATAGAATAAGGGAATAAGATGAAGGAACGTGGAATGACGAAGAAATAATAAAATACAAATGATTACAGTGACGAAAATAATGGGAAAAGTACCGAATTAGTACATAATCGTAAATATTAATTACGCAAAAACGTTATATTATAAATAATTTTTTATAATAATTATATATTCATTATTTTTCTTAAATATTTGTATATGCCCAGTTTAATAAGTACGGCACGTGTTAGTAATGTTCCATAAAAAATAAGTTTTATTATAATGTTTTAGAAATATAAATTACAGAGAGATTGTTAATAAAAAATCCTATAGCGATAGTACTGAAAATATTATTTACACTCAAATAATAATTCTCCGCCAGCTATTCCGATTTGCTATTGCGAACTTTACTTACAAAAATATAGACAAATTACATCAGGAATGAATCCAGTGGGTTTTTTTTTGGGGGGGGCAATGCCCCCTCCCCAGGAGCTTAATACAAGTTGTTCAAGAATACGGTAATTTCATAGGAAATAAAACCCTTTTTATTGGCTTCGTTCACAGTTACGTCAAAAGGTTGCTGCCAAACCATTTTGAAATGGTTCAATTAGTCGTATATTTTTAAAAATTTAAAATTGCGAGATTTATTTCTTGACGAAAAAAAGGAACTTCATAAAATAACAATAAAAAAAAATGATCTTTTAAAATTTGACTTTGACGTTTGCGTGTTATTCTTTGAAAAAACTGATATGCTTTCATTGCAAATGTGCGAAAGATGTAAAATACTGACAAGCTGAAAAAGTTATTCGCTGCAGTTGGTATTTTTTGTCAGCCTTAAAAGGGGAACTCTCACGTTTCACGTCGACCCATTTATCATTAATATCAATAAATTGTTTTTAAAGGTTTCTCTTTTCGGTTTTCATTTATTCGTTTTTTTAAAGTGACATGATCTATAGACAACTTCATTTCTGTGTGTCTGTTGCTTTTTTTTTGTTTTTTAATTCCAAGAAAAGTCCCCATTTAAAACAGCTGAAACACCACGACTATTCGTTTATTATAAAAAGATAATGAACCCATTAGAATGTTTTTACACAATATGATGTTCTTTAATGCTAAAATTAGAATTAATCATTTTAAAAACAATTGAGAAAACATTATTATTTATAATCGGTTATTTTACTCGAAATTTATCGTTCACACTTGCTTTTTTACTATTTTAAAGTACGTAATAAATCATGTTTTTGCATATTTGGTTTTATTCAGGAATATCCCAAAAAAATGTTCTCAGTAAAAATATAAAAAAAAATCTGCCCCCCCCCCAAGAACATTAATTGCCTCCCCCAGAAACAGATTCCTGAATTCATCACTGAATTACATACAGCCATGATGTAAAAATTATTCAGCACGTTAGCAATTTAGTAATATATTTCTCAATGGCCACTATGGACACCGCTATAAAAATAATCCAAAAACCTTACACTCAACCTTATAGAAATACTAAACGAATTACAAATTGAAATAAACGCGAAAAAGACTTTAGGAATTATAGTATTCAGGAAAATAATTCATAAAATAAAATAGATTCACATATAACCGATTTAAATAGCAGCATCTTTTTCGATACAATGTTCACATTTATTTGGCTTCATAACGTTTTTGACCTGTTTTTTTCTTATTTTATGTTTGCACATTAATGCATTGAATCATTTCTAGAAAAAACTCTGTTCAGTAGTTACCGAAATTAGCTCGTATATATAGACAAGTAGAGACTCACATCATCGGGTACTTTTGTGATACAGATTATTAACCCTTCATTATGTTGCATGAGCTTTCAGTGGTTTAATATGATGCAACAAAAGTTACCAGATCTTTAGTTCGTTCTTGTTTAAATTCGTCCTTGTTTTGTTTTTTTACTCTTTTGGCTACGCTAACGAAGAGCAGAAGGGAGATGACCGAAACGAAAGCGACAAATGGCAGTGATCAAGGAACGACAAAGAAATGGAAACTTGTCAAACCAACTGGTCAGAGAAGGTAAAGGCTGGACGGAAAGATAAAAAGAATTTGGATTGGAGAAAAGTGAAAAATAAATATCCTTTCATAATGTAATATGGAACTGTCTGGAAATATGATTAATATCGTGAACAGGAATATTATGAAAAGGATGTTCATTCGAAGCTCCTGAGTGAGCCAAAGGATCAGCCACCTTTAGAGATCCACAGTAAATTCTATTTGGATAGAACGGAACAGGAATAAAATTCGTGAATTAGACTGCAAATAAGAAGAATGAAAGGTTGTTCTAGAGAAGGCAACGGTAGGGGAAACTGTAAGACACTTTCAGAGTCAGCTGTTAAAAGAAATGTATCCGTGCGGAAAGAAGAAGAAGAGATAAAAAGAATTGCATGAAGTATGGCAGCAGATTCAGCAGTAAATATAAAGAACAGCGGGAAGGCATTTTAAAGGATTCAGAGTAGTTGTGAGAAGGAAAAACAAAGGCGGCACCAACCACATCAGCTCTCTTAGACCCATCAGTAAAAATAACGGAATGATTGGGATAACTTAAAACCATGTGAAATTCAAATCTAATTATAGAGTGAGGAAGGAATTTAGCAGAACTTGACAAATGAAATACGTGAGGAGGATGTAAGAGACTGAAATAATTAAGGGTGAAAAGTACGGAGATGTATCATAGGAGAAAATATAAACAGAATAATTGGTAAGACGAACAGAAACGAAAGATCAAATTGAAATTCTGTTAGGAGTAAAACGCCAGTTGTGAAAAATTAAGCAGTAAGCATCTATAATCCCAGGGCAAAGAGAGGGAAGACGTTTAATTAAGAAACGATAGCCTAGATAGGATCTGCCGATGAACGAATGATTTTGATTCGGAGAGAATAGCAAGAATTGGAGTAGATGTACGTGCGCCCAGACAAAGACGAAGACAGGAATTTAAAATGTGGTCAAGCTTTAACAGAAGGGACTTAGAAGAGTTGCCGTATATACATATATAGGAACGTAGCTCAATTTAGAAAGAACGAGGGACTTATACAATAAAAAAAGAGTATAAGGATCACATGTACGACGAGAGTGATTTTAAAAGATTAATGCTTTAGATAAGAAGTATACAGGCGACTAATATGCTCCTGAAAGGACAAGCGGCCGTAGCACACCCAAGTAACAGAAATACTCCAAAAGAGGGACAGGATGATGATTTAAGGTTAGATCGATTGAGAAAGGATTATATGAACGGAAAGTAAAAACCATGACCGCAGATTTAAGAGGAGAGACGAGAAGATCAATATTGGAGAGAACATTTTCTACACTGTCTACTCTATCTAGTTCTAAAACAGTATCCGTGTGACATTGTGAGAAGAAAAGTAAACAAGGATATCATCAGCACAGAATAAATACGATGAATTTAGTGGAAGGAGGGAGGCAATTTGAGCGATATAGATGTTAAATAGAGTGGGACTAATCTTGAAGTGGAATAAAAAGAAGTGGATAGATGTATAGTCCGGTTTTGGAAGAGATTAATAATAATAATGATAACAAAATGGACCTTTTTTGCCTCGATTATTACATGATTCCCTTACGTGCTGTCTTTTTTCTTTTTTCTTTTTTTTGGATTCGTCAACCAAGCACCTTTACCCAGAAACAAAAGGTAAGGATAGAAGTCGGTTATATTTTAATCCGATCAGAAATTTTATCTAAAAAGGAACAAATAGCAGGAGGAATAATTAGTGGGGAAGGAAAGGACAGGATATAGGAAACACAATAAGGAGTAGGAAATCCAAGCTTCAGAAAATAAGAATACAAGGCAGAACGTACACGCTGTCACTATCTGGAAATCCTTATCTAATGAATTTCATAACTTATCGAATATTACAGTTAATGATTGTTATGAAAATTGCAAAAAAAAAAAAGGGTTTTCCAGCGAGAACTTCTATTTATTTTTTAATAAACCAAAATACCTTTACTTTAAAACGTAGTGATTACTAAAACTGACATCGTTCGTTTTCCTTTTGTTGTAACGGACTACCCGGCCCCCTGTCATCGCTGAAAATATTTGAGATTACAGCAAGCAGACATTGACTTTCATTTTTATATTTATTGCATATTAGATATTGAAACTGATGAAATTTAATAAAAAAAAAAAAAAAAAAAAAACTATTTTACTTAAAATGATTCTAGTAGACTAAATTTTAATTTTATAAAGGACATAATTTTTAAGAACGGTCAGGTTGATTTTTATTTTTACTAAAATCCACTCGAAAACATTGATTTTTCATAATTAAGAGAAAAAAATCAGCGCGAGTCATATTAATTAAAAATTATCATAATTTAACTAAAATTATCACGGTGTATTTTCTCGATCAATTTTTGCCTACGAAAGCGATCAAACAGTTGATTTTTTGAAGTTGTAATTATAATTAAAATTAAAACTTTCAAATTTATACAATCCAAAAAGAAACTTAATAACCATAGTAAACACATACAGTAAGCGGCAAAACAAAAAGGAAATTACACAAAATCACAGTACAAAAAAATCCTTTGACGTCGTATGTTGGAATTGAATTTTTTGTATTTACCGATTCGTTACATTAACTAAATATTTTACAACCGTAAAAAGTAAAATACGAATCACTGCAATAGCATTCAACCGGAAAAATGTCTCGCAATGTTTTCAGATTTTTAAAGAAAAGATGATAAATTATTGTAGGATTAGAATTATATACGTATTTATCTTTTTGCTGTATCGAAAAAACCCGAATACTCTTTAAGTATTGAAAACTATCGTTACAATAAATTTAATTCCCGAAATTTTGTATTTTTTCTCTCTTTTTGGTACCATCCATTCGCTAGTTTTAAAATGTAACTATGATCAACTGCTATAACGTCCCCACATTCAAGTACTTTTCACACCGGATTAGTCAAAACTGGCTTGAAATAATTCAACGGTTAAATTTTTCAAATCGTCCATCTAAAATTCTTCTCCGAGAAAAAACTGACTAAATGGCGAAGACTAAGACAAAAAAAAAAAAGAAAATAATAATCCTTTTGGAACTGCAGTATTTGCTTTTGAGCAGTTGCACATAGCTGATGCATATTCGTCGAATACTAAAAGTAACTTTGATCCGTTTTGAATTCGTCCTCGGGGCTATTATTTTTAACGTAAAAAAAGTCTCTCTATCCTTTGTCCCACGTAAGGACGACATCATGATGTGATCCTTCGTGCTGTAATAAAGTAGATAAAATTTATATTCTCTGGCTAAAATGGAAATAATTTTATTTATTTATTTATTATATTTACAAGTCGCTTTTGGACTACAAGGTCATTAGCGACTACGGTTTTACAGATAATTATAAAATTTTATATTGAATATTTGAAAATGCGCGAAACAACAAAATAATCAAAAAATTAGCTAAAGGCTGAGGAAGTTAGATCAGTTGGAATACAGAGATGTCTTTGAGGAAGGCTACGATTTTTTTACACTTCTCGGCGTCCGAAAACATCTCTGGAAGGCCGTTGGTAATACCCGCTTGTTGTCTGGCCTGCTGGTAGTGATTACACTCGATCAAAAGATGCCTCACCGATATAGGCATGTTGCAGCGTTGACACAGGTTGGGCGGTTTTTTAGATATGAGGAACGAATGAGTCAAGTTTGTGTGTCCAATGCGGATACGAGCTAGGACACACTGCTCGTGTCTACTGAGAGTTGGCATGTTTTCGTAGGTATCTTTTCTAAACTCGTGGAGTTTGCTCGGCGTTTGGAGCCGAAAGGTGTTCCAGTAGTTTTTGACTGTGTTGCTTATCACCATTTTAGCTTCATGAGGTGTCATAAGTACTTCAGGCGGGCAATCTTGTGTCGTCGCGGTTCTTGCAGCTTGGTCCGCCAATTCATTTCCTTGGATTCCTGTATGCGCCGGTGTCCACACAAGGCTGACCTGTATATGTTTTGATTGGAGCTGGTCCAATTTTAGGTGGATGCGTTGTATGATAGGGTTTTCGGTAAACTGATTTTGGATGGCTCTTAAGCAGGACAACGAGTCAGTAAATATGGTACAGTTTGTTGCGTCTTGGCGCAGTAGGATTAGTTCTAGAGTATGGAGAATCGCCTTAGCCTCACAGGTGAAGATTGAATTACTGTCGTGCGTTCGTTGTGCTGCTAACGTGATAGAGTCAGAGACTATAGCGTAACCTGTTTTGCCGTTGAGAATTGAACTGTCTGTATAGTATTCCGTGCATGGCTGAAATTTTTCGCGTATTTCAAGGAAAAGTAATCTAAACGTCTCTGAGCTTGTGATTACTTTCTCGTGCTCACTTAGATCAACATTTATTGTCAGATTGGGTTGGCACCACGGGGGTAGGAACCCTAGCGATCGTTCATAAACCGTTGGTAGTATTATTTCGAGTTCTGCTGTGTATCTGGCTATTCGCGATCTGAGTGGTTCTGCTGCCGAATAGTCGGGGTCGATATTGTGCACAGGGACCTTGAAGATACTGTCATAAGCTGGATTGTCCGGTGTCGAGGAAATTGTCACCGCATATTTTAAGCAGAGCTCTTTTCTTCTGATAACCAGTGGCAGTTCGTTGGCTTCTGCGAGCAAACTATTGACTGGACTCGTTCTGAACGCTCCTAAGCAGATAATGCATGCGGAATTGACAACCGGTTGCAGAGTGTCCAAGAGTGATTTCTTGGCTGCATCATATATAATGGCACCGTAATCGAGCACGGATCGGATAAGACTGCGGTAGACTTCTAATAGCGCTTTCGTGCTACTTCCCCACTGTTTGTTGGCGAGAATTTTGAGTATACGCAATCGGTCAAGGAAATTCTTCTTTAACGCTTTGATGTGAGTTTTCCACGAGAACTTTCGGTCGATCTCGAGGCCCAGGATTTTTATTGAGTGCTTTATTTTTAAGACTTGGTCATTTAGATACAGTTGGCAGTTCCTCGCTTCGGCTTGTTTCTGGCTGCCTATTATTATGTACTCCGACTTGATGGCCGAGAACTTTAGACCGCATTTGGCGGCCCATGTTTGGAGGTCTACAAGAGCTTTTTGAACGATGTGGAAGGTGAATTCAATATTTTTTCCCCAGCATGATATCGTGAGGTCGTCAACGAAGAGTCGTCCCCGCAACGGAGATCTTAAGATTCTAAGCGCATGATTAATTGTCACGATGAACAGGACGACACTTAGCACAGATCCCTGGGGAAGCGCATTGATGAAGACCAATTTGGACAGGATTCCCTGGATCCGGACTCTCATGCATCGGCGATTGAGGAAGTTGTTCATAAAGGCGATGATGTTGCCAGTAAAATTCAGTGACCGCATAATACTGATTACTTCAGGAATCGAGGTTGTTTCGTAGGCCTTTTCGATATCCAACGATACCAATAGGAGGTGCGCTTAGTCCGCCAAAGCGTCGGACATATCAGCTTCGATGCTTGCTAGGTAGTCAGTCGTTGATCTAAAGTTGCGGGAACCAAACTGATGTGGTGCAAGCAGTTCTTCTTTTTCCAGACGCCATCTTAGACGACGACATACCATCTTTTCCCAAACTTTACAGAGGTTGCATGTAAGTGAAATCGGTCTGTAGTTGGAGGTATGGGAGCGATCTTTGCTCGGTTTGTGTATTGGTATAATAGTTGCTTCCTTCCATTGATCGGGGAAAGTCTGCGTAAACCAGAGGTAATTAAAAACTGCCAAAAAGTATTCCAGGTAGTCGTGGGGAAGATTCTTGATCATCGCGTTCGGGATGCCATCCGGTCCAGGGCTGGAATTTCGGGTCTTCGCGATAGCGTGTAACAGTTCGGCAAGAGAGAACGGATTATTGATAGGATCCGGCTCAGGCGGTGCGTGCTGATGTTGATGAGCTGTACTTATTATGTCATCGCTTAAGTTTTGGTTAGAGCTACTTGCATTTGCGGCAAATGTGTCTGCAAAGATATCGGCTACAACTTGGGTATTATCAATAAGATTACCAGCATGGTCAGAAATGGTAGGTGAATGGAGAGGCGGCCGTTTCCCAGATATGGATCTGATTTTATTCCAAACGACGGCAGCTGGCGTTCTATCATCGATTGATGAAGTGAAGTTGTTCCAGTAGACTTTTTTGCTTTGTTTCACGGTACGGCGGGCTAAGGCTCTGTTTTTTTTTAAATCAATCATATTCTCCTCAGTGGGATTTTTCTTATACTTGCGGAAGGCTTTTTTGGAGTTCTTTATAGCTGCGTTGCAGTCGGGAGTCCACCATGGCACAGATTTACGTAGCACTGCTCCAGTAGATTTGGGTATTGAGTCGTTGGCCGCATCAGTAATAACGCCGGTCAGTGATTCGATGATATCATTCGCCGTCATATTCCCTAGAGACGGGAGGGAAGGGAGAAGTTGTTTATGCCTTGCGAGGGAATCTTGATACTTTTTCCAGTCAGCCTTGTTCAAAATCCATTTTTGCGGGTAATTTGGCATGTCGCTAGTGGTTATGCGGGCGTTGATGAGAATCGGATAGTGGTCACTACTAGAATTGTCGTCTGCCACAGTCCACTCGTGGTCATCTGCAATGGTGGCTGATGCAAACGTAAAGTCTATTGCGCTCTGGTGTCCTGTTTTGACATCGAAATGGGTACTTGAGCCATTATTGAGAAGAATGGTTTGGTCGAGCCTGTTATACAGAGTTTCTACAGTTTTTCCACGATTATCCGTCGTCTCAGATCCCCGTAGGGTGTTGTGGGCATTAAAATCGCCACATAGGATAAATGGTGATGGTAGCTGGTTGATAACATTCTCGAGCTCTCTCTCATCGAGTGTTAAACTGTTTGGGAGGTATATACTACATATTGTTACTGGCTGGGCTGATCGGACTGTGAGCGCTGTAGCTTCTAAGTGAGTATTGAGATGCACCTCTTCAGTAGTCCATTTGTCCTTGACGAAAACTGCGACTCCACCACTGGCTCTGAGTGCATTTCGCCTATTTTTGAAAACTGCATGGTATCCTCTGATTGTTGCACAAAAATTTTTGGTAAAGTTTGTTTCCTGGAGACAGATGCAATCAACATTGGTTCTATTGATATAAAGCTCTAGAAATTCTTTTTTTTCAAAAAAGCCGTTGATATTCCACTGTAATATCTGCATTTCCTGGAATAATCAATCGGCTTGCAGTCAAATACTTAGTACTCGAGCAGGTGTGTGGAACTCCCCGTATCTTCCAGCTCCACTAGATTCTCCGTAGATGTTGCTGAGCTGAGGGACGTCCTGTCGTCCAGGGCGCCTCCTTCGATTCTATTCGCTAAGCGGGTAAAACGGTACTTAAGCTTTTGGTCATCCAGAAAACTGTGCCAGCTAGGTCAAGTTCGTACTTAGCAAGGGCATCTTCTATTGTTAGGATTGAAGGTACTTCCTCCAGGAAGCTGGAAAGTTGTGGAAATGTGCACGGGAACTCGGAGGGCGTGTTATTCATTGCCTGTTCTATTACAGCAGGAAGTTCTGGTTTCTCGCCATTAGATTTAGTTGTTTTTTTTCTTTCTTTTGCATTCTGCATTAGATGGCTTTGCAAAAAGTTGTTGTTGAGTTGGTAGAGAAGCTTGCGATGAATCATCGGACCTTGACCGCTTAGCGGACAGATTGTGCGCTCCGTGTGTTGGTTGGGTTTCGTTTTTCTTGTTTACATCATTGTTGGGTCGTCCTGGCGGTAGTGGAGGAAAGGAAGGTTTCGTGACCGGCTGCATTTCAGGATGTACGAAAGCGTCTGGGTTTTCCTTGAGGGGCTCATCACCTGCAAACTGTTGTGAGCTCGCGTTTTGTGGGCAAGCCTTCGCTAAATGTCCTTCTTTTCTACAGTTGAAACAAAGCATTGAGTCGAGGGATGGATAAATAAAGTAAGAGGTATCTTCGTGGTCGATTTTCCATAGGGTAGGTATGTTGCCGACATCTTCGGGCTTGATGAACACCTGTCGTCTGAAGCTCAAGATGTGCTGATACCCAGGAATGTTTAATCCAGCACGTAATGTCGAAATACTTGAGACCGGAATTATTTTGGATTCTTTTAACTTAGTTAGAATGACGTCGTTGGGGATTATAGGTGGAACGTTTGAGAGGATTAGCCTCTTGTTCCGGGAAATGAGTGGTCGAACAATAACTCCGGTGTCTCTCAACTTTACAGTTTTGTGGACATCAACGAGAGTGTCTGCAATTTCTTTTGTTGCAACGTATATACGAGTACATACTCGGTTGTTTGCAAATTCGGGACAGGTGTCGAATATTTTCTGGTTTGATTTTACTTCCAATAGCGATAGCATATTCATGGATTTGGATGCCGTCGATGACGTCGAGGATGACTGCTTGGTCTTTTGTGGGAACAAATTCGGTCTGGAGAACGTTGGTGTAAGTTTTGGTTTGCGGGGGCCATGCTGGCCGCAAATCTCTTACAGAAATTTATCGCGGGGTAAAAATGTTGGTAGCGGGGTGCACACAGATACACGGAAAACTGAGAGTCTAAGCACACACAGATTTAATCACTAACGCAGGCGATAAGATAAAGTAACAATGCACGACACACGACCGCACTAGTTCATGATAAAAAGGGGGGAAAAAAACAAAAAAACACAAAAACCGGTTTAATCGATAACGCATTCGATAAAATAAGAAAAACACAAAATTGAACGTAGAAACACACGACCGCACTGTAACCAAGTTTTTTATTTTTTAAATTCTTGATAAGTTTTCTGATTTCGGCAGCGCGCTCGCTGCAGTCAAGAAAGATAATGGTGAACACTATTTGTTCCGTAGAGCATGGAGTTTTTTTTTCCCTTTGGGCGCGTCAACTCAGGACATTTACCCAACACAAAGGACTAACACATAATGAAACGTAGGGACTTGAAAGTTAAATCAGGAAGCGATTAGAAACAGAAGGAATGAAGGTAACCAATGTAGGAACAACAGAAAGAGAGGGAAGAGCAACAATGTAGTGGGCACAGTAAGGAGTCGGGAGGCCAAGGCCAAACAAATTAGAATAAAGGGCTGCGCGTTCTAAGGAGATAGATGAACATTCGAATAGGAGGTGATTTACATCATAGGTCAAATTTAAAATAGGAGGATGAAAACAAGGGAGACTGAACAATATTAAAACGAAAGAGGGACGCAGCATGGAGTTCAACGTAGGCAATGATAGATAACCAGATCTCGTTACCGTCTAGCACATTCCGTAACATTCTAGCGAATCTAAAATCCTAACTGCCCATAGATTACGCCAAAGGGGTCACACGTATATCTTGCGGCTACGAGAATATTGGCGAAAAATGTTTCTTCAATCGAGAGATTAAGTTTTTTTATTAAACGTGAAGTATACTCGATGCATTTACCGCATTTATCTAAATGCTAATCCAGCTATGTTGTTTACGATACGCTCCATACTATCTTGTGTTTTGGTAACCAGATGCAAAATAAATTGATGAAAAAAAGTATCCGACTAGTTTATAAAACCGGGCCGTCGATGTAATTATTTAATTGAAAAATCGCGTCAACTCGTATATTTTTATTTTATTTATAACCGGCAGTGGTACATCGTTTATATTTACGGAATTTCGCAAACAATATTTAAGAAGCAGTTTGGATTAAGTGGGAGAAAAATAGAATAGTTGTATAGTTTTTCTGACAGGTCTTTTCTTTTTTACATACAACATTTCGGGTAATAAAATGGGGATCTTTCGAACGGCCGGGTTATTTCATCGATTTTGGAAATACGATGGTATATAGTCTTTTTCGAAATATTCCACTCGATCAAAAGAGAAGTAACGGATATTATCGGATGACGGTAGTTCGACTAATGTTCTTCATAATGTATACGCAATGTGTAAGAAAAAAAAAAGCTGGCTAAGGTAAGATGGAGTAATTCCGATAGCGAAAAATGTTTGTATTTTTTTTGCTCACACGACCAAATCAATAATATTTTGGAAATATACTATAGCGATGTTTGAAGAGGGAACTCTGCTCTACAATTTGAGACTAGAAGCAAGAAGATTGATCGAACGGTTCTCGGATAATTTTAAAAAAAGCTTTTCAAAAACGAAAAATCGGAATTTCTCCACTATTGGAGCAATTCTGATACGCTTCTTCAAATTGCATTGTGTTCACATGAGATATGTTTTTAGGGGCAATTACAATACTTTTCATTATCACTTTTGTTCAGTTTTCAACATTCTGTGATAATTACCTACTGAGATATTTATAATTACAACTGAAGGAAAATAAAAAAAAAAAAAAAAAACTGTTTCTTACTAACCATCCGGCCATCAGTGTTGCCAACTTGCACTTGTCAAAAGTTTTTTTTTTTTTTTTTGTTTTTTTTTTTGGGCGTCGAAAATTCAACCCATCAACAATCAAAAGTGGTTAAAACGAGGTATCGGAATTGCCTCAAATCCGAATTACCTCAGCTTACCTTAATAAAAAATGTAAATTGTTATTGTATAGATTTTTTTTTCGAAGGAATCGATGCGATTAAAATGCACCGCCTGTTTTTATTTTCGTCCACATTTTAACGATAATTTTTGACCCGGATTATCCGAAGCAGTTCCAATACCTATTTACCAAAAATGAATAACATCTTTCACGAATTTCTCCGATTTTTTAAAAATGTTCTCTATTATACGAATTCATTTTACAGATTTTCGCTACTTTACTGTGTACGCGAGCTTAACTCTTCCTTCTGAAAGGGAATTTTTCCGAACCATATACCGCTGAGCTTTATGCCGTTTAGGGTCCTCCACCGGGAAAAATGCAATTTGGCAGCCGGCCAAACAAAGGCCGATTTTTAACGCTTAATTAACATTAGCCAAAAACGAGCTGCAGCGGTCGCTTTCGTATCATCGTTGAATTATACAGTGACGCTACCAAAACAGTTGGCCGTTCGGAAAACCCACCAGTACACAAGCATACACTTCTGAAAGTGATAAATACTATAATAACTATTAGCAGCTGACGGTACTAATTTTCCCGTTTGTCAACACAACGCGCCAAGTTAAATTTCCTTATAAAGCAGCTTTAGCTTTTACGGAGAAAAATATTTTATTTTAAAACGCCTTCTGAAAAGAGGCCCTGCGATCTTTTGTCCGCGATTCAGATTATACATATATAGGACAAAATGTCGGTCGTAGCTTATTACGAACAAAAGAAACGGCTACCGGCAACCTCTGTCGCATCTGGAAATGCTTGATGGAGAGAAAAATGGCGTAAATCTTACATGTCGGAAAAGAAAACTAATATTGGCGGGAAGAACGCGTACAGAATTGGTCAAAAATTCTGTTAAGGAAATGAACAACAGCACAGCGTTGAGAAAAGCGAGCAGATTGCGATTACTCGCGGGTGAAAATTTAAATGGAGCAGTTGGGCAATGCGTGAAAATCGCGAAAATCATCAAAATCATCATACCGGTGTGGTTTCATAGTGACAAGGAAACGCGCAGTGTAAAGTGAAGAATTCTATAATAATGTTAACCAAAGAATAACTTTGCAATGGAGCAGATGAGTTAAAAGCCAACGATACCGAGGCTTCTAATAAGGTAGAAAGATGCAATAAAAAACACTATAAAGAGACGGAAGAGGAATATTACAAATATGTGAAAAAAGAAAGGAAGAATGCCCTCTTCCCCCGGGGGAGGAATTTACGAAAATTCGCGTGTATACTCTGCACGAAAGAGAATTAACTATGGGATGCGAAAATAACATGGCTACAAGTGCACTAATAAAACATCATTCACAATCCGGCGAAGAACCGACATTAATTAGTATACAGTAAAATAGAGCAATAGACGCCCATTTTGTTAATTTATTTAACATATACGTAATTAGTAAAAAAGAAGCGAATGGTGGAGCATTCTGTTGATTATATAGTTTACATGTACTGGAGCTTTCGGAGGGAGAGGCTACCACGTTGATCTGTTTGGGAGTTTCATTATGGATCCTTTCGGGGTCAATCCAGATGCCCTTTAAAACGGCTACTTTTGAACGTTACCCCTTTTTATACATTTTAGGAAATATATGGTGTATATTGAAAACACTGAAGATTAATTATATTGTATATGCGCTAAAATCGGATCAAAACTGGAGGTTTTTTGTAGAAACCATTAAAAACAGCCATATTATGCAATAGAGTAAAAGTGTCCGAGGCGATTACTTTTAAATCGCTGATTAAAACGCTGTTTCCTGCTAGCAGAAACTTTCAAACCAAATCTGATAGATCTCCAGAGTGATTTGTTCACTGAAATCGGATTTTCAGTTTAAAATTTATACAGTGCAGTGAGACTGTGTAGGCGCGCGAAAGACCAATAAAAACACTTACAAATAGAGCAAAACTCGAATGAAACGTATTTCAGAATCGATTATTCGCTAATTCTTAATGTGTTCTACAAATTCATAATCAATGTGTAATTAGCTGCATTTTTTTTTTTTTTTTTTCGTATTCTTCTTCACTTCCATAAAATGCAACGCAACCGTTATTCATCAGATGAGAATGAATTTGCCGGTGTCTGGAAAAACGTATTCAAAATAATTTTTTAACTTTCGAACCCTTTATCCTAACGTTAAAAGACACACTATTTCTAACTGATATTTGTAACCATGATGCTTATGTAAAGGATTAATTTCCCAACGAAACTTATTTCGGAATATTAATTTCGCACTAAATTATGATTAAACTTGTGTTCCTCCTCATTCTCAAACCCGGGTTCCTTTTATCTCTTTATTCAGCCTAATTTACCGTTTTATCCCTGGTTTTTCAATTTTCCCTCCATGCGGCGTTCAACTCTCTCTGCAATCTGTCGCCTACGCTTTGGGCACAGTTCGCTTCCTGCTCCCTTATTTCGCTTCCTCTAGTTCCCTCTCCTCCCGGCCTTCTTTAACTTTTCCCTCGCAAATTTTATAGGTCACGTTAATCACATTTTGTTTGAGTGCACTTTGCATCGCTATCGAACGTTCTTCCTTTTACTGTTCTCTTCTGTCAGTTGGTCTTACAACTCTGTATTGTGCATCTTTTGTTCCCTCCTTGCCATTACCTTCGGTCATTCCGGTACTTGAGTCTTTTTTATTCGCCATATCTGGTCGCATAAATATCTGATTCGCGGATTATTTTCCCTCTTCTTGGGTCAATGTTTTCTTTGACGAACCCAACATTAATGAAATAAAAAAATAAAAAATACATATTACTCGTAAATAGCCAGCTGACTTTTCTTTTTAAAGGAGGGGTATTCTAATCTAGAAATATGAGAAAATCGAAATTTCTTTTTTTTTTTGCATATTCTGAAAGTTTAAACCTTTAAGAATATGTCTCTAAAAGGATTTTTCAAAATTAAAATGATTTACGGTGTTATAGCTATTTTCGTGACGCAGCAACTAAATCGGCTCAATCGGAGCGGATCAAACAATAAACATTCTTCGACTACCTGAGGATAAATCAAACTCTTTATACATTATACATATGTTTAAAAATCGATTAAAGGCCATTGCATAACGTATTTTGTTGAAATCTTTTCTTGTTTAGTGTTCAGTTCAGGTCAGTTTCGTTTCAATCTTCAAGCATCGTAGATTTGCGTACTCTACAGTCAAAAAATATACAATTTCGAGTGAATATTTTATTTATTAAGTGTAAAATGAATAAAAAAAAGTAGCAAAGGAAGTACTGTGCGTCCAGATAGACAAACATTTAGAGGAAATCAACATAATGTTGAAGAAGAAACAAATTTTATTAGCGCAATTAGCAGCAAAATTAACACAATCGGGAAACGAAGAGGTTATTATTGCGCATTTTAGAAATTTTCTCTGTTTTTACGTCACTTTCCTTGTTAGTTTTATGTGCTACATGCAACCAAAAAATTTAATTCTCTCGGACTGCTGCTCGTGGATTAGGATTCAAAATTGTAGTGCAATGCGGTTGAGAAGATTTACGGTATATTCAATCATGCCCATTCAGTAATCGCAGACTTGTAACAACTGTGAGACTTTTAAGAGTCGGAAGAGAAGGTATAAATATATTCTGCAGTATGATGGATATTTGTCAAGGTTTGACAATCGGCACATACTACAGTTGTCTTAAAAATTAATATAGTTGGCTGCATCGTTTATAATCAAATTATTTCTGAAGTTGTAGAAGAAAAAAATGAATTAATATCAGCCTCTGATCTCGATGCTAATCCAACATATTTGACACTTTCTGGAGATGGTACTTGGAAAAAAACGAGGATTCAATTCACTTTTTGAAGTTACTACGTTTCTAGGTAAATACAGCAAAAAAGTTGTCGATGCAGTAGCAAAATCTAGTTTTAAAACTTCAGAAAATGTACAATTTGAAGTAGAAGAAGGTGGTCCATTGTATGAAGCAGGAATCGCCGATTATGAAAATCTAAGTATAACGTACCGTTCTACGAACTAGACTGGCTGAAAATTTACATGAATCTTTCAAAACTTGAAACGCGTCTTTCTCGAAACTACTTTTTTCAACACGGTTGACATGATATATCTTAAGTTTTAATATAGCGATTTACTTGAAATTGGGTATGGATTTTCTTTATACATATATCCTTCTCTATAGCCCCTACCGGAATAAAGTCAAAATTTTGATTTTTACAATTTGCCCTCCCTTCATATTTTCGCTTTTCCCTTATTTCCTCCCCACACTGTCCCCTCCATTCTGATGATGCAGTTATTTGCGACGCCGATCATGTGTTCTTCCGGTGTTCATCTCTTTCTGTGAAGCGTTTTGTATTCCTATTTGTGTTGAGGGGTGGGCTTCCTGTTCCTTATTGTGCTTCCTATATCCTGTGCTTTCCATCCCAAATTAATTATTGCTGCTATATTGATTGATTTTTATCAAAGACTTCTGATCGAAATTAAAATATAACCGACTTTTTTCCTTACTATTTGTTTCTGGGTAAAGGTCCTTGATTGACGAGCCCAAAAAAAAAAAAAAAACAAAAAAAACAATAGAAATTTTTCACATAATTATTGTACTTGTTAAGAAAATGTTTTTAAGTTATATGTGCTAAGGAATTTATTTATTTCTTTTAGTGTTTTTTTTGGTATATTTTTTAGAAAGTGTGTTTTTAAAATTTTTAAAAATTAATTCTTTCTTACTTTAATAATGATAACTAACATTTCTTATTTATTTTTATTTTTGACCATATTTCCGGTAACGAAAATCGCGTACATTAATTAAAAACTAAATTATTCGCACTACTATTTTGGAATGCGGTGCTTCTTTTCCCTTTCAGAAAGGTATATTGTTCTGGAACAAAAAAAAAAAAAAGCTTATGCTAAAAAAGCAAAGGTAAAAATTTCATATTCTTTCTAAAAGGTTAGATTTTTTTTTTTTTAAGTACTGTTCAAAATAAAATTTTCGATTTGCTAGCGGCACTGCAAGTAAGATAAAAAATAAAACAACAAAAGAAGCAGTAGTTTATGCTAAAGACAAAAATTTGACTACTGTATATAAGTTAGCAAACTGGAATTTTGATATTATTTTAAAGAGGGTAAAGAAAATGAATAATTCTGTGTACAAATTAGCGGTAAATGTAACGGTAACGCGGTCGAAAAATCTATTCCATGTTTAAGGATGCTAATAAGTTAATATCACACTATTATACACGAAATATATTTATAATAATTAAAAATTACAATAAATTATAAAATTTTATAAAAATAGCCAACTCGTTACGGGATACCATAGATGCATAGAGCGCCACGGTGAGAAACAGGATGGTGAGGAAAGAAAGACAATAAAGGTGGAACGAGTTAAGAGATCGGAAAAAGAAGAGTGTGGCAGAAGCTGAGTACAAGCTAAAACATGCAATTGTGAAAAGCGTGCAAGTAACTAAAAATATTCTGAAGCTACAAGTGGTGGGTTAGCGAGTCAATGAACTTGCTCTGAATTATTGCACTCCCGATTCCCGACCAGGAATTCGTTGATGATCGAGTGGGGAATAGGATCATAAAAGCGTTTCAAAGGGAAGATGAGATAATTTGCAGAGGATACTTTTGCGATTCAAATGCGGATAATCTGTTGGTTTCTTTAGAATTACTAGCGAAGCCGGGAAAACAAAGTGCAACGTATATATGTAGTGGAAAAATCGAATACAGTTACAGAGCAAAGGGAAGCTATATATATATATATATATATATATATATATATATATATATATACAGTTAGGCGGAAAAGTTAAAGGAAAAGCGTAAAAACTTTTCACGAATGAAAATAATCGGAAAACGAACGAAGATAAAGATTATATCGGGGTAGTTTCCGCTTAGAGAAAGGCGCCAGTTAATGCGGAAGTGAGAGCAGCGGAAAAATTGACAAAGTTTTAAAAGGCAGCGATATTTGTTAATGAAGTAAAGAGAAAAAAGGATGGCAAACCTGCGCGACACTTCAAAAGGTGCTTAATCCTCACGACATGTTTCAGATGCGAACTAATCGCAGTATACTGAACTAGAAGAATTTTCTCACCTGAATATCTCGAGTTGAAATCTGGTTTCCGCTTAGCTGCATTTTGTTAAAGCCGAAATGACAAGCAGGTGAAAATTTCTAACATCGAAAAAGAAACGTTCACAAAATTGAATGAGTGGCAGAGGATATGTGCGCTCCTGATAGGTAAAAACTTTCGACAGCTCTTCGACTGAATTTTCAATGACAGTTGATTATATCAACTCAGTGGACATGTCGGCACCGCGATCGTTCCTCATTAAAACTTGTTCTTTTTTATCCCGCGAGGGTTTAAAGTGTTTTTTTTTGTTTGTTTTTGACTGGGCTTCTTTTTTCCCGAAAAAACACCCTTTTCGTAACTGAAAAGCGAAATAAACATTTTAAACACAGGTGTTTGTCGGGAGTGTTGAATTATGCTGGCAAAAGTGACAGAAAAAGTATGTTACCTGAATGGTTTAAAAAGGTATCAACAACGGTTGCGTAAAATAATTTCCAGCTAATTACTTCGGAGAAAGTTCCAAATTAAAACAACCGCTGTTAACTGTAAGAACGATTACTTTTTGAATATTGCGCCTCTCTTATATCCTGTCTTTTCTTTTACCACACACTATTCCACCCATCGTATTGATTATTTCCTACTAACAACATTTCATATCGTATCAAGATATAATTGACTCCTTCCTTTTTCTAATTGTTTCGGGCTAAAGGTCACCACCGCCGGTTAAAGAAATAAAACAATACTTTTTGAAATGACAAGATGAACACACAAAGCAACTTAATAAGTGTCGGTTAATGAACTGTTGAAATACAAAAAAGAAAACTCGTAAAAACGATTCTTTTTGTAATATACTCCGGCAAGCGCAATTTTAAATAATCTAGAACCGAGCGCATTTTCTGATTTTAAATATAAATCCATTTGAATTATAAATGTTCGTATCCATTTTCGGTTTAGTCACTTTATTAAATAAATACTAGCTGACCTGGCGAACTTCGTACCGCCACAGAAATAATAAATTTTGTGTTGAATTATTAACTGAATTAAATTTAGTTTTTATTAATACTCAAAATAAATTAAGTTCAATAAATGTGCAAAAACCAAAATGAGACAAATATTTTAATTACATTGAAATGTTTTTTTAATTACGCGTGGCAGCAAGGTATTGTGTTCACCTTAGTAACAAAAATCAGTACAAATTTATATTAAAAATTTAAAGTAAATACTCAATTTATATACTTTTTAATAAAGTGTGTACTCTATGCAGTTAGCTGATGATAGGCTATACACGAAAAAACAACGTGTTTCTAATGATCTCTAATTTCTTAAAGTAAATTTATACCGGTTTTTAAGATTCCGTACACACTATAAAATACGGAATAATCCGAATAAGATGGTTCAGAAACGACAAAAATATTCAATTATACAATAGAGCTCAGAAACGGTTTGACTTATCGCAATTGGATCATAAATTACACAATTAAACTTCTATCTGTGACAATTTACAACTTTAAACTGAGCGATTATCCTGGGTGGCAAGAAACCGTCTAGAATATATATAATATGGAATTTAGAACGACCTCAAAAATACCCTTAAAAAATTCATAACTCATCACCCGATAACCCTTTAAAAGCTAAATTCAATACGGATAAAAAATTATTTAAACCCTCCTTTTGAAACAAAAATGGCAAAAAAAAAAATGAATTTTCTTCATAAATTCGTCTTAAATCCGAAAATTTCCAACTTTTTTGAATAAGTTGTAACAATATGGACCGTTTTGATGAAAATTTTTATAAAGAAAGCTATTACAATACCTGACGTCATAACGTGTACAGTTACCACACAATTCGACCTTTCGATTGCGTGTGAGCATATGTATACTATGAGCTAAGTTAAATAGAAACTAAAAAAACATGTTTTAATTAAAGGGTAAAAAAGATAAAACTCAAGCTATTTTCATAACAGGTATATTCTTCAATAACGCAAAAAGTGAAGTAACAGAAGCGGTGTATTTACTTACCCCAGAAATTAATAAAATAACCATAGTAATCATTTTATTTAAATTTTTAGGTTTAGTTTATTTTTACCGTGGTAATCATTTTATTTATAATTTTATAAAATTTAATTTTTTGTTAATTTCTTTTTATTCGTCCCGTATACATTTCTGTGCCCCTGGTCTCATCTCAACTATTTAAACCCCTCATATTTCGTGTAGTGGACCGAATTGTGAATCTAAACCATTCTTGAATCCACTTGAACACACACAAAAAATTTCATCAAAATCGGTCCAGCCGTTTAGGAGGAGTTCAGTCACAAACACACGCACAGAAGAATTATATGGATAATCAGAAAATAATAATTGTTTTAAAATAAATATCGCGGAACTTATTATTATTAATAAAATCACAGATTAAAATTAAACATACAAGACGACTTAGAAGTAATAAAACACATCAATAATAATAATTTACTTAATAGTGCCGAAACGTATTATATTAATAAATTTCCGGATAATTTAATTAATAATAATCCTATTATAAATAATAACCCGCTATTTAAAATTAACAATCAATTATAACGTATCGATATATCGAACAGATCAATTTATTATAAGAAATTATCATCGTTTATTTTACTTTTAACTTTATTTTTTATTATTGCCATGATTCCCCATATATGTATGTGTAACTCCGAAATTTTTTATATTTTTTATAACAATTATTATTTTCTGTAATACGTGTTTTTATATTTATCTAATAAACTGATTTATTATATATAGAAATTACTACATATATGTATATATATATATTGAATTACATGTATCCGTAATGTAAGGGAAAGTTTTTACTGTCAGTTCAGTTTTTTTTTTTTTTTTTTTGTAGTTCGATTAGTGATATCGAATTTGAAAGCTCATCGAAAAACCCTTGCTACCGTAATATTCAAAATATATACTCAAACAGTTTTGAACTTTTCTATGCGTAGCTGTTGAATTGTTATTGAATATGGCTATTTTTTTCCTTTCCTTTTCATATTTTACGTATTTCCCGGTTGCATCAGCGGCGGATTATCTCCGCCAACGAAATTTCGTAAACACTTTTTGTGACATATGGGGAATTATTAATACAGGACGATATTTTAGGACGTTAAGAGAGATTTCATTGTCGAATTGCAGAGTTGTGCTATTTCAGCGTTCCACTCGCTCAGTCTGTTCCCTTTATTATCTCATCGCATTACTTCCTTTTGCCGATGAGCGAGTCTCTTCTGTATATTTTAATTTTACCGTTAACGTCGTTACATTTATCTTTTCTCGATAAAATTACCGTATTCTCGTATAATTTATCTTTTAGTTTAATCTTGCTTTATATTTTATTTTCTCGCTTAAGGGAGAGTAATCATTAAATCTTTCATTGCTTTTGTAGTCCAATCTGGAGAAACTGATAAAGAAAGTTAATGATTTTTATCGATACCACTACAACGGCAGAGATAACTCTGTTATGTGGAAACATAATTTTCGATCTGCGCGCAGAAATATAAGCAGCCACTTCAACATACCGAAGAAAAACAAACTCCGCTACAATGGAGTACTCTCTAAACTACTCTAAACTATTCCACCACTCTTACCACTTGACCGCTTGACGCCTATCACCGCACACTTACTAGTAACCCGCTGCTGGCAACCATGAAGTAATTCTCCAGATCGCAGGTTGTACGTCGAAACAGGGTTTTCCGTTTGATTTCTTTTTACCTTCTACTTTTCAACCACTTTAGTAGCTTCATCATCATAAAGAGAGCGGCAAACGGAAAGATACGTGTAGCGGCGAGCGAAAATGAGAAGGAGTGTCCGAACTGAAAAGGAAAATTATCTCTCATACTCATTAATCTTCAACGATGTTATTCCGTTATTCCAGTATACATTGTTGAAGAATATCGTACGGTCATTATTAGCAATCGATACGGCAAAACACCGATGGGTTTTTTCTACCCTAAACTTTAAACGGCGTTTCAACTGATGCGCATGTCAACAGAATTGAGTGCACGCAGACTTGCACACATATCCGGAAGTCTGCCGGTACAATAGCGGGAGTCGTTTGTGTATTTTTTTAAACCGACTTTTCGTTTTACAGTGGAACGATTAGATGAGAGAGAAATAAGTGCCAAATTCGTTTTGAAGATTACAGGAATTTTACCTACCTCTGTGGAATACTATGCAAACAGAGACAGAAATTCAAGATCTTACTTCCACCCCGAATGTAGACAGAAAAATCACCTGGTTACGGACGGAGCTTCTTCTTCTTCTCCTTCTTCTTCTTCTTCTTTAAGGTGCCATATCCTCATCGGACTTCAGGCTGTTGACGTGAAGATGATTTTTTTCCATTTTTCCCGATTTCTGACTGTATGAATTATTTCTTCTGTTGAATGGTTTGTCCAATTCTTTTTTGTTTTCAAACCATGTCGTATTCTTCCGACCAATCCATCTTTTTTCTTCGATCTGTCCAGAGTAAAATTGTCCTCAATATCTGATATTTAGGGCCACGTATTATATGCCCTATGTATTCTAGTTTCCTCTTTTTTATTGCATTCACCAGTTCCCGATTTATGTCCATGCGCAGCAGTATTTCTGAATTTTTTATCTTCTTCGTCCACGAGATCTTAAGCATTCTTCAATAGCACCCCACATTTCGACGGCTTCTAGTTTTTTTATCATTGTCGTTTTCAGTGTCCATGACTCGCATCCATATAATAGCCGTGACCATATGTAGCATTTGAGAACTCTCAATTTCAGTACTATCCTGAGGTCTTTAGATGTTAGTACTTCCTACCAATCACTAAAAGCATCTTTTGTTGTCGCTATGCGTATCGTTATTTCTTCATCCGGGTTTGCTTTTTCGTTTATCCAGCATCCAAGATATTTGTACCGGGCCACCTTTTCAATGTTTCTTCCTGATAATTTGAGCTGTATATTGTCCGATCTTTCTTTGCTACTTATCACATCATCTTTGTATTTTCGGTGTGTTAATTGAAAACCCGCATCTGGAGCTATAATACGAATGAAATATTAGGAAGGTAAACTTGGTAATTGGTAGCGTAGTAGTTAAAACACTCGGTGGTAGTCTGGTAGTTAAGACGCTCGGTTGCCAAAGCAGAGGTAATGCGGGATTTTGGTAGTTGCCTCGTCCCCAGATCCAAGTCGCTCCCGGGTTTATATTTAATCGAAATTGAATATTGGTTATACCAAAGATCTTCTGAAAATGTAAAGGCGAATTCCACATATGGAGAAAAGAACGGGCGCATCTGGTGCGAACATAGCCAATGTTGTTGTAGCCCCGTATTGCTTCGCGAAAAAGATTATGGTATTTTTCCTAATTTCGGGCATCTTCAATTCAAAATTTGAAGGTGCCAGTGAAATTTTCAAAAATGTCTTTTTCTGCCAATCAGCTTTTTTTGTTGAATCTCTTATCAGTTTTCTTTTTTTTTTTTTCTAGAAATCATTCACTCGAAATATTTAGTCTGTTTTCATTTTTTCCTATTCACCATCAACGGTGATAACTCAATCGCGGCAGTTGCAGGAAACATGGCCAAGTATCTGAATAATTTTTTAACAAACAGAACGTTCCATGTTAAGATTGGTTCGTCAACATCGAGCACCATTCAAACTGAGAATGGCTTACCACAAGGATCTGCCCTTAGTGCAACCTTGTTTATTTTTTATATCAATGATATAAATGATTGTATTGCTCCGCCTGTAAACGCCCGGCTCTACTTTGACGACTTTAACATTTCCCTGTCTCCCAGTTTTCCAGCAAATGCTCAAAAAATCCTACAAAAAACTATTTCAAAACTACAATCCTGGTGTAAAAATAATGGGCTTGTGTTTTCTCCATCTAAGTCTATCTTTGTTGATTTCTATAGGGGACGTCAAAACTCTTCCAGCATTCGCCTCAATCTAGAAAATTCCTCACTTCATTTCCACCCTACTGCTGCTTTCCTTGGACTACTGTTCGATCAAAAGCTAACTTGGCGATCCCACATATCCAATCTTAAAGTTAAATGTCATAAATTCCTATCTATTCTTAAATATGTATCAAACACAAAGTATAATGTACCTCCGAAAACTCTCCTCTCCATATACAAATCCTTAGTCATTTCCAGAATAAACTACGGATTTCCTTGCATATTCGTCAGCCAGACCCTCTTTACTTAAATCCCTTGATTCAATACACCACACGGCGCTCCGCACGATACTAGGCGCACATAGAACTTCCCCGTCTGTAAGTTTGTGTGCCTTGTTAGGCACTCCCCCACTAAAGTATTTCCGAACCTATTATTACCACCGTGAGACCCTCGCTCTTTTCTCTAGTAAACGCGCCCGTCCTATTGACACAAATGACCTTCCCAACACCCCAGAGTTCCCTAATGACCCTCTCCCAGAAATCCTGGCTCTCCTATCGCAGCTCAACGTGAGCGTAATCCCTTTCCCTAACCTAGCTCCTAACATCATGATTCCACCGTGGGCCCCTTTAAACATTGATGTTAACTTTTCCCTGACGAAGTATAATAAACCCCTGCACGCGAATATCGTTCAGTTGACAACAGCAACAATGCAAAAATACCCCGACCACCTCTTTTTCTACACGGATGCTGCCAAAGCTACCCCAGAGGCTACTTCTTCCCCAACCGCCTGTTCCTTTGAAGTCTGCGACGTGATTCGAAGCATTCGACTGAATGACAATTGCTCGATACTGGATGCTGAAATATACGCAGTATTTTTCTGTTTGGAATATTTTCTTTCTACAGAGCCTACATCACAGAAAGTCCTGCTGGTATCTGATTCATCCGCGGCCTTATTGACAATTTCTAATCCCCTCACTAAACATCCTGTAGCAATTCGAACCCAGCAGCTATTATACGAACTTATTAAGAGACAGTGCTCCGTATCCTTTCTGTGGGCGCCCAGCCATGCAGCGATTCCTGGAAATGAACGCGTCGATACATCCGCCCGAGCAGAAATATATTGCCCCTCGCCTAGTAACAGCCCACCTCCACCTTATCTCTCGAACATAATCTTGAATAATCTCACGTCCTTATGGAAAACCCATTGGTCCTCGTGTCAGACTTTCTCGAGGTTAATTAAACCCTCAACGGAACCATGGTGGCCAGAAAAAAGCATTTACCGCAGAGATTTCTGTGCACTTAGCCGCTTGCGCATAGGCCATACGGCCATGTCGCATAATTTTATTTTGCAAAGAACCCCCTCTCCTACGAATTGTCCTTTCTGTGGCCAAGATGTTGCTCCCTCAACTCATCATATACTATGCGACTGTCCAGCATTATCACCTCACCGGCCCCCTTCAATTAATAACAAAACAGTCACCAACATTCTTGAGAATTCCCCCGATGCAATTTTATCCATAACACAATTTATCAGAACTAGCGGAATAATCAGATATCTATAAAAACAAACTGCGCATCTTCGTACTGTAATGGCCACAGCAGTTAAACACAGTACAGGATGTTGCTTTCAAAAAAAAAAAAAAAAAAACATCTTATCGTGTCCGTATCATCTAAAATACTGAACGAAGAGATCTTCGATAATCACAAAGTAGTAGCGAGCGAAGAAGCGAATCATCTCGTAGCATACATTTAGCTTCTAGCAGCATACACGTTTTTTTTTTGGGAGGATCGGCTTTTCGGCGCGGTCTTAGGACTTTTCAAAGAAACCTCACCAGGTGTATAGGGAAATCGAGCCGCTACGTACCGGAGTCAGAAACCGGCAGAGAGATCTTTGTGTCCTCGAAAGTGAACTTTTATTTGAATTCTAAAAAAAAACCGGGAAAGTTTCACTCGGTTAGTTCGGTCATGGAGTCTAGGAAATAATATTGGATTAATAATAACGAACGTATAGCGAGTTACGCGGCTCGAATTTCAAAGTTAAATTCCTGGTCGTGCCTTCGTCGTCGCATCGTAAAATTGGATGGGCCACCCTTTGTAGTAGATTCGGCGAACAAGTTCTTGTTCGGATTCGTTCGGATAAGAGAAGTTAGCCGGCCTGGCGAAGAAATACTTTCTAATGAAAGAGTTAAATCGAATTATTCTGCAATGCGGACCAAGCCGCTCGTTGCTTGGCGGTGCACGCCGTTCCATTTTCAATTCCGATCTTACCTCTGCTGAACCTGCGAAATAATTTAATTGTTTCCGTAGCAAGTTTGAGATTCTTAGAAATGTCTGAATTACATTTTTCCCGTTTCCGTCAAGATCCCCACAAACCTGTTTTGCAGGCTTTCGCTCTTCTCTTGTTGTTGTGTAGGATTGTTTTTTTTTTTTTTTTTTCTATTGATCCTCTCACGGTTGGGTACTTAATTATTAATTTCGAAATTTTTCCAAAATGGTTTTTTCACACTTGTCTCAAATAACTAACCGTAACTGTTGGTTAAACCACAAACATGTAAAACTGCTCCCCTTAGAAAAATGTCATTAATTATAAGATCAGATATACGCACAAGAATCAGAACTTGCGCACAATGTACCTTTTTCCTCATCATCATTCGCCTCTAGTGTTTTATTAGTACATATAGTAGTGGCAGATCCAAATAGGGGATATCCCCCCCAAAAAAAACGAAAACCTCGATGAAAAAATTGATTACAACAGAGAAACTTAATTTATACTATAAAAGATTTGTATAAATGTTACACCTATGGATTTTAATAATTAATATTTAATACCTTTTCCTAGTAAAACTATTAATGTTCCTTTTCTAATTCTACTTTAAACACAACTGTAGTCGATCCTTTGTATATTTCTTATTTATTTCTAATTTTTATTTTGTAATTTTAATTAAAAACAGAGTTCAATGAGAAATATATATATTTAAACTTGCTCACGAACAAAGAGAATTCAGATCGGATTACTAAAAAAAGATAACAAAGAATTAAAGCCTAATAAAAGATACTATCGTTTTTTGTTTTTTTTCTAGTAATTTACTATTCAAATTCTAAACTACCATTTTAGCCACAATTTAATAATTTCATTTCATTTTTCACCGCTAAATATAAGACAAAAGTTAAATTAAAAATTGTAATCATTATATATTTTTAAAACATTTTTAAATTTCTATAAAGGTCGCTATTTGATTTTCTTTATGAAATTTCTCAAATCTACTGTCTACCGTATAAGATATTACGTAATTATATAATTTCCCTCCCCAAAATGTCTCTCTGAATCCGCCCCTGAAAGATTTTTTTTTTTTTTATTTTGCAACCACGATACCGATAAGGCAATATTGTTAGCAATAATTACGGACCATTTTTATTTCTAATCAACATGGCTGATTTTAAGAATTTCATTACAGATGTAAAATTCGACTTATTAATACTAGAATCACAATTAATTTGCCTACTGTGAATATTATATTTTTTACGAACATCAATGAAGTAGGTGCACTGCAACAAGGCATGGAAGACCGAATCCGCTACATTCATGTCGCAAAATACACAACTGTCATCGCTGACAATGTTAAGTCTTTTCTTATAGAGACAAAAATTACCATGACCCCGGAAAGAGCCTGACTGGTGAAGTAGTTGATGTCAAAATATTTTAAACCAAGCCTTACTTTTATATCAGGAAAAAACAGGTACGTTTGCCTGCCAGTAGTTTCCAACGATCCTGCCATACGTTGTTGACCAATGTGTTAATATAGTTTTTAAAATTTTTAACATCTGCGAAACCCCATCATATGTTTCGTTTCATAGACCTGAGCAAAAAGGTCAGTGTCTAGAGCTTTATTAATTCTATCTAACTTGTACATCCTAAATTCAGATGTTAAAGCCGCCTTGAACAAGCATAAATCTATAGGGACCGGTGATCACTGGAGCCGCAGCTGTCGACACAGTTCTATATAATGAGCCAACGTTGAGCAGTAAATCCTCTGAAAGATAGTGTACATTTTTTGTTTTTCATCTGAAGTTCTATATATCTTTGATAACAAAGTATATAATACTCGTATATCGTTGATAATTTTCCGAAGCGCAAACAATTATTGCAATAAGGAAACAAAAATAAGAAAAATCGGCTCATCTCGATTTTATATTTCACTATTCTAATAATTCAATTGAATTTTTCTTATTTGTTTTTTTTTTTTTTTGGAATGTTTTTCTAAGGGCCCGTTTTTTCTCCTCGCTTTTCATTTTCATGTGCGTTCTCTGTAGTCACAAGCTTGTTCGGATGTCCTAGACTTTACTTTTTTTAAATTTTTGTTAGTAATCTGAATTCTTTGTTCATGAGCAAGTTTAAAATATATATTTCTCATTGAACTCTGTTTTTAATTAAAATTACAAAATAAAAATTAGAAATAAATAAGAAATATACAAAGGATCGACTACAGTTGTGTTTAAAGTAGAATTAGAAAAGGAACATTAATAGTTTTACTAGAAAAAGGTATTAAATATTAATTATTAAAATCCATAGGTGTAACATTTATACAAATCTTTTATGGTATAAATTAAGTTTCTCTGTTGTAATCAATTTTTTCATAGAGATTATCGTTTTTTTGGGGGGATGTCCCCTATACCCCCCCGTAGATCTGACACTGCATATACTATAGCCATTTCTGTCTGTAGAAGGAACCCGATTACTTCCATAAAAGGTCACGCGCAACAAACGACTCGCCAACAACAGTTTGATTATGCACACGCAGCGATGTCTGTTTCGTTAATTTTCTATTCACTACGCAGTAGAAAAAACATCTTTTTCTTTATATACATTTAAAAGGTCGTGAAATATTTAATAATTATTCAGCCATATGATGGGGGGCCTTGTTTTAACTTAATTGTTCTTGGTGTGGCCTTTGAATCACTCAATATCGTCTAAATATTAATTAGTTAATGTATACAAGCCCTTGTTTCAATTTAACTATGCCGTTTAGTATTTTCTTCTTCAATTTATTCAACTATTTACTAGACATGTTTTAAGTTCTACTTAATTAGCACTTTTAATATGTTATTCGTTCCATAAGAAACCTTTGTCAACTATTATCATTACTAATTTTTAACAGCAAAGGTAGGCAAGTCAGAAAAAAAATAATACATCAGTCGATCTTAAAAGTTGTTACGATTAATATGTGTCTCTGTTCGTTTATTTTAGTGACCTGATCCGCCTTTCTTTTTTTTTTTTGGCTAATTTTTTAAATAAACTTGTTTATTCTTTCGCTTTTTCACAATTTTTGTATATCTATTTTGTTATTTTCAATAAATTCGTAAAAATAAATCCTATCGTCAGAAGGGGATTTAGCAGTCGTACAATGAGCATGAAACGGTTGCTTTTCCATCTTTTGTACGAGATATGTCCAATTCTAAATCGGATTGATAACTTTCCTAATTATCCGTGCAGCACTTATTTGTTGTTTTTTTCTTTTTTATTTGTTCCTCTTCTCATATTTTTTACATTTATGGCATAGTTTGTTAAAGACTCATAAATAAATTTTTTCCGATTCATTTGTCATTCATTTGCCTCTGCGACCTTATATCAACGATACTTACGCATTTCTCGATACAGCATTTTTTCATCAAATCGATTCTGTTTTTTCGAAATTTCGGAGTTTTTTTTTAAGGTTTTGAAAGCACAATATGTTATATAGTGATCGGCAAAGCTGTCTGCAAGGAAAGCAAGTGATCATGAGGGTGTTCAGTGGTTTTTGAGGTGGATGGTTTTTTGTTTCGTAACATTGAAGATATATATACAGCAAGAAAAGAAGTGTAGTTGATGTAGAACAGGACGGCATGTTAGATAACTGCTATTGGTAGACCAATAGTAGGAATAGGGCGTGGTCTTTATATTATTTTATTTATTTAAATTTATAATCCCGAAAGAAATTGCTCCTGAAAAAAAAACAACAACAATAAAATGGGTATGTAACTAGCACATTAAATTCTGCCCCAATCCGAAGGTTGTATTACTCTCCTCACTTTGCACCGGATATCGCTGAAAGTACATTTAAATTCCACGTTGTGTTACCATATATATTTAATTTTTTCCTCCTGGTCCAATTTTGCATCAAACGTTACCCCCAAACATTTACGTGCATCTTCAAGCATTACGTGTTTATTATTGATTTTAATTAATGGAGATCGTGTATATCTTTCTCTATTAAATATCATTCCCTAAGTTTTTTTAAATGTGGATTTTATTATATATATATATATATATATATATATATATATACATATATACATATATATAGATTAAAATTTTAGTTCATTTTTTGTTAAGTTTGGTAAGAACATCAAGAGTAAATAGCCTTTTATGTTCCTAGAAGTCTGTAGAGATATCAACTGTCCTACTAAGTTCTTGTTTACTCTTAGATAACTCCACTTATTTTATCAAGAAATACGCTGAAATAATAATTCAGTTTATTACTCACGACGAACTCGCTGCAACTTTTGCAGCAAGCATGGAAAATCAAATTATTAAATAAGCTGTAAGAAATTATTTACTTGTAGACACGGAGAGGAGTCGTGTTAATCTACTGGTAATAATCGATGTCCTTTTTGGTTTTTTTCCCCGTTCATCTTCCCTATTGAAAATTATAGAAATCCGCCTTCTTAAAAAGTAATAAAAATCCTGAACAATATACGCTTTAAATAATATTGTTAAACCCCCCATACATTGAAAAGGATAACAATAATCGAAAAATAGAATATAGTACACAAAGAAGGAAATTCCATTAAGTAATAAGTTCTAAACTGCGCTGCAAAGTCTACGACGAAAGAAACCTATAATCGGGAATAAAATTATCTGAAAGAGAAGAAATAACCGTTTGCAAACTAAAAATAGGGCACATACGGGGAAAATTCGCGGCCAAAATATGAAATGGGTCACTCGATTTCCTTACAATATCGCACGGTCTGCCGCTGTGTGATGATAGTATACACGGAAGAGACAATATTTCTCAACGAATCCGTCCGAATCATGACCAAGAAACAAGAATCAAACGGCCCTGATAAACCTTAATTTGGTCGAATACCATCCGTATTTTTGGGTATGAAGACACAGCGTGCATAAGTATATCAATTTAAAAAGAAGGGTAGAAAAGCTAGCTTGAATTTAGTCTATATTCAGCAGAATTATTTCGTCATACAAAAATACATTAATTTACACTAATAATAATGGGGAAAAAAAGAAAGAGTAACAAGAAATAGACAAACAATTATGTAATACAGAAACATACAGATAAATATAAAAAGCCAGAAAAGATTTTTTTGCAACGCTTTATTTTAGATTTTTTTTTTTTTTTTGTGGCCTAGCGGAAAACTATTTGGCCATTGAGGAGAATTTTTTTTTTAGATTTCATTAAAAAAAAAAAGTTTTATCGATGCATGTGAACTCTGTCTTACGTAATTTTTTTTTTTTTTAATCTTTATATTAATTACAACTGGTCTCCAAAGACCATCAAGCAATCGTACTGGAATGCAAATTAACGCATAAGGAGCCACCACTATCAGGGTTCCCCAGGAACATCTATTCAAGTTTTAAATAAAGTTAAAGACTCTAGAGCGCTTATCGAATTTCTTGCCTATTGTCAAGTAAGTTGATAGCCGACCGGTTTGGGTTTCTAAGCGACTAGTATATCGCTGAGCGGCTAGTTTTTTTTTTTTTTTTTTTTTTTTTTTATTGGCCTGAACATTATTTCTTCCTTTACGTAAGGTATGTTAAAGTCCCTATGGAATGTGTCCGTGGAGACGTACCAAGGAGGTGACATCTAATATTATTGAAAAATGTAGAGAATTCCAATTTTGCTATCATTATGCGATATATCGGAATTTATAAGACCAGTTAAGATCGGTTAAAGTGTAGAAGTTTTTAAATATGTCATTGCTCGATTTCTTACACTCTGCTATTGGTATATATACTCTTTTGGAGTTTATTTTGAAAACGTTGTATCTTATTGATATGTGTGTTTTTAGCACAACCCGATAAAGTCAACATACTGCTTTTAATATTATTTTATATATTAATCATTTGTTTTCGATCGACAAGCTGGAATGCTTACCAAGACGCCAGTAGAATTTCCTCAGCTTTATATGCAAATGCATTCTTTTTTGTGAGACGTGCTTATTCCAGCTTAATTTACTGTCCAAGTGCAACCCAAGGGGTATTTTACTTCATTCCTAATCGGAATTGTTTCGCCGTTAATTTTAGTTGGCGGGCAGGCTACATTTCGTAGTGTGAATGTAACCCGCGTACACTTTTTCTCGTTAACTTTAATCCGCCATCGATCGAACCACCTTTCAGATTTTGCTAGCGCCAGCTGTAATTTATCTGTCGCTATTCTAGCATCCTTATTGGCCGCAATAAGAGCAGTATCGTCGCAAATGTAGCAATCGTTACGTCCTCGCTGTCAGAGAAGTCTGTGCAGTATACATTTGGTAGAGCACCAGAGGACCCAATACACTTCCTTGAGAGGCACACCAGCGGGTACTGGATAGATGTTAGATAGTTCATTCTGGAATTTAAATATGTTCGGTCCTCAAGGTAAGACTTTAGAAGGAGATAATAAGGATGAGAAAGATTTTTCTTAATTATACGTAACAGACCACGGTGCCAAACCTTATCGAAGGTTTGTTTTATATCCAGAAATACACCTACACATTTTAGTTTCAAAGCTATCTTGGATAATGCGTTGGATATTCGGTGTACCTGTTCAATAGTCGAATGTTTTTTTTTTTTTTTGAAACCCGAACTGATGGTCGGATATAATATTCTCCTCTATAATAAGAGGATGTAGTCTTTTTGAGATGAGTTTTTTCAGGACTTTTGATAAGATAGGCAATAAGAATATTGGTCTGTAGGAAATTACATCCTCTGGTGACTTTCGAGGTTTAGAAATTACCGCTATTTGTGTCAGCTTCCAAGACAGCGGGAAGCATTGCAGGCAGAGAACCGCATTAAATATACATTAGTAATAAACAAAATATCTTTGCGTGGCAGTTCTAACAACACTTTTTTGGTGATCAGATCGTGTGACCAGGACTTTTTTTATTGATTAGTTTTTGAATCATATATTGAATTTCCTTTGGGGATGTTAATGGAGACATTAAGAAGCTGTAGCGGGGAATTTAAAAACTCCGTTATATCGTCCGAGTTTATAACCTCTTTGGGTTAGGTTTAAATAACCGTAGGAGTTAGACAAATGTGAACTACATACAAAGAGAAAAAAGTTAGCAAATGAATAGTGTAAAGCAAAGGAGCAGCGTGCGAAATTGAGTGCTTTATATCTGTCGTTTGATTTCTTTAGCTATTTTCTACTATACACAATATCTGTGACTTTCAATCTAAAAAAATAAAATTTTTTAAATGAAAGAAAATACAGTAGACTTTTAACATTCAAAATTTCCATACTGGGCGAATTTAACCTTTTTGCAACTATAATAAAGTTCTAAACATATGTGTACAAGCTTGGTGTTCAGTAAAATCTGTATTGAAAGTTGAATTTTTCATTTTCAGATTGTAAACGAAAAATATCATTAAGCAGTAATTCAGAATTGCTCAATTACCGTTCTACTGATAAAATCAGTGGGACGGATTTTAGTGCTTTCGGGCTCCGGACGGTAAATTTAATAAGACATATTATTTATTAAAGAAATTTGTCCATCCTATAAAATCCCCAACAACAGGGTACGTAAATAACGACTCTGAGTTTTAATGGTTTATAATTACGAGTAAATAAGATATTTAACGAAGAACAACAAAAATCATAAAAATAACAGTATAGTTTTTGATCTTGATTATTTGAAAACGCACAGATAATTAAATGTGAAAATACAGAAAAAAAGGAAAGAATGTATCAAATTTATATGCATCAAATCAACTGTAAAAATGCATGCATTGAAATTCATGGTTAAAAATGTTTTTTTTCCCAAAAATTTCTTTCTCAAATTTTTCAATTATTTGATCACAGTCGGGTCTGTTTAATAATTCATATTCGACATAAATGGCATGTAATTTAATCTATCTCCATTTATTTTGTTCTTTACGCGATTCTTAATTCTCTTTAAACACACGAGAAAAACTTTATTCTGCCGAAGAATTCTTGATATGAGTGATGTAAGAAGAAATATCTTTCAAATAATTTCTACATTCTAAATTGTTTCATACCTGGGATATTCTTCATTTTCTTCTTTTAGAAATAGTAAAAATTGTTTCAGTTTGTCTTCAAATTGATATTTATTTATATCGTTTTCATAATTTTCCTTAAGATTTCAATGAAGACCGCAGTTGATCGAACACGATTAATTTTATAATAATTAAAGTTGAACAGTAGCAGAGGAAAAATAAGAAAAAATTAATTTTTACCTGTTCCCACACTAACTGCTTTTTATCACTGTGCCTTAAGTTCATTATCTTTAATTCGGCTGCTTTTAGAACACCGTCAGCTGTAAATTCCAATTTCGGCTTATTTTGGTCGCCTTCGATACTTACACTTCTCAGATATCTGTAAAATAACGGAAAAAAACATTTAAATGAGTAATTTTAAAAAAGGCTGATTTTAAAACAGATAATTTAAGCAGCGCTTTTTATTAAATTAATATTTGAAAAAAATTAATTATAGTGACGGATGAACGATTTCACAAAAGATAAGTTTCTTTTTTTTTAATTTTTAATTTTATTTTTAAAATAAGTTGTAAGTCTCATAGGGCAAGTATGCCCGTTGTGTGAGTGCCAGATACTGTTATTAACGTTTATTTAAAACACACAATTACAACTTTCGTTTCTGGGCGAAGATCCTTTGTTGATATGCCCAAAGGGGGGTTAATAAAAAAAAAAAAAAAAAAAAAAAAACAAACTATTCTCACTTATCCTTTACATCATAATACTAGTTAACCTAAGATTATATAAATTATAACATAGTACACACACATGCAAATATGTAACACACCGTAAATACTCATCTGTATATACATGAGGGCAGCTAAATATCTTCAAATCAAAAAAACCTGATATTATTTTAAAGAGAAATGACAGAGGAAGGAAATTAAAAAGAACATTATAAAACAGAAAGATTCGGGACGTATGTTAGATTTTTACTCTTTACACCATTCTTTTAGCCATTTCCCCACTTCCTTTTTATTATATTTAAAGAAGAAAAAAAAAGCACCAATTTTTTTCCCGTTTAATACACGATCGGGGATTGTACTTCGTAGATTTATACCCGGAGGATAGATGTAGTATAAATTATTTTGGTTTTTTAATCGAATTTTTCTCCAGATAGTAATTTTGTATTATTGACATTAAATTCTAGTAATCTATAATATAAATAGTACATCTTCGGGAACATTTCGTTGTTTTCCTTCTACACCTAATTGATCCAGAATCGTTTTGCTTTCAGTAGGGGAGTATAAGTTCCAAACACACCTATTCTGCATTTTGGTTATTTTATTTATTTCCGTCTGCTTAGCCTTACATAATATATTTGAATTTCATATAAAATTCTGGACATTATTATTGAATTAAGGTATATACGTAATGTGCGATATGCTAGAACCTGTTTTATTTTACATAAAGCCGGAATTGACTGTCTTATTTTCGAATTTAAACTTTGAATGTGTTTTTTCCAGTTCAAGGATTCATCGGCATGTATATACCTAAATATTTAAAACCTTTTACGTTTTCTAACGGTGAACACAATAACATAAATGGGTATATTGATATTTACATGAAGCTCATGTACGTTATTATGAAGGATAATTTGCGGATTGCGTGTCTTATGTCTAGTACTGTTCCGAATATGTAATAACTTTGATTTATTTATATTTATTATCATTCGCCCATTTACTAAAATTATCTATATCCTCTTGTAATAATTTTTCCGCAACCTTTAAATTTTCATGTTCCATTAATATGAAGTTATGATTTTAAAGAGAATTTTAACTGTAATTTATGTTTCAGATTTTCGAACCTAATAAGTCAAACCGTTCGTGAGTTATTGCATATTTAAATTGAATATTTCTGTCGATTTTGACCCATTTTATTAAGATTCCGTACATTATACGTGTACGGGGAATCCGAAAAACCAATAAGTAAATAACCGACCGCTTATCATTTTTTTTCGACGGTGATACTCTTCTCGATGCCTATCATTGTTGTGTACTGCCCAATTTGAACAATTTCATTATCATCATTGCCGAATATTATTTCGACTATTCAGGATAGATCTTCAATAACAAAGTTCGTATTAATATACATATTGATAAGGATTCGGTATTTTACCTGGCGCGATGATGTCGAGCTAGAAATCATTCTCTGGTTAAAATCGTTTAATTTTCGATCCATCGACATCAATTCTATTATTCATCGTCGTCAGAGAATACGGTCCAGACTGCTTACACGGCCGAATATGTAAATTCCGATTTTCTGTCGAAATTTCGAAGCGTATGAAGTCGGGTCCTGTGTAAGTGTCCTAGTGTGTGCGTGCCCGGCGAAAATAATTTGCAGTCTCGTATAAATTTTTCGTTCGATCGTGAATATTTCGTGGTTTTCTTCGTTTTTATTTATTTCTAGTCGCTCTGTGTACGTTTGTGATCCCGGTTGCCGTATGTGTTATATAAAGATTGCAAATATACGTAATGACGTGAATCTTTGTTTTTTTTTTGTTTCGTCCATTCTCGACTAATAAAAAGTAATATAAAACACTATGAACTGAACAAATATAAATTCAATTACCTACAAGCGACCAGTGTAGTAATCACTGAAGGTCCAAATAAAAATATTACTCTCTCAGCAGTATACTGCCCTCCGAGGCATATTATAAAAAAAAAACATTTTACCGACTTCTTCAGAACTTTAGGTAACAGATACATTGTAGGAGGAGATTTCAATGCGAAAAATATTCACTTTGGGTCAAGACTGACAGTGCCCAGAGGGAAAGAATTAAAATCATTCATGGACGAAACATACAGCATGGTCTATTCATCGGGAACACCTACTTATTGGCCAACCGACCTTAATAAAACACCGGATCTCTTGGACTTCTTCATAATAAAAGGAATTTCATCCCCATTTATTGATGTTAGGACTGACGAAATATTGTCATCAGATCATTCATCGGTTACACTAACAATTAGTCAGCATATAGTTAGAAAAATGCGGAAACCAAAACTCCATAATAAATTCACAGATTGGGATGCATTTCGAGAGCAGCTTGAACGTACAATGAACGTTAAAATACCGCTGAAAACTGCAAAACAAATAGATGAAGCGGTAGAATACTTCATTAAAGTCATACAACGAGCTGCGTGGAAATCCACACCAAAGGAAAGAGGTTATGAGCCTGTTATCTATTATCCAGATAAAATTAAAAAAGCGGTCCAGTTAAAACGGAAACTGAGAAAACAATGGCAATTATCGAGAAACCCTACCCATAAAACAGCATTAAATAAGCAGACGAAGTTTTTAAAGAAATTATTGCAAGATTTAAAAAACAAATCCTTAAAACAAAGGTTAACAAATCTATCGCCCCTGCCGCAACATGACTACTCGTTGTGGAAAATAACAAAAAATCTTAAAAGACCTGTACATGCGGTGCATCCGTTAAGAAAATCAAGTCGAACTTGGGCTAAAACGGACTCAGAAAAAGCAGAAGTCTTTGCAAAACATTTCGCAAACATATTTCAGCCATATCCTGGAAATTCAACGCTGACCCCTGATGCTTACTGTTATGATGTTTCTAAACCAATAAAACTCACATCTCCGGGGGAAATTAATAACTTAGTAAAAACTTTAAATCCGCATAAATCTCCGGGTTATGACTTAATTACGGCACGGATTTTAAAGGAATTGTCCAGAAAAGGTTTTATATTTCTGACATATGTCTTCAATGCGATGCTCCGGCTACGGTATTTTCCGATACAGCTAAAACTGTCACAAATTATCGTCATTAAGAAACCGCTTAAACCACCGACAGAACCGGACTCGTATCGGCCCATCTCCTTGCTGTCCGTAGTCTCTAAGCTTTATGAAAAGCTGTTGCTGAAGCGGTTAATGCCAATTATTAACGACAAAGAGTTAATACCGGAACATCAGTTCGGTTTCAGAGCTAAGCACGGTACAACAGAACAAGTGCACCGCATAGTTAACACTATAGAGGCATCCCTCGAAGGGAAAAAGTACTGTGACGCAGTGTTTTTAGATATAAGCCAGGCTTTTGACAAAGTCTGGCACGACGGTCTGTTACACAAAATAAAACGTCACTTTCCCCATGAAATATATCAATTACTTTGGTCATACTTACACGAAAGATACTTCTTTGTGAAGTATGGAGATGACTCATCAGATATATATCCGATAAAAGCAGGCGTTCCGCAGGGAAGTGTGCTGGGGCCACTACTCTATCTCATATACACGTCAGATATTCCTACGCCCTCCAACGTGCAGGTAGCAACATTTGCTGATGATACCGCGATCTTATGCTCGGATGTATGCCCGGTTAAAGCGCGTAACACCATTCAAGAAGCTGTTACTGAACTCTCATCGTGGTTTAGCCAATGGAAGATTAAAACTAATGAAAGCAAATCAAGGCGAGTAATCTTTACTAACAGAAGAATTGTGCCAACGGAAGATATAATCCTGAATGATGTTCCAGTTCCACAACACACAGATGTAAAATATCTTGGTATGTATCTCGACCAAAGATTAACATGGAAGAAACACATAACAGCAAAACGGATCGAACTAAATGCAAAACTGAAGCAAATGTACTGGCTATTAAACAGAAAATCAGAAATATCTCCTGAAAATAAACTATTAATATACGCTCAAATCCTAAAGCCAATTTGGCGGTACGGTTGCCCCTTATGGGGCTGCTCGAAAAAGAGCAATATAGCGATCATCCAACGGATACAGAATAAAATCCTTCGAATGATAGTCAATGCTCCGTGGTATATCACCAACTTAACACTACATGAAGATCTAAAAATCAAGACCGTGCTAGAAGTAATAACTAATGATGCAAAAAAGTATGCTAGCAGACTGGAGATACATCCAAATTACTTAGCGATCGTATTGTTGGATAATTCGATGGAAGTTCGGCGGCTTGACAGAGTCAAGCCGATGGACTTAGCCTAACAAAAAGGAAAAGTAATCTTCTGCACCTATCGCTGGATAGAGTGCTACTCAATGTTACGCTCTAATACTAAAATTGCCAGATAGCTGTTATCAGCTAGGAGCAATTTGGCAAAAAAAAAAAAAAAAAAAAAAAAAATTCTCGACTGAGCATTAGTTTCGTGCACATGATCTTCTGTACGGGGAAAGTTGCTTTTCGCGGGGCGCACTATTAATTCGAATCGAAAAATCCGTTTCTAGTTGATTATCCGCATCTGGGCACCGGAGTTTTCAGGTACCAACGTTTATTGTGCTTTGCTGGTTACGATATTTATGGTGCAGCATAATTAGACGCCACTGGCGCTCGTAGGGTTTAAAAAAATATTTACATATATATATATATATATATATATATATATATATATTAATTACAACGTAATTCTTAGGCTACCCCCCATTCGAAAAAATGTCCCAATTTTATGTAATGTTTGTTATATTTTATAGGATTTTTGTTATTGTTATATAAAAAATGTCACAATTTTATGTAATGAAATATGTAACGAAAAATGTAACGAAAAAATGTCTTAATTTTATATAATGAAAGTTAAATGTTAAGATAGGATTTTCGTGATTATGTTTTGTTTTTTTGTTTTTGTGTTGATGCCAGTAAGAATTACGTTGTAAATTTTAATCGTTTTATACAAAGTATAGAAGAGAAAGGGACAGAAATAAAAGCAAGAGCGGTCAAGGGGCACAGCCCCTTGCGAGACCTATATCAGTATTGAATTTTGATTTGTTCCCAGAAATTGTTTAACAATCGCACGTACTATAAGAAAAATGAAAACAAATTAAGATTTTTTTTCCCCAGAATTTCAAAAATTAGAAAGTTTTTTTTAAGGGAAAATTGATGAAATTTATGGCAGAGAAAAATGGCGAATCTATTATAAATAATCAATTATTTCAAATTGTGCTGTACAAAATTTACTAAAAGACCGAACGAGAAATTTAGTACTTCGAAATTTGAACGTCCTTCGTTCTCACTTTTTCCTCACTCTAATTGCTATTATGGCTAAATTCTTGTCCTTGATGTATCACCGCATTTTAATCAATTGCTTCGGTTTATCTTTTCTTAGCATTTTGTGTTCCTTCGTTGTTTTTCTAGAGCATTGACACCACTTTATACGAATGGTAATGCGGCTGGGTCAAGGCGGTCTATTTGATCATTATAAAGTTACACGGCTTTCCTTCTTTAATTCATAGTAAACTTGTTCTTAGCAGTTTCCGCTTCGAAGCGAGGTCATTTAAACTTTATCGGCACTGGCGGTAACTTGTGAGTTCTTTTTCTAATTTCCATTAGTGGGCTCGGCTCTGCAGATACAGCTATAAATGGTCATCTCTGTTTAATTTCCGTCGGGCACTGTCGATATCGTCCTACGGTTACGTCCGTATTGCTGATTGGAAATTCCCTTTTTTCATGCTATACGCTTTGTACAGCGGCAGTTTATCGCAAAGTTTGTAACGAAGCTATCGAGAGGGAAAAAAATTCTTTAGCTTCTTTCTTTCACGTTGTCCATACACTTATTATTGTTTAGGTGGTGCGTTTTATGGACTCTAACTTCTGTTTTTTCATATTGCCTTTTCCATCCCGTTCTGCAGTTTTTGTTATTTTCCGCTCCTACAAACCATTTCAAGGCGATACTTTTTCCCGTTTTTTATTGTGTTCTCTTTGTTGATGGATAATCGTTCGTTGCTGACAAGTCCAAAAAAAAATAAGTGGAAAAAAAAAATTTGGCCATATTTGAAAATAATTTTAAATTGTTTTATGTGAAATTATATTAGGCTACAGGGTACTAGAAAAGAAATAGAAAAAAAAAACAACAGAAGTGGTGTCTAGAAGGGGGACACCTGGTAGGAACGAAGTTCCTTTCACTTTTTAACGAGGTTATATCTCTTGGTGAGTTCATGTCTGCATAATCGATATTTCCAGGTGCGCTATGAACACACGTTTTCAGAACTATATCCAGTTCAAGCAGGAGTGCCCCAGGGATCAGTTCTGGGACCCAAGCTGTACTTGATATATACAGCAGACTTTCCTGTACTGGAAAATGTTCAGGTAGCTACATTTGCTGACGACACGGCATTACTTGCGTCACATTCAGATCCGAAGATAGCAAATGAAAATCTTCAGAAGGCCCTTATCGAAGCAGAAAACTAGTTTAAAAAGTGGAAAGTTCAGATCAACGAAATTAAATCGGTAAACATTCATTTCACGAATAGAAAAGTCATAACCCCAACTGTTAGGATAAATGGACTGGAATTGCCCGTGAGAACAACAGTTAAGTACTTGGGATTACACCTAGATAGTCGTTTAACATGGAAGCATCACATTCAGACAAAGAAAAGAGAAATAGATATTCGTGTTAAAAAAAATGTACTGGCTTCTAGGAAGAAATAGCGTTTTAAGTATTGATAATAAACGTTTGATATAGACAAGTATCTTGAAGCCTATTTGGACCTACGGAGTACAGCTTTGGGGTTGTGCTAAACCTACAAATCTGAAGATAATACAAACGGCGCAGAATAAAATCCTTAGGCTCGTAACCCAAGGCGCCATGGTATGTATGAAATCAAACTTTGCATCAAGATTTAGGGATAGAGAATGTGGCAGATGTTATTAAAACTCATGCCCGAAGACACGCAGAAACACTTGAAAGTCATCCGAATAAACTGGCTGCTGGACTGCTACATACTGCTAATGATAGAAGGCGGCTGAAGCGTAAGAAACCTCATGACCTTGTTTAAGGTAAAGTTTATCGGGTAGGTACTATTGGGTACTTCTCCCTTCGTGCTAAATATTTCCCTGTTAAGAATATTGCTAAATGGCCTAGATGGCCAGTTTGTAATACAATAACTTTGGTAGATATACAAATATAAAGTCATTCATAAAAAATACGATAAAAAATGACACAATATATAAATCCCGCATGAATTAAAACAAAAACAATAAATAAATCATCAGACTCGTTGAAATGTGCTAACGTCGCGCAAAAAATCCGCGCCAATTTTTAAATTCAATAAAATGTACACGTGGTTAGAATTGAGCTTATACAAGTGACTGCGTAAGATGTTTGTTGCTCAAATCTCAATACTCGCACGAATGCGCGCATACACACACACATCCACACCCATATATAATAGAAAGAGACAGAAAAAAAGAACGAGAGCGAAGGTCGCCTGCCGGACGACGTATAACGCAATTTCGTTATCTCGCCTTTTCTGACAGTGTTTACTCCTACCGACAAGCCGCGTAAAAGAACTTCGTTCTAAAAAACGATGTCGAATATCAAGATAATTCTTTTGATGTGACGTATAAACTGCTGTGAGGAAATCTCAACGGCCAGCCCGTGTCATCATAATAATATCTCGCTATTTGCTGCTGCGCCATATCACTCAATAGGACAATTGTTAAAACTTACATTAGCCAGTTAGATGTAGAGCTTTCTATTACAAGACGGTAAGTCAATGACCAAAACTGCCGTCGCAGGAGTTCCTCAAGGTAGTGTGCTGGGGCCTTTTCTCTTTTCAGTCTACTTGTCCGATCTCCCTAAGTTGCAACACACGAGTTTAGCTTTATATGCTGATGATACGGCTATATACTGTAGCTCGTATAGAACGTCTACTATTTGTAATCGTCTACAGCTGCATAGTTTTCGGGTTTTAAAATTTTTGGAAAAATGGAAAATTGAAATTAATCCAACTAAAACAGAAGCAATACTTTTTACTCGTAGATATCCCACCCCTCCAAGGCAATTGATTATTAATGGCACCAGGATTAAATGGGCTAATCATGTTCGATATCTTGGGGTAATTCTAGATAAAAGATTATCTTTTAAGGAACGCTTAAAATACGCTGAAGCGAAAACAAATAGAACCATTGCAGCTTTGTACCCAATTATCAATCAGAGATCTTACTTAAACACCGCAAACAAGCTTATTATATATAAAAGTATTATTAGACCAATATTGACTTATTCAGCTCCAGTTTGGTGCTCGATTTCAAACTCCGATTTTAATCAACTTCAGTTGCTGCAGAATAGATGTTGTCGGTGTATTTTAAACGTTCCCCGCTGGACTAAAATAGATAATATGCATGACTGGTTACAATTGCCTTATGTAAAAGATTTTATAATTAATACAGCAAATAAATTTTTTCATGGCTGTTCCTACCATAGCAATATGCTTATCGGGAATATAGGCGATTATAATTCCGAGCAACTAACCCGGATGTACGTTAAATATAAGCATCGTCGGATTAAACACAATTTAGTTAGTTAGCGATAGCTCTAGGCTGTTAAGTAATGTTTTCAATGGTAACAATTGGTTGTAATTTTTGATTATTTTGGGTTTTTTGTTATACTTTTTTTTTGCCCTTTGTATTTTTTTTTTTTTGTATAGTGTTTATATTTTTGTTAACAATACGTAAATATTCTATTTTATCACTCTAATGTAATGCGGTTAAGTCTCTTTCGAGCTGGTACGCATTTTGTTTATAAATACTGTATTACTGTACTTAGCCAAATATACGTTCTGTTCTGTTCTGTTCTTTATGATCACCTGATTGCGCTGTAATAGTAACAGATTGAGTCTGGTCATGTACAGAATACTCTTGCTCGGATCAAAAAATGGACGCATGTACAACGCGCTTGTAGCTCGCTTCAAGTGAAGTACCTGGTTCATCAAATGCTCATCGGATTCGCTGTCGGCATCATTGTTGTTGAATGTGTATGCTTCTCAATGCGTTTTAGTGACTCGCGATAACGTCGGGAAGTACTCACAGCGGCTGGCGAACAAAATACAAAAAACGGGTAAATCACGAAACTGGAATGAAACTATTTGGAGCCATTTTACAGATGTAAGGATTTTTCTTGGCATGCTCATATAGCAATTAGTTAGATTTCTACTGTCTTTTTAGCTAAGTTAATCTCTGTTACTAGAGAAGTACCAGCACCGATTTCTTTCTTTTTCAATTTGCTTTTGTACTTCGCTGCATGCATAGAAGCACTCTAAGATGCGCCACCGATGTGCATATATTAATTGCAACGTCATAGGGTACTATTGGAGAAAAAAAAAAAATCTGCTACGAAACGTGTATCGAAGTTGGATGATAAATAAGAAAGGAAAAGCCAAGATGTAAGAGGCGTAATAAGGTGAAGGAGGCCTATTTTCTAAAGGGATCAATGCACGTAGAATAGAACGTGTAGCCGAAAGAGAAGAACACATTTAAATAGACACACTTAAAGCTTCCATGTTGGATATAATTAGGAAAAAAGTTTAAAAAATGTAATTTTAAAACCTTAACCATTTCCGAAAGCTTATACTTACCACAATCAAAAGTGTTTGTTTCTGATGACGGTAAATGTAAGCTTTTCAAAATGTTAAGAGTTTTAAGACTAAAATTGTTTTCAACGTGGTGTTTACAATAAATTTTGTTTTCTTAATATTTAAATAGAACATGAGAAGTGACGTAGGCGAGTGCGTCTGTTCGGGTGGTGCGATCAGTGTAGGAATAGAGTTCAATAGAAGGGACAAGGTAAAGCCTAGAAGTTAGAGATTAGAAGATGAGGTACGGTGATAGAAAGAACGATCAATAAACAGAAAGGGAAGTTTAAATTGATCGGATTATTTCAATTTTTAGGTCCGTTAAAAACAATGAACTGATTGCATCACTTGAATCACAACCTTTACATCGTTAGGATAACTTGTACTCTAATACCGCCGTTAGAAACCAGTTTTCTCTATTTTCAAAAAAAAAAAAAATCCTCTTATTTTTTGAAGTAAGGATCAGCATATTATTCCATCATTTAAACCAAAACCAATGAGAAAGACCGAATATAATAATTCATGCAACATCATTTCCTATGCAGATGACCTATGTATTTAGTTCAGTGTCAATACTGATTGCTCGCAACTAGAATTAATTTGCAAACAACTAGAAAATACCATAACTTCTTTAGGCCTTACATTTTCGGTTCCCAAATGTCAATATATTGTGCACGGAGATCGGAAAATTGTTGATATTATAAAAAATCTTAAACTCGTGTCAAATCAACCTATTGCACGCACACACACACACACACACGAGTTCTGAACTATCTTGGTCTACTTATAGATGATGAACCTTTTCTCCTCATATATATTATTTGCACAAGAGATGTGATTCACTCTATGCTAAATTTAAACAACTTCAGCCAAACGTTAATGGTCTGAGATGTAAAGAACGGGTCATATTATATAAAGGACTTATTCAATCCCTTTATGCGTATCGGTCGTGTGTCTACGTCTCTCCATCTATTTTGAAATCAGTCAATAAATTACAACGGAAATTTCTCCTAAATATGAGCTTTCTATATAGTCCAACATCAGCCGCAAATGTTATTTGTAATATTTTCCCCCTTTAAATTTAGCATAATTTCTGAATATGGAATTACTAAGACTGTCGGACTTCTCACGAATGCAGTATATTTAAGTCTTGATCTGTTTAGTAAATTTAGGGATGTCCTACTAATAAGAAACTTTAAATCTACTATTAAGGGGATGCCATAATCACTAAATGACAATCCAGATGGGACAGTTGTGACACGGGTGGTCGCAAAACTTGACAACTTTTTCCTAATTTAAGAATTAGAGCTAAATTCAAAGATGCCAATATTAATTTTTATAATAGTGCGCAGATGCAAAAAGTTTGGTGAATGTCTGTATAGATTTCATCTTACCAGCGGGCTAGAGTGTACACTTTGTAGCACTACTCCCGATGATATTAAGCATAACTTATGTATACGACTGTCCGGCTTTCAGTATTTTACATAGCTTGCATCGAATTTCCCCCGATGGTAATACTGAGAGAGCTTTCTTTTATTTTCTGAAGCAGCAATGAAGTTGAAATTTTCGATTAGCTAATAATTAATTATTTATTCGGTCCATTATTGAAGTCGATCGTGAATCCAAATTAATTAAGGAATATTTAATCAATTCGGAGTGCTTCGCCTACAACTTAATATCATTAACTATACGGATGATCCACATACCATTGACTAACACTGTACACTCGAAATTTATTTCGTAATTTTATTATTAACATTTGTCGTATTTATTAGTTTACTTTGCTATACATGCGAATCCGTACGTTTCAATAATACTTTCATATTTTTATTTATTCATTTTTCCCCCCTTTTTTATGAAATAATAATTTTCTTCTTTCTCCTAAACTTCAGCCTCATTATTTCAACTTATTATACGTATACAACCTTAACTACTTACAGTATCGGGGACTATGTTTTTTTCCATCCCTGTTACTGTTCATACTTCTAGTACACTTTGCAGGGGGGAGTTTTCACACACATTATTTATTTTAAGCTTTTTATTACACTTATTATTTTTTATTTCACACTACTGGTTAAATTTGTTCTTACACAATACTTACCCTCTGCTCTTTTTTATACACGACTCAAAAATAAATAAATTTTTCCTTCCAGAGGTTATCTGGTGGGGCCAAAAAAAAAAGCAAAAAAAAACTGAATTGGTGTAGGTTGCGGGTCTCAGTTGGCCAAGCTATGAATCCGATTGAAAATGTGCAATGCTCAGTAAATTCGTATGCAGACTTTTTTAATACTATATTACACGTCTTAAAAAATGTCTATACCATATTTGTCGGAGAGAAGGAAGTCTCTAACCTCTTGGTGAAATTAAAACTATTCGAACAAAGTTAACAAAAGGACTTCAGCTTTGAGAAAGTTTCAATCTTAAGGAGCTTTTTATAATCTTATCTATACTGCAGAATTGCTGCCAAATGCAAAAAAACTACTTAAAAATACCAAGAGTAAATCTTGGATGGATTTTGCTATAAATTTAACAAAAATACTTTTCTGGAGGAAATTTGGTCTTCATCCAAACGATTTGAACCGTTCAGAGTGTTGTAAAAACGGTGTTAATACAGTAGATTATCCGAATTAATTGGGGATCGGATCGATTCGGATAACCGAAAATTCGGATAATCGGATATAGCTCAGAAATTAAGCAAAACAGTGTACATATGTACACAATCATACATTGAAATAAACGGAATTTATTGATAAAAACAGAGTAATGTATAAGCAACTACATCAGTATTGCAAATGCAGTACATAGCATGTATATCTCGCGCCCCGGGACCTCTCTGCCGCAACCACTAACGCTCTCGCTCTAAAATGTTATTTTCTCGATTTCGATTCGGATAATTGGGGATTCGGTTAATTAGGATTCGGATAATCGAATTTCTACTGTATTTGGCTTCTCAAATTTATCGATAACGTTACGTACGCCTTCACTTGCGGCGAATAGTCAGTTACCCATCATTCCCTGGATATACTATTTCCCTCACTCGTACTATTTCAACCGATTATACACCCAGAACTGTTCGATCTAATTAATGAGAAAAAATACTCTTACGCCGTGAATTGATGGCATATCCTATTCAGTTATCAAGCCCCGAGTAAAAAAAAAAAAAAACGAAAAATTCAGAGTACGGGCTTGCGGCTTATTACGGAAAATACCGGATCCTCTCCAACCATCTGTCCTCGGACAGAGACTGAAATACCTCTTCTGAAGTTCGTCACCAAACCATGTAATAATAACTTACTTCATACCCTAAACAATTCAGTAAAAATTTTTAACAGCTGGAGATTTGTTCCTCATAAAATAACCCTCTTTCCAGTAAAAGGGCAGCAGATATTTCATAACGCCCTTCGAGCTGCTTCTGTAAAACGTACAATATTTATCATACCACATTAAACATAGATATGAATTATTTTAAAAATTCAAAGAAAACTCACCTCTCGTCTATTAATGTATTTAACATTTCTCTTTAACTTTCTTAGATCGTACTGTAAACATTTTATTCCTGCATTCACCCCGATGGAGTTTTACGGAGATAGTGGTGCAGTTGGTTCTGCTTTATATATTTCTGATACAACGACTGTAAAGTTCAAGCTGGCACCAGAAGCATCTGTTTTTACCGCGGAGCTTATAGATAAGGAGTTGGAATACATCATAAATGCCTTTCACTAATAATAGGCAGTTTATCCTATTTTTCGATAGCCAAAACGTTTCAATAACTCTTAAGCAGAGCAGTTTTAATTACACCTGTCATCCAGTCAACTACGATACCAGAGAAAAGTACTTAAATATATCCAGGCAAGGGGAAATTTTCCAATCATGTTAGATTCTAGGACTTTGCAGTTTCCTTTGCGGGGATATAATTGACGTTGCGTTTAATGGATTATCTTTCCATATGTCATCCCTTCAATTGACCTAGTTGAACTTACCAAGAGATAGAATAGAGATGACACTATTTAATGTAATGTAATGTAAAGTAAAGCAAGTGGGCGTCGGGGATTGTGAATTTAAGCATTTCATATTGTACTAAGCCTAATGGATATAAGGAGAATACTGCGACCAGTTTCTTTCTCTCGGTCGCCTTTACTTTCCCAGATTTCTCTGGTGCTCAATTCAATTTCAGATTGAATATATACCTGGGAGCGATTCGGATCCGGATCGAGACAAGTCTCGAACCCGTATCCTCTGATTTAGTAGCCAAGCACCTTAATCACTAGGCTATCGCACTACCCTAGTTAATATATATGCGTGGAAATCTTCATAGTGGTAGGTCATTTTACTGCGTGCAATTTGACTTACTTTCATCTCCCTCGTTTCGTTCTATTCCTCTCACACTGTTAATCGAATAGGCTCCTTGGGGGACCATTTTTTCCGTCTGCGTGGGGGGTAGCATTCTAGGTTGGCACTCAACTTTCTCGATGTTGACTTTTTTTACTCGATATGCTCCAATCACTCCTATAATAATTTTACAGAGAATATCAACCATTAATAGTTCGACAATTTGTGAGTGAACTAATAGCTGACAATATATTTCCACCTTATAGTATATACGTGTATGTGTTGCACTTCGAATTAGTAGCGCTATTCAATTTTCTCTGGAGATTAATAAGATTGCCATTTGATTAAATGGTAGTGTGTGTTTTTGTTTTCCTTTTGCTTTTTCTTCTTTGTTGAGCGGCGTCCTTTTTTTCTTTCTTCTTGAAAATATGTTTTATGTGAAATTTCAGCGTATATGATGATGTGTTTTTTTTTGTTTTTTTTTTAAATATAAAATAATAATATTATTTTATATATTATCTTTTGGGCGCGCTAGCGGCTTTGACCCAGCAACTACAGAAATCACGGAAAGGGTTAAATAGAGAAACGATTAGAAATAGAGCTTAGGAAAGATTGAAGTACAGGGATTATATCTGAAGATGGGAAGGAAAGGACAAAGGAAGAACTATAAGGAGCAGAAAGACCCAGTGTTAAGATTTTAGAGTACAAAACAGAGCGCTCAGAATCAAGGGCCTTTCAAAGAAGATGTGGTTTGCATCACATATGGAAGGAGAGATGGAATTATCAAAAGGAACAATCGGGAGAGGAGGACAAGGAAAAACGAAAACGTGAAGAGAGTAGGAGGGAGTGATTAAAACGCAGTCTGATTAAGGAAACGATCGCGGAACGTTGATAAGAAGAGGAATGAAACAACCACGGCTGAGAACAGGGAACCGGCTGAATTTGAAGGTAATGAGAGGCGGGATTAGAAAATAAAGAAGGATAGATGTTCGACTATAGTCAGGAATGATTAGCTGAGGAAAGAAGAAGCATGTCCGAGGTAGGAAAATTACATAGTAAAGGACCATCGTGGGCGGCCGAACGGGCTAAAAAATCCGTTAACTCGTTGTCCTCGATGCCATAATGGCTAGGAACCCACAAATGGTCAATAGTAATAGAGCGGGATGAGAGTAGATTGGATATGAGAAAATGAATTAAGAGAATAATAGAATTGGGGGCGTGAAAAGGAGGAGAAGATTAAAGAACACTTTTGGAATCGGAGACAATGAGACATTTACTGATCCCTCTTATGGATGGAATGAACGAGACTGCGCGTAAAATGGAGATAGACTCCGCTATGAAAATAGAACAGAATGAAGGGAGCTTGAAGGATTCAGAGTGATACAGTGTGAGGGAGGTAAACGCGCCGTTCTCATTTTTAGAACCGTCAGTGAAGAATGTTAATGTAGACGAGCTGGCCTATTGGATATCCCCCCCCCCCGAAAGGAAACAACGAATAAAATAAAGAACATACGAAATATTTAACGAGGTCAAAATTTAAAAGAGAGTAATTATATCTTTCAACGCTGTGCTTGGCTCTTTATTTCGTATTAGAATTTTTGCTTATACTTTATTTTATTAGAAATTTTTAGATATAAATTGATGTTTATAATTGATTTGATCAATACTATAGTGACTGGAAGAACGAAGGTAGCAGTATAAGGATATAAAAAGAGAGATGCGATATAAAATATCGCACGAATAGTTAAAAGTTCTGTCAGAAGATTGATGCTTCCGAAGGCTAATGTGAATCATATGACGCAAAAACGGTAGATATATAAAAACTTTTGAAATACAGGCGTGAAAAAAAAAGGTTATCAAGTACTTCCTGAACACAAAAAAACACTAAGAATCGATAAGGAAATTCGCCTATCACAAAAACAGTCGGAAATCTTTGTGTGGATTCTTCTGGACACTTAGCGCACGAGGATGATAGTCGTTACGATTGACGGTAGCGGTCAAAAAGGATGCTGAAGTAAAGGGCAAGACTGTTGTTGGTAAAGGGCAGTCAAAAGAATAAACTTGAGGACATCTGTACACAACTACAGATCAAGGAGAATTGGGAAGACCATAGATGTAAATAGCGATACCTTTGGTATTGTGTACCTCCCTCGACACGCTTTTAAAGGAATGCGGATGGAAAAACATTGTTTTATGAAGCGTCACTGATATTTCCAAGTTTTCGTTACATAATACCACATATGAAACACGTTACTCAGTGTCGTTCGTACTGCACGATGCTAAAGCGATGTTATTATTTCAAACTTTAATTAATGACTAGCGAATAATAATTTCCTTGCAGAAAGTCTAAACTTTGACCTTGTTTTAACTAAGTTGGTAAAATGTTAATAAAGCTCTAGTTTAAATAAGTAACGGTCTATCGCGCGTAATGGAGAATTCCGAACTTCCGTAATTCGTTTAAGCGCCAAATGTTTCAACAGGTACACACAAAAAACATTATTCTACGCTTAGTAGGCACTTTTATTCTTCTAGATAAAAGTCAAAGCCAGGATGAACGGAAGTCATCTCTGTTTTAAACGTCTGAGCAGGTGCAAAAGATTGTTGAATTTCGGCCTTTAGCGTTTAGTCGATAGCGAGCTTGCGCAGATGTACCTTTTCTAATCCGCTCGATATTCTAAAGAAAAAAAATTTTCGTTACCGTACCAAATGAAAATTTTTGTACACATATATGCGATGTTCATAGCGCGCGACACTGTGATAATGTCAAAATGATTAATAACTAGCGGCCTAGAAATTTCTAGAAACTTATCGGTTATTAGCTTGTTTTTGAAGTTGCATAACTTCAGAACACAAACCGACATATATTCAATGTAAGAAGATCGTTGTTGGAACAGCTCCGTTTAAATCACCAGTTGAATTATAATATCGTGATTAACGCACACAGCAATTAGATCTTAAAATTTATACAAAACAATACTCTAATCATGGGAATCTTGGCACCAAGCCACCGGTTAATAAACTTAAAATTTACTTAAAAAATATTCTAACTGATATGTGGCAGTTGCGATGGGAGAGGGAGACCACAGGTAGGAAAACCTTCACCTTCTCCCCAAATATTCGTCAAAAACTTTATTTACCTAACCTTAAAATTACCTTCTTTAACGTGTAGGTACTCCCTGGCCTTGGTAATTTTGGAAAATATCTACATCGATTTAATGTTAAACCATTACCTCATTGTCAATATTGCGAACTGAATGATACACCACACAGTCTTTAAATATGGAGCCTTAAAAGAACTACGGCAAAAATTTAAAATTAGTAGGAACACCTCACTTGTACTGAATGTTCAAAATGTAGACCACTTGTTAGAATATTTCCATGTTGCCATGAAAACGAAATTAACATTTTAATCCACAAGTGCTTGATCAATCCTCTCCTAACATTCAGAACTAGATGTAAGTATGTAATTGTGCATGTGGGTATGTGTGCCCATATGTAAATATATGTATATGTAAATTGCCTAAATACTTAAGAACGGAATTGTATATATATATATATATATATATATTTAAGAACTGTGTGTATGCGCATGTATATGCGTGAGTATGAGTGCTTTTATCCATCAGATAATTTTATTACATTAACTAATATAATAGAACTAGCAACTCTAATAATATTTTTTTTTTCTTGTGTTAGTGGCTAAGCGTATGCATCACCAATACAATGTTATATTTGATGTTAAAGAAAAAAAAGTAATTCGATCTTGCTCGAACATCAAATGAACATCTGAACATGGTATACGTTTTATTCCGTCTATTTCGGTCCTCTTTCTTTTTATTAAGTCAAGAACCTTGTCGCTGCAGCAAAACCTACTGCTTTTCAAGGCAACTGTAATATTTAACGCCAGTGTGTACGCATGCCAGGCTACACTTGGAACCGATTGTAAACGTTTGATTTATTATACATATATAAATGTCCCGCGTGGGTTTTCCTACTATACACTTACTAGTGCATATGTTGTTCAGCGTGTTTGCCATTGTCTTCCAAGCGTGACTGTTAGCAAGTGTTTACCTACATATTTTGTAATAATTTTCGTAATAACTTCTGTCGTCGTCTGGGATCGAATTCTCGAGACTTCTGTAAGGGAAGGCGGGTGTTCTAGCAACTAGACTGGCGCGATGGCGGTTGGTTGTAGCCTGTAATAAATTCTTTGCTTAACTTTATTTATATCACTGGTAGAAATTGGACAAAACCACCCTAAAGTAATAGCTTTTTCTTTTTCTTCTTTTTCATCAATCTTTTCACTTGATCGAAGGTTACAATTAACATCGAAAAGCATCTTTAGGTTCGTCTTCTCATCATTTATGTGGTCGGCCTATATTTGATTCACTCTGCTTTCCAGCAACATAATTTTTCCTCATCTCTATTTATCTGCTATTCTGCCAATCTTCGCTGCCTCCTTTTGTACGAATTTCATTCTCTGTCTCTTGATTCCCATCATGGACAGAGATAAAGCAGAAAGTACATATATTATTGCTTGACCTGAGAAAAAAAGAATGTAAGTTCGGAGACATCTGAATTAAATATTGAGACTCTTCTCTTTTTTCTCTCCTCAACCTATCGGTTGGTGGGCAACCTCTATTCGTATATTTTAGCTGTACAGATAGAGGTTGTGTGATAAAAAAACATAAAAAGACTATGGAATATATATATATATATATACATATATATAAAAATCAATAATGAATAAACTGTTTAAACTAATGGAGGTATTGTATAAAAGTGAGAACATAAATCGAAATCTGGCGATAATACGAGGCCTAATGATTTAATCAAATTTATGAAGGCATTAAGTATGAAAATAAATGAAAAAGAGATAACGGGGTAATGAAACGCGGCGAAAAAAAATATTACAATAAAATACGCATAAAAAAGTTCTTGAAAATGTACATTAAGTAAAGGAGAGCAACGAAAGACACAAATGGAATATAAAGGAATGCATGATAATGGCGAAATTAGCATTTGAATAGAAGAAAAGCTTACAGAAAAAACGTTAAAACTTTTAGTGCATTTAATTCCGGTTTAATATTTTATCAGTATGTTAATTACTTCAGATTCTAAGAGAAATAAAATACTCAGAATTTTCCCTCTCACCGCAGATTGTTCCTATTATTTGTTCCTTTCTCCTAACAATATCTGACCGTATCAGGATATGATTGATGATTGTTTCTGGGTAAAGGTCCCCGATTGACAGGCCCAAAAAAAGGGGGGAAAAATATACTCGGGAAATGTAAACGTTTAAATTTTGATATTTTTACTTTTTATTACCGTCGCATGAAATGAAATTGCTCCCAATATAGAATTAGAAATAATTTTAATCGCTGCTATTTCTTACAAAGTATTTAATATATCTGTCGACAGTTTTTAACCGTTCTCTCATCTTATTTGGCGCACAGTGTCGTCTCAATGGCTTTTAAAATTCGATATTCTCCGCCGTATTTAACAATTGTGGCAAAATTTAAACTATATTTACTCAGACACGGTCTGGAATGTTTACCAGGTATCGGTACTTAAGCGGTATGTCTAAACACCTACAACTCTTTTGGAACCACTTCCGAAAGTAAGGTGGCAGAAGGAACATTTTCTTACGAGCTACGTGACAGCGGCCATATTACGGCACTATAAATGTAATAATTTTACGGTACCGTGGGCTCTGTTTAAATGAGCGGCCATACTTCGCTACTATAAATGTAAATTTATTACTTCAATAGCAAATATCTTTTTAATTTCAAAATATTACGTATCATACGTAATTGCAGAGATAGCATAGTTTGGTACTGTGAAAATGTGTAAAGGAAAAAAAAGACTAACCGTTTGTTAATATTACTCCGCCTTTTTTACTTACATAAAATTGTTAATTAAAAAGACAAATAATTTAAAATGTTTACTTATAAAACCGATGGAAGCGAGAGGTGAATAGATGGACACTTTACGCAGTAAGTGAATGGCAGGAGAATAAAAAAAAGATTATCGAAGTGGTCAAAGCAGAAACGACGCCGAATTACTTTAAAATAAGAATTTCATAAAAGAGGGTAAAAATTTATCGTCAAGGCCGCTGACACAGCTTCATAATTGAATCATTATATATATATTAATTACAACGTAATTCTTAGGCTACCCCCCATTCGAAAAAATGTCACAATTTAATGTAACAAAATATGTAACGAAAAATGTAATGAAACAACATCTTAATTTTATGTAATGAAAGTTAAATGTTAGGATAGGATTTTTGTGATTATGTTTTGTTTTTATTTTTGTGTTGATGCCAGCAAGAATTACGTTATAAATTTTGATCATTTTATACAAAGTATAGAAGAGAAAGAAACATAAATAAAAACAAGAGGGGTCAAGGGGCACAGCCCCTTGCGAGGCCAAAATGGCCGAGTTTATATATATATATATATATATATATATTTCCGCATAATGTTTATCATATTTTATAAAACTAAATAGTAAAAATGCTTCATGAAAAAGATGTTTTTTCCCGAAAATACAACTAGTTTCTTCCTTTTACTTTTTATTAAAATATCTATTAGCTTTTATGATCATCTAACTCGGTCCTTATCACGTTTGCTTGTTCGTTCGCCTTACGCTCTTATCAGAAATCAATTGCGTTCTGATTACATTATTTTCTACATCAGCTAAGTCAGTGCGATCGTTCTTATTTGTATTATTTTAATGTACTAATTTTAGTTTCTAGCGGCTTTTAGTTTGCGTTTGATTTATTATCTATCCTTACGTAAAAGTTGATTTTTCTTTTCATTTATTTTTGTTTAATTTTCATTTTATTTCATATTACTTATTTAACTTCATCTGGTAAATGAGCTGGTCTAGTGGGGGCCGCTCGGCGGTCTCCTTCAAAGATTCTAAACACTCCAAATCTCGTCTAAATGTTCAGTTGATGGAGGTTGACGCTTCAACAAAGCGTAAACCATCCGGTCCTCTTTCGCCGATAGAGTCTATCCCCAGTAAGGATCTGCGATTGTTGCAACCCGATTTGTCGAAACTTGACTTCACCAACAATATAACCAATATTAATAATATTAAAGCCATTAAAAACTTTAATATAAAAAATTCATAAGCTAGCATTAATAACACGAGTAATGGTGATGATATCCATAATGGCAAAATTAATAATACAAATAACAACAAGAATAATAGCAACAGTAATAATAACTATAAAAATAACGGCATTAACGACAATAATAATAATTTCCGTAATACTAATACTACTACTACTACTATTAATAATAATAATAATAATAATAATAGCAATAATAGTTTTTTTTAATAATAATGGATACAATAGTACGATGAGTAACGTAATGTTTGTCGATAGCTACCTTGGGATTTTCACGGTCTATGTTGAAAGTAGTTTCATGGATAGGAATATTGGTAGCTTTCATCCTCTTCATTCATTCTGCTTCCGCCTCTGTTAGTAGTATTGTTCCTCAAGGTAAAGGCCGAATTGCGGTTAAATTCCCTTCTGGTTTTTCAGTCAACACTTTTTTAAATAATTCCTCTTTCCCTTCAACTAATGGTATCAGAGCGTACATTCCGAATAGTTTGCTTTATAAGTTGGGCGTCATCTTAGGTGTCCATCCGTCGTTCACTGAAAACGATATCCTCGAGAGCATTGAGTCCTCTTTCCTATTATTTCTATCCGTAGAATTTACCGTTCTTCTGAGGGGAACAAAATTCCGACAAGATCTATTGAACTAAAATTCCTCAATACTGTTTTTCCAGAGTTTGTCTCTATCTTTAAATTCAGATTCCTTGTTTCTCCCAGTATTCGTCAACTTACTCAGTGTTCGAAGTGTTTCCTTTTTTTGGGCACATCGCTAGACGCTGTCGTAGCTCCTTTCCTATTTGTGCTCACTGTGCTTACGGATTGCAGCAACCTGCAGGAGCCGCTGCTTTGTCACAATTACAAAACATTGTTCAAGCGATCTTACCCGGAATGGGTAAGACAAAAAGACATTAAGCGGTGGCCTTTGAGAAAATTTCTTTCCAAGAGACTTCTACTTTGAACAAAGATCGCGTTGTATCCCAAAAATTTACCTTTTCGGATCGAGCCTCAGGGTCCTCTCCGGCACATAAAACTCCTCCTAAAGTGCCCACCGTTTCTTTGCCTCGAATTAGTTCCCTACCCCCTTCTAAATGTCTTACCTTCCACAAACCACGTAATCCTAAATCCCCTTCTGTATCTTCTCCTCAGTTCCCTCCTCTTCCTTCTAATTATATTCCTTATCGCTCTAATGGATGAGCTCTTAAGAAATCTATTCCTTATCCGAATATCCCTACTACAAATGATAACTCCTTTTCAGTTCTTCTTCAAGCTAATCCTACCTCCTTGACTAACACTACTGCTCCTTCCATGGCCACTTCTTCCGCATTTCAGAATATTTCGGCGGCTATCGTGGATTTTCTAACTTCTAGTAACATTGCTTGACTCGTTATGATCTTTCCTTTCTGACAATATTCATCCTCAATAGTTAACCACATTTCCTATAAGCAGACATGAAAGTACATTTCTTCATATTCTTGCTTTTTTTTTTTATTCTCCTTTTCTAACTTTCTTCTTTCACATTATATTACAAGACATCTAAGATAGTTGCCTGAATTTATAAATACAGACTGGCTAAACGATTCAATTCATGCTGAATAGAAGGGAAAAAAAAATATGAACTTTATATGTATTGTTCTCTTCTTCGCTTCTTCCTTACTCTGTGAATATTCCATTGCTAAGGTGATTAAAAATACCTTCGGGCACGGTTATATTCATTTTGTTCCTCCTGTTCTCCGATATGCTCACGTCAAGATGCCACGAACCATCTTTGGACTGAGAAGTATCGGGATTACTTTCTGCTGCACAGTTTCTTGTGCTTATCAAGCAGATGAAAGGTTTGCTGTTGTGCACTATGCTCGACTTATAACGCAGATTTAAACAGCGATATTTACTTTTAATAGGCACTAAACCGTCCTCTCCGTTACCTCCTTTGGTCTATACTAAAACCTTCCTTTATGTCGGCAGCATATGTGTCAGCAAGCGAATGGTTCTTACTTTTCCATTTTCATACCTTATTTTTCTACCATTACACAGTGCTTTTCACTTTTCCCGTCTTCATATCCTCTGTTTTAACTCGCTTGCCTTAATCTACTTCCTTCTCATTTTTAATTCCTCTGTACTTGTTTTCCTCGTTCCTGCGCCCACTAGTTCTACTTACCTTAAGTTATTGGCGTTGTATCTTACACTGATTTTTTACAATGGTTTGACTTTCTCTCCCTTTTCTTTCTCCTTTTCTCCCTCTAGTATTACTACTCTCCCTTGTTTTAACTCTTCCCAGTTTTAAACATGTTGCCCACTTTTAAAATATTACACTGAAATTGTCGCAGCTCTAGATCCAATGAAAATTCATAATTATTAGATCTCCATGATATCAATGGGTAGAAATTAAAAATTTAAAGGTTTCAACCGGGTAAGGTGCGATCGCGAGGATGGTTATGGTGGAACTGCTATCTTCATTAGGAATGATATTCCCTTTTGTTCCTTTTAGCCTTTCCTCTAATACTAATCAGCCCAAAATCGTTCACATTTCTATTTCTCCTAACTCTAGTCGCCCTCGAAACTTGATTTCCGTCTATGTACGTCCTGATTATGATCTTACTCACTTTCCTCTCTCTTCTAATTTTTAATTCTCTCCTACAATCTTTTATCATTGACAGCGACTAGAATGCACACTATCCCTTATGCGGTTGCTCATCTTATAATTCTAATTTGAAAATTTCATTCTTTCCGATAATTTAGTTCTCCTTAATGACTCCTCGCCTACCTACATTAAGAGTTCGTCTAAGTTCCTTTGATCTAACCTTTTCTTCCCCCAATGCTGGCCTTAACTATAACTGGAGGGCTCTACCTTAGACATTGATCATATTCTCATTTTATCAACTACTACTAATTTTCTTTTTTCTACTTCTTACAGACCTTTCTACCCCCCCCCCCCCCCCCCCCCCCCCGATGAAATATTTCTAAAACAAACCGGACTCTGTTTAGTTCTATTGTTGATTCTTTGCTTCCTGATTATCATCTTCCATCCGACCCCATATCATTCCACAATTCTTTTCTTCACTCTATTACGTTTGCTATTTCTTTGCCCTCTTCTTCTCGTTCCTCCTTACCTTCCAAGCGTGGTGCTGTGGCATTTTCACTCTGGTGAAATGAGGAATGCAATGCAATGCAACTTTTAGTCTGAGCCGAAACACTTTTAAAAAATTCCGCTCAAGTTCTACTATCGACAACGTCCTTGCTCGTAAACGAGCAAATGCAAGAGCTAAGTGCATACTTAAAGCCGCGAAGAAATCCTCGTGGCAAAATTTTTGTTTTTCCATCTCCAGCACAATATCTTTCCCACATATTTGGAAACTGGTTAAAGCTTTCAAATCCTCATTCTCTGAACGTCCTTTTAACTTCAACCTTTGATAGTCTTTCATCCTATGCCGAATCTCCGATTTCGTTCCTAACTTCGACAAGTTTTATTCTCTTTCCTTTCTGCACAAAATTCTTTCCCTCACCTTCTTACATCCACTTTCAATATCAACGAATTGAAGTCTGTTCTTTTAAACTCTACCGGTCCTACACCGGGTCTAGACGGTATTTCATATATTATCCTTAAAAATCTTTTAAAGTAGTTCCTTGTGTTCCCTCCCCCTAAAAAAAGGTTTTGCGAAGATTTTTTTTTTTTTCGTAATGTGAAGTGGGCTGTACATATGCTGCCTGACCATTCTCATAGATCTTACCAATCATATGTTCACGTTAAATACACACGCGCACACTTCTATTTATCATGTATTGTTGCGTTTTGTTTATGAGCGTGTAGCGGCAGTAAACAAATCGCGCCGTTAGTATGAGATACGAACTTCGAGTTAAGGGAAATCATCGTTGCGAGATAGTAGATATATAATATTGAGTAAGGAGAGAGACAATTAACATCCAATTGTCTATTGATAAAAGTCGTTACTAGATGTGTTCTCTAATCCGCCACGATGAGCGATAAAAGAATAAGCTGTATTAATTTCTATTTTAAGTAACTGTTTAGCGCATGTGAAAAGTGAATAAGAGCAATAGCTTCGATAAAATCAGAATACGAAGCAGAAAAACGGGAAAGAAAGAAATAAGAAATCTGGTCGGATATAATTTTCGGAATAACGGTACATTCGCGCAAGGGGTCTAGGTCACACACTGCTGGCAGGAAATCGGTTGACCAGTTCTAACTTATTTTATTTCTACTTTTTTTACACATCTATTACAGTATAGCGATTGATACGAATTCGTGCTGTCAAAACACGATTCGGACTACATACACTGTTAACGGCCAATCGATTTAACTTTATTGTTTGTGTACGCCTATATTACATTCTCTTAATACATTAGCACTGTAGATAGGCGCAGAGATTTTTCCTAGCGAATTAACCAGATTGAATACTAGAACTCGTGAAAGAAAACGACGTTATTCGTATCGTAAAACAGAAATTTTCCGGAACCACGGTTGGAACAGATTGAACTACAAAGCTAAAGTCGATGTCGTAAAATAGCGTAAGCCAGTGCAGAATGTGAATTCTGGTTATAAATTTAATTCGGATTCCTTCGAAGAAACAATACATACACCACGTAATAATATGAACTTGTTCATTTAAACCGCGCCCTGCTAACCGTCGAGGTAATAGTTCTTATATGACTACGTCGATTAAAAAAAAAAATAAATAAACTATCCATTTTTGGGCAACAATTTTTAATTTTAATTAAATATTTCACAATGCTTCCTATTACTCCCCCCGGAGCAAAAATGACATAGCCGTTAATATGTTGTTCCTTTTCTTTTTTTTTAATTAAAATGGAATCAGGTGACAGAAATTCGAACTGAAGCGGAACGTTCGTCGTGCGTTTAGTTAAATTTTGCTAACTTCGTCGAATTAACACAGTCGGAATGGAGTTGACATGTATGAATATTTAAAAATTAGAAGGTCAGTTTAAAATAAGATTATAATTTAATCATTGTAGCACTCAGAATCTCTACTCTGGTGCTTGTATACTGGACAGTCTAATACTGTTCACCAGTCTGGGGTGCAATAGCTGTTAAAAAAGTAGATGTAATGTTAAATGAAGTCCTCCGCATCATATCGGGAACGCTCAAGTCTACGCCGCTTATGGGCTACCAGTATTAGCTAACATCTGTAATTATGGAGCTGGTTTTAAAAAATAAATTTAAGATTTACCCCGAACTGCCAATCTCTTCTGAAGAGATGTATCAAGATCGCGAAGATCACCTCGGACCATTAGACAAATTATTATCAGAAGACTTGAAGGATTTCAGTAAATGGAAATCGGCACGCGAAAAGAACCTAGTAGAATGAACAAACAATTCCCATTTAGTAGTCGACCCGAGAAAAGAAGGTCCGGGAATGGCCTCACCTAGGAGGAAGAGTGGAAGACCCTTAACAGAATTAGAATCGGGAACGGGGAAGATGCGGTTATCTAATGCAAAAATGGGGTATGATGACGGCAGTTGCATGTCAGCGCGAAATTCTAAACAGACAATGAAACATATACTCGATGATGACTGTAATGAATTTGCACCCTCACATTTAACGTTGTGAGAGGATATTAATGATCTAAGAGACGGAGCCATAGAGCCTGGTTAATTGAAATTAGAATTATAATAAGAATTACACGTATTATTATTTACCACATTCCTTATATAATCGACCATCATACAATAAGATAATGATGAAGAATCATTGTAGACGTGCTTTACATATTTAAATTAAAAGTAATTAAGAATAATTAAGAATAATTAAGAATAATTAAGAATAATTAAGAATAATTAAGAATAATTAAGAATGAAAATTAACGTGAAAAAATTTCCGCTCGAAACGTGTTCGACAAAGAATCGGCCGCGAACGCGATGGAAATCCAGCAGAAAATCTACAAAGACATTTAGAATTGTCAAAATGCGCTCTACGCCATAAATAGAGTTGTATGTATTTCACGAACTTCAGAAAAACTACGTTACTAGATGAATTCGAAAAGTGTGACGACACGTTTCGTGACGAAGCATCAATTTCGTAGCATCTGTTACGAAGAGTGGAATCGTATTCGGTCGTATTATTTTGTTCCCCGGCTCTTTCGGATAGGCTTCTGTATCGTGCAGACAGCTTAAAGACCACTGAACGAAAAGTCAAAGTTGAAAGTTGAACTCGTTTTAATTAAAAAAAACAAAAAAACAGTCGAGTGCATTGTGTAAATTTAAAAATAATACGCACGAAACGATGATAAAAGGGTGATCTAACGTGTAAAGTTAAGCAGAAAAAGGAACTTGCAACTTGAAAGTCAAATGAAAAATAACGGTAGTTGTCGGGAAGTTGCTTTCACGCCGGCAGGCTCAAAACTGCGGAATGGTTAACGCGAATAGCTACTAAACGCTGACGCCTAAATAGAGAAACAAACCGTTCGAATTATTATACTGCTAGATACTTTAAAAGTTTCTGATAGGCTGAAACGATTTCTTTTTCCATAACCTCCGCTTCGCGATACGAAAAAAAGTGTAAAAGCTCAAAATTTATATTTTTTTACCGAACGATCTTCGAGTAAAGTTTTCGCATTTGCGAACGTACGTCTAGCGACAAAATTAGTTTCAGGTCACAGTCGGTCGGAACATTAAAAACCAGCGTGTATGGTTTTGAAAACAGTTCCGCAGCATTCATGTGACTTTGAATTTTACACGAGTGTAGAGTACATTACTGTCGCACATCTGTCCGTTTCCCGTATCGTTAACTACTTGTCAAACTGAAGTGTATTTTTTTTTTTTTTTCTAATCCGATTCTACCTGGCAAATTTTAGATGTGTAGCATAATAACGAAGAAATAGGCCTCAGTCCCGCAAGCAGACAAACCGCTGTTAATACGACAGTTTTTGAAATAGCGATAACGGTTTTTTTTCTTTTTTTTCTATTTTATTTTAAAAATAAGTTGTGGGTCTCAAAAAATGCCCGTTGTGTGAATTAACACTCTTATAAACGTTTATTAAAATAGATATGTAGTACAAAAATTAAACTTAACTTATTCCATAAATAACAATTATGATAAAAGTAGCATTATATTAAAATAATAGTATACATATATACGTAAGCCAATAAATAACATGTCGCGTAATATGCATCTGTACACCAATACATGCGGGCAGCTTAATATTTAAAGTCGATAAAAATATGACCTATGAGAGTTTAAAATCCAGAAAGAACACGACAAAGTCAAAAACCAACAGAAAAGAGCGAGGTATAGCTTCAGTCTTTGCACCATTCCTTCAACCATTTTTGCACCTCCTTTTTCCACACACCGATCCCCCCCTCTCTAGTATATATCTTTAGGGATTGTACTTATTTAAATTAATTAAAACTGAGTCATCAGTGTCATCAATTCGCAAATTTACACTACGGGGATAGATGTAATATGTATTATACTTTGGTTTCTTGTTAATTGGATTTTCTTCCCTCAATGGTAATTTTATATTATTGACATTAAATTCTAGTAATCTATAATAGAAATAGTACGATCAGGGTGGGACATTTCATCATTTTCACACATAATTTATCTAAAGTCGATTTATTTCCAGTGGGGTAGTATAAGTTTCAAACAGCTCTTCTGCATTTTACTTATTTTATTTATTTCCGTTTTCTTAGCCTCACATAATATAGTTGAATTCCATATAATATTCTAGACATTGTTATTGAATTATAGTACATACGTATATTGTTCCGTATGATAGTAGCTGCTTTATTTTATATAAAGCTGGAATTGTCTGTCCTATTTTCGAGTTTAAACCTTGGATGTGTTTCTTCCAGATCAAAGATTTATCAATATATATACCTAGATATTTAAAGTTATTTTACGTTCTCTAACGGTGGACAAAAACATAAATGGGTATATTGTTATTTGCATGAAGCTCATGTAGGCAATCGTTATTATGAAGGACAATTCGCGGATCGCGTCTCCTATGTTTAGAACGGTTCCGAATGTTTAATACTTTTTGGTTTATTTATATTTATACATAACCTATCGTTTACGCAGACACTGGTGGTAAGCGAAGATCCTCACACAAGCGTTGTCGTAAATAAGCAAGAAAATATTTTTTGGATAATATTAAATTGTGCGATGCCAAAAAATAGCGTAAGGGTTAAAATAAATTACCGGCGAGTAACCATTGAAAAGGGAATCCACATGTAAACCACCGTTAAAAATACCTAGGCTTATTCTTTGTGACGGGCAGTCCCGTGGCTTTCTCTTCGCAACAACATTAAAACATGCTGAACTAGAGCCAGAAAAAAGTAGTTTACCTCGTTGTTATGTAATTTTGTAAGTATGGTCTTTGAGCCTTCTCCGCTAAAGAAAAAAAATACTTATACCTAGAAGACAGCGATTGCAATCTAAAATCTTTAGACGGTTTTTATGAAGAGTTAGGGCAAATAGCGTAAAAATCGGAACAGCCGAATTCCTTAATCTTACACTGATGATATTTCAACGATGGAATGCTCTGCTCTTTTTCCTGAGTGCTCTCATCTATACGCCGAATTTTTGGCATTGGATCTTCCTACCCCTTTCAATGCTTCCTTTATCCTTTCCTTCCCATTTCCAGCCGTTATTCCCCTCCTTCTTTCCTTTATACTTTCTATCTCCGATCGCCTCAGAATCTGAGTAGGTGATCTAAGTCCATGTAGTTGAGTCAGTGTTAACACCGAGCCCATTTAAAAAAAAACAAAAAACGCACAAGACAAAGAAATGATTGACTTACAGGGCAGAGTCGAAAAAAAAGCCACAAACTAGACTTATTAACAGAGAAAAAAGGAGCAGACAAAACTCACATCTAAACACACTACAGATCGTAAAGGTGGTAGATGAGTTTACGCATCAGATACCGTAGCCTAGTTGATTAGTTAATTGTGTTTCGCTTGATTAGGACCTGGTTTTCACACTGCCGCACATTGACACTTTTAAATATTTTACTTTCGCTGGGTTAATGTTATTTAGTTAACGCGCCCAAAAATAATATAAAATAATATAAAATAATATGAAATAATATGAAATAAAATAAAATAAAATAAAATAAAACAAAAAAAAAAAGAGTTTATGCATATTTCAGATTATTAATTAACAGTAATTTATTGGAGAAGAAATTAGACGAAGAATATGGCGAAGGTAGTTGGCTACATTGAATTCGGAAAGATACGAAAATTCAATTTTCTCATTTTGAGAAGCACGAACGAAAAATTGAAATGTCGACATAGAATGCTGAAAATCGGATGAACAGCGAAACACATTCATTTCGAAAAAACAATTAAAAATATTGTACTTTGTCCGAATATGCCAACAAAAGTTCTTAGAATGTTTCGGACATATCGTACGAAAAAGAAAGAAGAACAATTAAAAATTAATTTTATTCAGATAGCTAGATAGAAAGAGACCCCTCGGCAGCATCGAAAATAGGGAGAAACATCATAATTGAAATGATAATCAGACGATATTCAGTAATTTGGATTAACGGCGCAATGAAAAGAATCAATTCGAAATGTGAAGTCTGAACACGGTGGTGAACATTTTTACAATAAATTATTTAACAATTAGACGAAGAATAGATAATAACCGATTTCGGGGTATCATTAGATAATATACAGCTGAAACTTAATTAAATAATTTTTCTGCTTAAGTGTATTTTTACGCCTAAGTGTACATTGTCGTGTAAGGATTTATTTTTATATTTTCGTTTTTTAACGAGAAAAAAATGTATTAACAAGTTCTTATTAAAATTTTTTAGAAACTTATTTTTTAATTGTCGCATTACAATTTTAACAGGAAAAAATCTCTGATAATTTTAGTCAAATTGTACCGTTACAGTTACGCAATTATAATTGTAACTTATTTTATAACGAAACTAAAAGTTTATTAATGTTGACATAAATTCTTACGCATCTAATATTTATCAATAATTACCGAAAAGTCGAAATCATCACCAGAGTGGGAGGTGCATTTATGATAAAACTGACATCTGAATTTTCCAAAATGTGATTTCGTTGATATAGAAAAATTTAGTTTTCTATGGAAATTGGTAAGTTTTGTATAGTGACCGCAATTTTCTTTCTCCCCTCTTTTTCGAAACGGAGTTCTTTAAAGTGGCTTGCGGTAGCAGTTAACACACTGGCAGAAATCGTCACGTAAGGAAAAAGCCCTCCAAGCGACCTTCGCTCTCTTTCTCTTTCACTCTGTCTCTTTCTATTATATACGAGTGTGTGTGTGTGTGTGAATGTGTGCGTGAGTATCGAGATCCGAGCAGCAAGCATTGTGCATCAGCTGTATAACCTCAATTTTAAACACGTGTAAATTTTATTTTATTTTTTATTGTATACTTTACGAATGACTTTATATGTATATCTACCAAAAAGTGAAAGGAACTTTGTTGTTCCTACCGGGTGTTTAGGCACCACTTCTCTTTTATTTATTTTTTAAATTTATCTATTTATTAATTATTACAATTAAAAGTGATCATTTGCGAGAAGGAGACTTTTTAGGCTTTGCTTTACGCGTCTCCCCATATCGTACTTCAAAGTAATCTTAAACTGTAATATAGCTTCCTTGCAAAACTATTCTAACTACTAATCATTTATTTTATGTTTAAATATGGTTTGTATATATACTTTTTGAACTGCTCTTTTTTCATCAATATCTACCGTGCTGATCACTGATATATCCCACTCTTACCTGTTCAAATTGCTCGCATTTCCAAAACGTGCGGTATAGTAAATCCTTTTATTTATTTATTTTTTTTTTTTTTGCATTCGCTGCGCGTATCGTTTCCTGTTATTTTTATTTTCTTCAGATATGCACCAAAATTTACGTCCCCCCCCCCTCCAGTTAAAGAACTGTAACGAGTAAAAACTCGGAATCAATTTTTCTGTTTCTTATGTTCCCTGTAACAATTTAAATATCCGTCTTTCTGTTTGTTCTAATTCGTCCATGTGGGTGCATATTTTATTTGATTAATTTTTAATTTCAAATTATTCCGCTCAATGCTGCGTAATTCTGCCTTTTTTATATCATTTATAAAGGTCGGCAATTGTTTCGGGGGTAAGTAAACCTTGGCATTTAGCTAATCTAACAAACGAGAAATAACAATTAAAGAAATCGAAGATAAAGTTTAAGGAAAAAAGAAAGTATTATTGATAATAATAATTGATAAGAATAATACGGATGGACGATAACTGATGTAGAACATTTTTTTTTTTTTTTTTTAAATGGGTTTGTCAGTAAGGACATTAGCCCAAGAAATTGGAAGGAGGAGCAATAAATTTATACTCCTATACGTTTAAGGAAGGAGAATAAAAATACTTCAAGGACAGGAATAACCGAAACAGAAAGAAATGAGAGGATACAAGCAGCACCGATAAGGGGAGTAGCGATATCAAGTCTTTTAATAGATAAGAATAAAAGGACGCGATTACTCAGCAGAGAAAGCCACACATTCAAATAAAACATGATATTCGCAAAGAACACATATGGAGAGGCAGTGAAAAGGGAAAAATGGAGTAGATGCAGATGAAAACCGAGAGAATGATATGCAGGAAGAAGACTACGGTTGAAGGCGATAAATAGCAGGGATTGTAGAGCGTTTAAGAGAGAGCGAGTATCAAGAAAACCATGGATGAAACTGAAGAGGTGGCTGAATAGAGAAATTAAATTTAGGCAAGATTATGAAGAAGAATAGGAGTTGAGCCATAATTTCGAGCGACTGAAAAACGAAGAGCGATATTATGTATGGGCTGAACAAAAAGGTGCCCCCTGAAAATGGAAAAGCGGGCTAAGGAATCCACCACCTCATTGCTCTCAATACCCAAATGACCAGGAGTCCACAGAAGATAGATCTCGATCGAGTGGAGGAGGAAAAGATCATGCATTGAGAACGCGTATGAGAAGTATTGCATAATCGGGGAAGGGAGCAGAAAGGTTAGATGTGATAGCCTGTAAAGGACTTTTAGAATCAGAGATTATGAGCACTTTATGGGAAATTAATTAATGACGAAAGAAAAAGAACAACGCGTAGAATAGCAACAGATTCTCCATGGAAAATCAAACAAAGGGAGGGAAGATTAAAAGACCCAGAATGTAATTGAAGGCGGGGCAAAAAAAGGCAGAACCAACTCCGCTTGACCCACTGGAACCGATAGATAGTGATGTGTGTAAGAACTAGAGATTCTAAAGTATAGGAGAATACAGCTCTGGAAACTTTTTGAGCAACAGATTTAGAACAGAAGGATTAATAAAGGACAATTAATAGGATGGAAATGGAAGAACCGAAAGAGAAATAATGTAGAAAAATAGAAATAACGACAATAGGGCGATAAAATGAACAATCTCGCCCATATAATCAACAAATAGAAGAACGTAGCACAGATAAACCCTAAAAAAAAAGGACAAGTTAAAAGTCAACCTTACTGGATAATTAATCCCGCCATACCGGTTTCTCTTTCTATTCTATGTGGAACAAACTTCGCAGTGAAGGACATATATTCTGTCAGTAGGGTATTGAGAACTCCCTCGTCCCGGAAAAACATTTTTTCCGAATTTTGAAATACAAATTTAGTTTTTAAACAGTATTTCGGATTCAATTCGATCCGAGTATTTTATTATAGAAAAAATTTTGGATTTGGGCTAAAAAACCGAAAATGCAAAAAATTTTATTTATTGCTTAAGCCGAAATATTTTACTCGAAAATTGCTCGCTTATTATTTGGACGTTCGCGCATAAAGTGTCTCTCTTTTTTTTCTACAAAAACGAACTGTAAATGATTGAAGAAGTATTTACATATTTGAAGTTTGAATATGATGCGCATATATGAAGTTAATAAAGTAAACGAAAGAACTTTATTAAACGCACATACAAGCACGTACTATTGCAGAAAATAATTATTTAGAAGTTATGAAAAAGCAGCCGAAATGTTTCAGAGTTACTTACATGGGGAATCATGGTAATAATGAAATAATTGCCTTGATTACGAAGTACCTCTATTTAACTCCGAAACATGTCGTCTAAATAATTATTTTCTGTAATAGTACGTGTTTTTTATGTGTATTTAATAATTGAAATAATACAGAAAATGAACTCAAACATTTATATTTTAAATTTAAACGAAACAACCTTTAAATACGATAGTAATGAAATAATTCTCATCCACAGTCATTGGCGCGCTTAAGGGGGGCCCCACGGAGCCATTGCTCGCCCCAAAAAATCTCCGAAATTTTTTCCAAAATTAATTTTGTAGCATAAAGCGGGATAGTACAGAGAAAAGAAATGAATTCGATGTAAAAATGTCAAATAATTTTGTTTTACGTTGCTTCGTTGGGTTGTGTCTATAGTAGTGATGGGTAAATTCGTTATTTCTTCGGATACGGATCCGAAACTGAATCACAGATTCGGGAACTGCATCCCGGATAGTATTCAGCGGACCCAAATGGATCTGAAATTTTACACTCAACACTAACACTGGTTTGCGTTGTTTGTCAACGCGTCATACTGTTACCAGTGCTGCATGGATCGCGCATGTAATAGTAAATTGTAACAGAGTGAAATGGTAAGTAAATAGAAAAAGAAAAATATAACGGCCAGTCGATGTGCTAGAAAGAGAGAAGGAACTTGCTAAATGTACATAGAAAAAGTGACGAGAATGTTTCGTTCGAATTCCGATGTCTTCTCATTTTTCAGCTGACGGGGCACATTTCTGCTCAGATATTCATGCCGTATAAAACGCAGAAAAGGGTGGACGGCTTATTCATTTTTCTGTCATAGTTTCTATCTCGGAACCGTGTGAACCCGGATCTGCATAACTTTGATCGGTTCAATTTTGAATTTATTAGGTCGGAGTTGCATCATTAACTCTTTTCCAGTTTGGTCGGTTATGTGCTTATGTTACCTATAGCGAATTGTTTAGTTTTTTCGTTTTTTTCGAATGTAATATAAAGCATGAACCGGAAATCTAACGGTAAAGGTACCTTGGATCATTTTTTTGGTGATGCGATTCTGTCAACTTTGCACAAGTACAACATTGATCCTAATAATATTCGTCGCCAAGGATATGATGGAGCAGCTGCCATAAGTAATTAATATGACGTTGAAGCTATTATATCTAAAGAATATCCGACCGCGATTTACGTCCCATATGGTCTGAATATTGTGATTTTGGACGCTGTTGAAATTCTTTCAATTCGTAACTGCATCGCCGTGGTGGGAAAGATAGCCATGTTTTTTGATACACCTAAACGTAAAGAAGTTTTGACTGAAAACGTTGAAAAATTCATAGTCGATAGCGAGAAACAAAAATATCTAAAAGAACCATGTCCAACTAGATGGGTCGAGCGACACGTTTTCGTTCAGTTATTTCATCCAATTATTGTTTCCCATGAAAAGATCTCGAAATGGGATGACAGAGATTCCTCGAGTGACGCCTATTGTTTTTATAATTCATTTCAATGATCGGAATTTATAATATCTCTACTTTGTGGCGAAAAGCTGCTTAGTTATACTTTTCCTTTGAGTCAAAAGTTACAAGAAAAAGACTCGGGTTTATCGAAAGCTGTTGATTTGGCTAAAATTGCAATACGAACAGTTATGACTGAAAGAGAAAATGCTGAAACGTGTTTTGTAGAAATATTTCAAACTGCTCAAAATACTGCACAAAGATGAATATTATGATCGCAGCTCCTCGCACAACTACACAGCAAACTACGAGTTGTTCAGGCCAATAAAAAAAAAAAAAAAAAAAAAAAAAAGTAACGTTTCAACAGAAAATACAGAAGAATATTTTCGTCGCAATATTTATATACCTTGGGTAGACATGTTTATCTAACAATAATGCACGTTTTTTAAAGCATGAAACTATTCTTTCCAGTTTTTCTTGTCTATTTCCTAAGAATGAAAATCGAATGAACCAATTTATGGAATTATGTCGAATTTTCTCAAAAGACCTTTCCCACTACTCGGAATATATATATATATATATATATACATATATATATATATATACATACATACACACATACACACATATATATATAACTCGGCCATTTTGGTCTCGCAAGGGGATGTGCCGCTTGACCCCTCTTGCTTTCATTTCTGTCTCTTTCTCTTCTATACTTTGTATAAAATGATCAAAATTTACAACGTAATTCTTACTGGCATCAACACACACAAAAAATAACATAACCACAAAAACCCTATTCTAACATTTACCTTCCGTTATATAAAATTAAGACATTTTTTCGTTACATTTTTCGTTACATATTTCATTACATAAAATTGTAACATTTTTTAAATAACAATAACAAAAATCATACAAAATATAACAAACGTTAAATAAAATTGGGACATTTTTTTGGGACATTTAGCGTTACATAAAATTGGGACATTTTTTCGAATAGGGGGTAGCCTAAGAATTACGTTGTAATTAAGATTAATTACAACGTAATTCTTAAGCTAACCCCCATTCGAAAAAATGTTCTAGAAAAATGTCCCAATTTTGTGTAACGTTTGTTATATTTTATAGGATTTTTGTATTGTTATTTAAAAAATGTCACAATTTTATGTAATGAAATATGTAACGAAAAATATAACGAAAAAATGTTTTAATTTTATATAATGAAAGTTAAATGTTAGAATTGGATTTTTGTGGTTATGTTATTTTTTTTTTTGTGCTAATGCCAGTAAGAATTACGTTGTAAATTTTGATCATTTTATACGTAGTATAAAAGAGAAAGAGGCAGAAATGAAAGCAAGAGGGGTCAAGGGGCACAGCCCCTTGCGATGCCAAAATGGCCGAGTTTATATATATATATATATATATAGCTTCAAATAGCAATAAGTCAATTTAAAAGTTGCGTGTCGAATATCGTTTCACTATATCCAGTAGGAAATATACCAACGACTACTATATATAAAAATTGCTGCAGTCGAACAACAGAGGCCATAGAAGAACGTAACATTGGGCCCCGACCCGACTCATCGAAAGCAGAGATCATACAATTGCACTCGAACAGATGCACTTAAAATATCGCAACAGTATACGGGTAGAGAATGATAAACGATAAATAAAATAAAAGTTGAAATATATAAAAAATATTGAGAGCCGATTGGTAAAATTAACAAAAAGGGCGGAACCAAAAAGAGAAACAAAATAAATAAAAATATTTACTTCTTATGGCAGCTATTTTTTTTTTCTTTTGATTTACACGCATGAGCATTCATGTTGCATTCGTGAATACTTTATGCGAATTCTGTATTCGTAGCTACGAATTCTGTTCAGCAGTTCTGGTAAATATTTTGCGCGAATTGATGTTGTTATGGAAGCGTAAGGACGAACTCTGTCCTCAAAGTCGCATACAGAGGGGGTCAAAATAATTGAATAATGTTTTAGAATAATGTAAATTTCAAGCTACCATTGCTGTCTTCATTATTTTACTTTGCCTTTTAAAATTCAACAGAACTACGCACACACAAGTAAACGTTTTAACAAATTAAAATATTCAAAATTTGAAAACCGTTCAAAATAAAAAGTATAAAATTTTTCTTTTAAAAAATACTATTATTTTTAATGAGTTTCATTCAAATTTGATTATCAACGTTGCATTTTGGCAAACGGGAGGGAGCGAAAATTTTTTTTCAGTTGTCCCCACGGGGTGCTGAAAATCCCACTACGTCTCTGAATACAGTATTCATATTCGTTGTGACAAATACGAATGCTGCCTGACTCCGGTGTACGTTTCCGGAAATGTGTATCTCTTTCCTTGCTCAGCGAGGAATTCTTGTCACTTCTTATATGTTTCGAAGGACTCAGCGTAGTTATGCGCACCATTTGCGTTCTGCTGGAACTCTATTCTTATTTATTAGATCAAAGTAGTTAGAATAACAAAAAAAAAGAATATAGAAGTAATAAAATTGGCCGAAAAATTCTATTGCGGGTAACTCGTATAAGAGAAAATTTGAAGCCATTACGTTAATAAGTAATCAATCACTGAAGCTGTCGACTTGTCGTTGTGCTAACGTCATTACAAATTAATGTGATAACGTCGCCCTAATTCGTACTCAAATAAACATTAGAATAGGATTCAACGAGGAAGAAAACCTAAAAAGTATATTTTACTATCAAAAAAAATGTTGTACATATATTAATGAAGGTTTCGGAAGTTAGTAATACTTTGAACATTTGTCAAGAAAAGTAAATATCAAAATTTTTGATATCCGGTTTATTAAGCGCAAACATATAAGATCTCTATTAATTCACGAATCCAGAACGTAGTTTGTTTAGGCAGCGGTGTTCGTTCGAAACGGGCTGGGTTCAAATTTAGTTGCCACATACGGAAAACATGAAGATCAACAGAGAAAAGAAATGAAATAATAAATTATAGTAGACCGAGGCATTTTCACGACAACTTCGAAAGAGAGAACTTTTTTTTTTTAAATGCTGAATGATTAATGTTCATCGAGAAAATCTTGGTCTTCATGAAGATATATATATATATATATATATATATATATATATATATATATATATATATACGAGAATATATATATATATATATATATATAATATGTATTTGTTTTTTTTAAGTATTCCGAAACATTACTTTTATACGAAAATGTTAAATGAATTTTATCGGAACTTAAGAATATCATTTTAAAATAAAATAGTTTAAAACAGTTAACTAAAGTTCACTGATGAGTCGCTAAAAAGAGCTAACGAGTGTGTATTTTTTTTCACATAAAAGATTCTAGAATGTAATTTCCTTTTTTTGTAAAGTAAAGTAAGTCCCATATGTCCTTGATAAGGTAACATGGACTGTGAAGTTAAGTTTTTCATACCAAGTCCAACGGCACTAATAAGAGCAGAGTGGGGGGGGCAGTTTCTTTCGTTCCCAGATTTCCCTGGTACCCAATTATTTCAGGCTGGGTAGAGCGACTTTGATCCGAAATAAGACAAGTCTCGAAACCGTGATCTCTGCTTTAATCAACTAATTTTGTAAGTAATGAATGTATACTTATGTATTAAATACATTCATTAAAAAAAGAAACAAATATTATTTACATCAGTCAATTATGATTAACAGTGAGAGGATTCAAAAGAAATCGCTTTGAATATTAAATACCTTTCTCCACTCCCTTTCAGTTTAATATTAATTAATTGCGAACATTATTTTTTTCATTTGCCTCTTATTTAGGAAAAAAAATATGAATATAATCGCTACTTCTGTTTTCCTCTTTATAGCGTTGATGATATTCCGATATAAGAAAATCCTGACACTGAATAATAGATTCACTCTGAAATATTCTACATCCAAAAACCGGTAAGGTGTAAGAATTTCCTAAAACAACTTTCGCTAATATTAAATCTTCTACCAAAAAACTGCATTTTAACCTCTTTCTATTTTAATTTCGTTTTTTTTAAGATGTAACTTGTGGGCGTCGCAAATAGCCCTAGCTGCCGAGCGGCTTTAAATAAATAAATTATATATATAACTATAGCGATAAATGCGTAATATAAAATTTCATCCTAAAATACGAAAATTGAGGATCGAACCCCCCCCCCCCAAAAAAAACCCAAAAAACCAAAAAGAAAAAACGTTTTTAGCATAAGAAATGACTTAAAACAGCAATTGATCACTCTTATTTTTTTTTTAACCGACTTCAAAAAAGGAGGAGGTATTCAATTCGACTGTATTTTTTTTTTTTATTATTATTTATTTTTTTTATGTGTGTTATCACAGAACTTTCTTCTAGGTGAACCGATTTTGATGATTCTTCTTTTACTTGAAAGGTGGTGTTTCTCATGTGGTCCCATTTAAATTTGATCAAGATCTGACCGGTAGTTTTTGAGTTATCCTTAATAGTAATGCGGGAGATTGAAGCTTTTTGGATGTTTTTCATTCATGATTGTTTTCACCGTCGAATTAGATTTATTGACTTAAAATACTATAAATTTGCCAAATTACCATGGAAATGTAGCTTTTGATGTTTTCACACCGTGGAAATATCTGTTCTTATTAAAATGTTTTAATTTAATTGAATAAAAGTGCACTAAAAAGTAAAAAATAAAATACTTTTTAAAAAAAAAATAAATATCGATACTTGAAGGTTTATTATAATAATTTCAAAATGCACTAAAAAGTAAAAAATAATTACTCCCGATAAAAAAGTGGTTACTTTAGTTTATGCTGCTGTAATAAAAAATTGAAATTGCCGCATTTTCGTATACCTAATAAAATAAAAAAATCTACTTATACCGGAAATAATGATTTATCAAAAAATTTTAGAAATAATATTCGTCAGTATAATAATACATTATCATTTGTGTGTCATTTGGTGCTAACATACAACTACCTGAAAATTAGACTTGAAAATAATGCGAACAATCGTTTAATGGTAGAGATGTTCCCGAAATATAAGTCCATATTTTAAATAAACATAATCCTCATATTTGTTCATATAAAATAATGCAAGAAAAGGTATCTGAAGAAAGGAAAATAGCACAAAGAGAAAATCGTACACTTTTCGAAATGTTTATGCGATTTTATCATGAACCACATGGAAATAAGACCTTACAACTTCAGAAGTTGCAGCTGCTTTTGAATCTACTAACGGTGCACCATCTTCTCATAGACATACTTCTGTGGATGCAAGAAATGGTGAATTAAAGAATATCGATTTTGATAGTATGCACTGCGATCCGATGTGCTACGTATATATATATATATATATATAAACTCGGCCATATTGGCTTGATCCCTCTTGCTTTCATTTCTGTCTCTTTCTCTTCTATACTTTGTATAAAATGATCAAAATTTACAACGTAATTCTTACTGGCATCAACAGATACAAAAAATAACATAACCACAAAAATCCTGTTCTAACATTTAACTTCCGTTATATAAAATTAAGACATTTTTTCGTTACATTTTTCGTTACATTTTTCGTTATATATTTCATTACATAAAATTGTGACATTTTTTAAATAACAATAACAAAACTCCTATAAAATATAACAAACGTTACATAAAATTGGGACATTTTTTCGAATGGGGGGTAGCCTAAGAATTACGTTGTAATTAATATATATATAAAGATACATATATACATATATATATATACTAACACATAAAACTGGTAGGATTTGCGAATGTTTTCATTATAATCACTGCATCGAGCTATTTTTATCGCTTGTAAACGGGAAATCTGTTTTTTTAATTATTTTTTTTTGTCTGTCTGTATGACTGTCTGTTCTGATTTAACTCCAAAACTATTACGGCAATAATGATGAAATTCGCACAGCCTATATAGATTACCGGATTCGTTCTAAGCTAACAAAGCTATCACATTGATATCACAAATAGTATAGAAATGACAACAATTTAAATTTATTAGCCGGTAGATGATCTTTAAATTCCTTTTTCGATTTGTTGTTTTCCTGTTCGGGGTTACCGAGATTCATATGTTCGTATTTCCATTTCGATAATGTTCGCGCGGTTTTGGATCGTTTAAAACAGGCGCTGTTTTTCGTATAACCGTTGAAAATTATTATTCTTTTATTTCCATTTTTTCACTGAAATTTTCATTTGTGTTACTTAATTCTGACACCGTGTCTATTCCTATATTTGTAAATAAGTGATAGCCCATGTTCGCAATTACTGCCTGTTCGTTACTTTTTCGCTTATTATTTTGATCGTGTAAATGCAATACCGAAATTCGTTGCCCACCCGTTTATTGCTTTTTTTCGTGTATTATTCGACATTGTAAATGCGCAATACTGCAATTCGTTATTTAAAATGAAAATGAATAAATTAAATAAAATTAACTTGACAGAACAAAAAAAATGAAATTATCATACAATTTATTGACTAATGTACGGGGTTGGGGCTCTTGACCAGCTGTCATAAATATTTACCGTATGGAGTTGGTCTTCGTTCTTAGAAAGTAAAGTGATTATTTCCGAAATATCTGTTTATATTTTGATTTAATTGTAATAATTCCTATTTTAGGAGATGGTAATTGTTTATATCAAAGTGACACGGCTGTGTCATCGTCAAATTCGATTACAAGTAGTTTATAAAATTAAGTGTAACTGGGAACATTATAAGGACTTTATCATTATCGGTAATTCATATATATATAGATTACTAATAAGCAGCGCAGCTGAATATGACAATTTGATATATTTAGATGGTGTGAATATGACGCTGGTCACAGTAAGTTACAATGTATAAGTTTTAATTATATCCTAGCTAATGAATGATAAACACAGTCTGGTCTATGGTGCATGCCGTTTGCAATTTATTATTTTCTGGTAATGTTGATACCGGACATTTTAACGTTTTAGAATTTGGTTCCTTCACATCATATCATAACTATTAGTATTGACACACTGGGTGATCGTATTCTTTCTAGAGCTTTAAGGTGGTCTTTACTTATGTTTTTCATCTGCGGATATTGTGCTGCTGTCAACTCCAGCGTGGCCACGATCCTGCATGGTAATTCTCTTTCGCCGATGTGAGCGCTGTTAACCGTAATCATAATGAAACAGCATGGTTACTCTTAGCTTTGATTTAAGCATTGCGGGCGCTGTTAGCTCAGGTGTAACCATAGGGTTGTATGATGATTTTTTATTGCACTCTGTGAGACACTTCAGGTGAGGCCATAAAATAGCTTTTTGAACAATTATCATTTGAAGTTTCGACGTGTATTTCTTCACATCTCTAGTATAATTTAATATTACGCTAAACTCCCGACTAAATTAATGGTTGTTTGTTTTTTTTCTTCAAAGATCCGGGGACTTTACTGTTAATAAATATGACACAACGGTGATTATTTTTCGTAAGTGGCTTCCTCCATTTCAGAGGTGAGAATTAGCTTCGTACACTGTCTAGTCGCACTTACACGACCAGAGTACATTAATTGATCGTTCAGTTTCAGGTGCCCTACGAAGTGACTGATTTATCACTCCGTTAAAATTTCTATAAACCCGTTTCCTATTCAGCCGATATTTTCTATTGCTTTTTTTTCCCTTTTCTAAGTTTTCTGTTAGTCTTGAAAAGCTCCTCTAAATTTTGACTGATTTCTGCTTTAGAATTCTGCCCCACTGTCAAGTCCAACTTTCTAAAAGCGCTTTAAAGCGAAAAAGCTGCCTCTAAAATGTCCTTCTTGCATGATGTATCACGACTGCCGCCCTCTCGGAAATGCAACTTGTTATTACGCAGGCGCCCTCTTTTAAAAAAGATTCTCTAAACTAGAATTTTCCAAGAATCTCTTGAATGGTAGCATTACTGAAAGGCCCCGAAAAAAAGCTTGCGACGCGAAAGGTGAATTAACGAACGTGCGACATGTGGGAGAGAAAAATTCGAAGGAAGAAATTCTTAGAAAGAGCGTCATTGGTCGGTCGCTGAAATGTGGCGGTAGCAGAGAGATGTTTGTCAGCAAGGGTTTAGCAAACAAAACAGGAAAAGACGTCGAAAATGTTAAAATGAGCGTTAGACGTAATCCGGTCGCCGATGACGGAACCGCTTCGTTTCCGTAACAATGAAAATTTCACCGTCTGCAATTAACAGTTTCCGGTTAGGATTAAATTTGTACTGTTGCCGAACGATGTTGCTCATTTCGCATCAACCCGACCTAGCATTTTCATAATCACAAGGCGCGTATCATCCGTGCGTGCGCACTGTAACGATCGTTTCAGTTTCCGTGTCGCTTTATTCAGTTTAACGACGACTATTCGAAAGTAAGTCCGCAAACGGGTCCGAATTCACAGGCATATGTGCTGTTTAGAATTTCGCAGGAGCAACTTGAACGTTTGTCGAAGTAACACGAGATTAAATATCGAACGATTTATTTATCGGAAAAACACGACAAAGGAACCGGAGAACATCTTAAATAAATTAACGGAATTTAGCACGAACGACTTAACGAATCTTTATTAGTAAAGTATAAAGCGAGTCCCATATGTATCCTCGATAAGGTATAACGGATATTGTGAAGTTAAGCTTTTCATTAATGTACTTAAGGTTCTAATGGATCTGATGAGAATACTTGGGCCAGTTCCTTTCTAGTGTGGCTAATAATTGTATCCTATTTAGAACTTTCTTCCAGTGCCAAATAGCGCGCGAAATAAAACTGTTAAAAAGATCACTCCAAGTATATCAAAGATAAGGAATAATTAACAGATTTCTAATTCAGTAATTAATAAAGATCACGAGGTGATTTATAAAGCGACGGTTCAATAAGTAGGCAAACAAAATAAATCCATAACCTGTTCGTTAAGATTTACGAATATAAAATAAATAAATTCCAGGAATAGCAAACAAAAATATTTATAAATTCTTATATTTCAATAAATTCAAATTATAATAACTTCAATTTAAAGAAACGTGTTTTCGGACTATATATCATCGTTAGCTCATAATATAGAGTACACGTTCAATTAAAAGTGCACTGCAGAGAACTAATGAGACTGCATGTGTATATTATATAGGGATAAATAATAGGCGGATGACGACGGTATAATTACAATCAGAAGACCGAAAAGCGTTTGCAAATTAAGTCAAAAGCGGTAAAATATGTCCCACGTTATTTCTCCGCGATATAACTTAAGTTTTAATTGAATATACTCTTGTTCGCTGTTGACGAGATCAGCCCAGAAACGTTTCTTTAAATTGAGGCATTTCAATTTGAATTTATTAAAAGTTAATTTATATTTATAAATATTTTCGTTTGTTATTCTTTTATTCCCGCAGTTTGTTTATTTTATTTAAGGAAAAGAACACAACACCATTTTATTATTTCAGTAAACAATTTTACTAGAATATAATGAGTTTTGCCTATCGCGAGACATCCCCTTTTTTGAAGAAATGTATTCTCTCCTCTTTTATATACTCCCTTTCTCCCCTTTTTATATATACTTACTTATATATCAGCGGCGAATCCATTGGTACTTCTAGAGAGTCATGTAACATATATCTATTTTTTGGGGGGGGGGGGGGCTCGTCAACTAAGAACCTTTACCCAGAAACAAAAGGTAAGGAAATAAGTCGGTTATATTTTGATTCTATCAGAAATTTTAACTAAAAAGGAACAAATAGCAGGAATAATTAGTGGGGAAGGAAAGGACAGGATATAGGATGCACAATAAGGGGTAGGAAGTCCAAGCTTAAGCAAATAAGAATATATAAGGCAGAACGCTCCACGGAGAGGGATGAACACTGAAAGAACACATGATCGGCGTCGCAAATAATTGCATCATCCGGATGGAGAGGACAGTGTGGAGAAGAAATCAAGGAAAAACGAAATTTACATAATGGCAGCAAAGAATGGCCAAAGCGCATACGAACAATGGAAACAACATCAGAATGACGAAGGGAGGGATGCAAAAGAAACCATGAATATGCAGGAAGAGTAGGCTGAATAGACAGGTGAAATGAATAATTATTAGAAAAGGAGGAAGCGTAAATATCCGATACCATAATCGGATATGAAAGCTTTTACAAATTGATAGCAGGTTAACGGATGGAATTTTTTTAAAAAAAAGACGAGAGGAAGCAGCAGCAGCCCGAGTACCAAAGAATATCAGCCGCTTCATTGCCAAATATGCCCGAGTGGCCAGGTACCCACAGCAGATCAATATTGACTGAATGGAGATAGGAAAGATTGTGAATGAGTGAACGTATACGGAGGATAACAAAGTCACACGAATAATCAGGAAGGGGAGAGGGCCTGAAGGGCGCTCAAAAAGTCAGAGATAATTAAAAATTTAGAGGAAAATTGATTCGAGGAAATGAAAATAATAAAGCGATGGATAGTGAATAATTCGTTTATGAATATAGAACAGAAATAGGGTAGGCGAAAAGATTCTGAGAGGTAAAATCAGGAAGGATGAAAGAAGCACCAACACCACACCAGGCCCCCTCGAACCATCCGTGTAAATGGTAACATGAGAGGGAAATAGGGAATTGATAGTGCTGTAGAATACCTGTTTAATTACGGCTTGGGGGAGATTTTTTGCAAATGAGGGGAGGATAAATACCTTAGGAGGATGACAGATGTCAGCGAAGTCGAAGGAAAAATAAGGGAGATTATTGAACGAGATAATATAAGGCCAAAATGAACCAAGACGATGTGAAATAAAAGCCAGAATAGGGGTTTTGCTGGGAGCGAAGCGCCAGCTATTATAAATCGAAAGATAAGACTGAACAAGGATAGAGGATGCGAGAGGAAGACGTTTAACAAGGAAACGATATTAGATAAGATCTACGAATGGATAGGGGTGACGAATTGGATTCAGCAAGAATAGCAGGGGTTGGAGAGGATTTAAGAGCGCCAAGACAGAGACGAAGGCAAGAATTTTCAATTACATCTAGTTTGGAAAGACGTGTCTTGGACGCACTACCATAAATAAAAGAACAATAATCAAATTTCGAACGGATAATAGATTTGTAAAGAGAAATAAGAATATAGGGATCGCCACCCCATTTAGTTGGCGATAAGGCTTTCAGCAGGTTTAACCTTTTGATAGTGGAAGCAGAAAGATATTTGATATGTTCAGAGAAGGACAAACGACTATCAAGAAAGACACCGAGATAACAAAAGCAATTAACACGGGAAAGAGATACATTGTTTAAGGATAGGCTGACCAAAGCAGGGTTATAGGGACGGAGGGTAAAAATAGTATAAGAAGACTTAGACGGAGAAATTGAAAGATTAATTAAGGAGAGAGATTGTTCCGGCACAATGAGCGACGAACTGAGTGCTTCATAGGCTTCTAAAACATCCTCAGACGAGGAAAACAGGGGAATATCGTCCGCAAAGATTAAAGAATAGGAATTTAAACGAAGAGAAGCTATACTGATAGTATAGATGTTAAAAAGAGTAGGACTGAGGGAGGAACCCTGAGGAAGACCTCGGAAAACCTTTCTTGGAGCATTAAGGGATGGAGAGGAGAAGTGGACAGAACGATTTGACATGAGATTGATAATAAGGGAAGAGAATTTAATTGGGATATTAATTGCCGTCATTTTATCTCTTAGAGTGGGAAGATGAACATTATCAAAAGCAGAGGAAACATCAATAAAGGAAGCTAGGGTGAAATGTTTTTGGATAAAAGATTTGTATATGTGAGAAACGAAAAGGCTAACACAATCAGAAGGGCCAATACCAGGCCGAAAGCCGAACATATTAATAGGGAATATATTATTATGCTCTAGCCACCAAACAAGGCGCTTGTTGAGCATACCCTCAAATAGTTTTCTAATACAGGATGCCAAGGGAAATAGGACGTAGGGAAGAATTTTTCTTAGGAATGGGAATGACGATAAAAGAATTTCAGGAGGAAGGAGTTATACCCTTTGAAAGGAAGGAATTGAAAAGACTAAGAAAAAAACTGAGGGATTGTTCAGAAAGGTTTTTAAGGGCGAGATAGGGTATACCGTTAAGTCCTGGAGTAGGGCTGGACGATTTCGAGAGAACAGACTTTAATTCATTAAAATTGAAAGCCGAAGTTAGGAAGTGAGGAGGAGAATTTTCCGGAAAAGAAGAGTATAATTCATCAAAAGAAGGAACATAAGCTGGAACGACGGAATCAATAAAAGGAAAAAGGCTATCGTCGCTGATACTCAAGGTGGGAGGGCGAGAAGAGTATGGGAATTTGAAAGCTCTGGCCATTTTCCAAATCTGCGAAAGAGGAGTAGTTCTAGAGAACTTGGCACAGAAATTTTTCCAAGAGGACTTCTTCGTGGATTTCAATATAAACCTAGCTCTCGCATTTGCCCGTTTGTGAGCGAGAAAATTTTCAGTCGTAGGGTTAGAACGGAAGTTTCTAAAGGTTTCGCGACTGATATTAAAGGCAGTGTCGCATTCCTTGTTCCACCAAAGTGAAGAAGCCTTACTGCGATGTACAGAAGATGACGTATGGCGGGGCGGAGAAGATAAAGAAAGAGCAGAAGTTAAGGAATATAAAAAGGAATTATAGAGAGGTGCCGGATCGTGGTCCGGTTGAAGGAGAGGAAGAGACGAATCAACTAAGGAACGAAATAGAGGCCAGCTAGTTTTGGAAAGATTCCATCCTGAAGAATTGGTATAATTGGAATCAGAAGAAGGAGGAGAACTGACAGGATTTATTAGGATAGGAACATGGTCACTGCCGAAAGAGCCCATAAGGGTCTTCCAATTATAATTAAAACCAATAGACGAAGAAGAAAATGTTAGGTCGAGGGAACTAGAAATGGAAGCATTCCTGTAGTATGTGGGGGAGAGATCGTTGAGGAGAACTAGATTATCAGAGAGGATGGCATTCTCAAGGATGGAACCGTTGGGATTGTAGGACGCACAGCCCCATAAAGGAGAATGCGCATTCCAGTCACCACCGATGATAAAAGGATGCGGAATAGAATTAAAAAACGACGAGAAGGGGAAAAGACGAAGATCGAACCTAGGAGGAACATAGATAGAAACAATGCTAATAGGACGTACAGAGGGAGGCTGAATAGAGATGTGAACAATGTTAGGTAAATTGGGACAAGAAGGAAGATTAAGAGAGATATCATAAGAGCAGAACGGAATGTCATTTCTAATCAGGATTGCAGAACCACCATAACCGTCATCGCGATCACATCTAACTACCCTGAAACCTCTAATATTGAAATTTATGTCCGACCGAAGCCACGTTTCGGAAAGGAGAGCAACATTGACATTATGTAGATCCAATAACCCCTCTAAAGAGTTTTTATTGGCTCTTAGACTGCGGCAATTCCACTGTAGAATATTTAACGCAGCAATCATAATAAAACAGTAAAAGAGTAAGGCATAAATGAAGTGGGGAGAAGCAGGGGAAAAGACCATAAGAGCAGACAATGAGATGCATTTGTATAGAAGCAACTAAAATGAGTGAGAAATGGAGAAAAGAAAAATAAAGGACAGCAGTTGCAAAACGGGAGCAAGGAATTCGAGGCTGTTAAGTCGAAAGGAAAAACAAAGAGCATAGTGCAGAAGAAGGTATAGAATAATTTTAGGATAAAACAGAAAAGAGTAAGCAATATTCGTGCAGAACCGAAGCAGCCAGTGGAATGCAAGTTGTACTTCATATATAGGCGTGTGGTACACAGCCAGCGCTATACAACTCCGACAAATTCATCACAGTGCAGTTAAAACAGCAAAGGTGTGTACGGAGAGTGATAGGAATGGAACTCAGTTTAGAGATTGCGTGTATCAACTCAACATGAGCCCATTCCGGAAAAAAATGTGTATAGAATATACACCAACGCCTGTTAGAGGTTCAAACCACTTCTACACAAGCATAAATGAAGATAATTATTACGATAAAATCGTTAACCAACTGGTTAAAATGCTTCGCACTGAATATTGTAAAGAAGATTACACGAAAGGGAAAAAATGTAAAAGAAGGGAAGGAAGCAGGGGACAGAAAGTAACATAATGAAGCAAATACAGCCTCGATATTTATTTCCATATTTTTTTTTTTTTTTTTTTTTTTTAATTTATTTTTTTTCGTACAGTATAGGAAGAGGGAATTAATTAAAACGGATATTATTCGACAGGAAACAAGAAAGGGAATCAACAAAGGATGTAGAGGGAGCAATATTGTTTGAAGAGAGTAGCTCAATAATTTCTACCGAAATATCCTTAATTAAAGGCGAAGGGGTAGCGGAAGGGGAATTAGGAGTAGATAAGGAGACGGGAATAGCAGGATTTAGGGGAAGGTGAGTATTTGAAGAGGAAGGTTTGTTAAGAGCCCAACCATTAGAGGGGGTTGGGAGACGATTAGATGGGAGTGGGGGGAATTAAGGAGAAGAATTATGAAAAGGTTTGGAATTACGGGATTTATGAAAGGTGGGAGATTTGGGTCAGAAGTGAGAGGGAGCAGACAACGGAGGAATGGAAGAAGTATTAATGAAAGAAGTGGAAGAAGAGGCACGGTCGGCATACGAAAAAGCCTGAGAGACTAAATTGCTTTCTTTAAATTGAGAAGCCTCTTGGAATGTGATATTTTCAAATGCCATAATTCGTTTGATTTCTTTTTGTTTGAGCCACTCGGGACAAGCACGATCATTGGCACTGTGGGCACCTTTGCAATTACGGCAAGTGGGAGGAAGCTGTAGACTGCTGCATTCCGAGACTGAATGCCTGGAAGAACAGTGGGAGCAGATGGTATAGGAACCACGGCAGTGCTTCGCGATGTGTCCAAAAAGGAAGCATTTAGAGGACTGCGTAGGTAGTCGAACGCTGGGAGAAACCAGGAATCGAATTTTAAATATCGTAACGTGTTCTGGGAGAGAAGTTTTATGAAATTTGATTTTAACAGAACCAGTCGGAACTTTTTTTTCCTTCAGAAAAACGATGTATACGACGGATAGAGGCGATAGGAATAGTAGAATGGATTCCTTCCAAGATTTCATCTTCAGAAAAGGATGGATGAATACCGGAAATAATGCCCATTCTGAATAACACAGAGTTTGGAATGTACGCTTTGATATTATGCGACGCAAAAAAATTAGGATGAGACAGAAAGGAATTAGCGGAGGAGACGGAGGGAAACTTGACCGAGACAAGACCCCTACCTTGAGGGACAATGCTCGTGGGGGAAGAGGAAAAGGAATTAATTAGCCTGGCAATTGCTAAAGGATGAAGGTTGCCTAGATTTTTATCCGAGGAACAGCTTTCGACGTGAACGGTGAAAGGTCCTGGGTGATCGGCCGAGAACAATAGAGTGTCTTTACTATCATTATAATTATTTGTACTATTGCTGTTATTATTAGTGTTACTGTTATCGTTATTGTTACTATTATTATAACTGCTGTTATTACTAATATTACTATTAACATTATCATTATTATTATTGTCATTACTAATATTAATATTATTATTATTATTGGTGGTGGTGGGGGTGGTAATGATGTTATTGTTATTATTATTATTATTATTATTTTTACTTTTATCGATAATAAAATTATCGACAGCAGTATTAGCACTGTTGTTAGAATTATTTGAAGTGGCGAGATTAGGCGAATCAGGTTGAGATAGCCGCAGATCCTTGCTTGGCAAAATCGCGGACGGCGAGAGAGGGCCAGAAGGTTTGCGCTTGCCGACAGCATCAACCTCCATCAAGTTTAGCGATACATTCGGTTTCGCTTTTAAATCTTTGGAGGAGGCCGCCGGGCGGCCCCCACTAGACGAGCTCATCAATCAACTGTCTTAAAAAAGAGAGAGGAAAATAAAGAGAAAAAAAAGCAAAAAAACAACAACAGCGAAATGAATTTAAAGCAGCGAAAAGCAAACTGAAATATTAAAATGTAAACTAAGTAAAAGTTAAATGCGACAGCGAAGAAACCGAAATTATTTATCTAAATAGAAAACAATGAAACGATCTCACCGGTCTGCCGAAACAACTGATTACCGAGCTGATAACAGGAACGCGAACGCATACGAGATAACGATTCACATGAACAAATAAAAAATCACTTCTAGAGAGTTATAAATATTAAATTATATTAAAAAAAAAAAAAAAGTCTGTCAGTATTTCTCTGGTGATAGAGATAACTTAGACCGGTTTTAGCTTTTCATTAGAAATCTGAGAAGTGTCGCTACTTTTAACTGTGTGAGGGGGGAAAATGCTGAATACGTAAAAATTCTCGAATTTGATCATTTGCTCGCTTCTGTGTTTGTGAGTACTCCTCTAATGTGTTAGAGAGTTACTAAGAGCGCATTTAGAAGCATACGCGCACATAAAACAATAGCATTAACGGCCAATCAGATCAAACATTCAACTAATTAAGCGTTAGATAAAATGGCCAACCAGTTGTACACACGGAATATCTACAACGATGTTTTATCGCAGCGAAATGACGTTCACAGCCATAGTTTACAAATAAGTCTGGAAAAATATATAACATATGCTGCTAGTGAAAATCTATTTATTTATTTTTTGATTTCGCTTTGCATTATTCTCCCCATAAATTATTTTCTTTATTAAAATGTAAATGTACATTTTTTAAAATTTTAAAATTAATTTTAATTTTTTCTGAAATTCACAAAAAAAAATCGGTTCCTCAATTTATTTATGTTTCTGTAGTAGTAGCGCACATGATTGCATATCGATAATTGCACTTCGACATTTTTCTTCCTTCGAAAAGTACTGAGGAAAAAATCATTATTCGCCACTGATACCTATGAATATATAAACGTGATCCTTAAAACCTTGCCACGAGGATATCTCCGGAACCTCCAGATAATAGTTTTTCTACAATACATGCTTCAAAAGCATGGGACAGTTGTTTATTCTCCTTTCTGCGATTCGCGTCACATTCGAAATTAAGCTTAATAAAAATTGAAATAACCGAAGTCAATGCCACAAACTCGGCATAACTGACATGTCCAGACAATCAGAATAAAGTAGCACTTGGAAGGCCGGTCAGAAAAATTAATCGAAGACGGTATCTGCGGAATAAAATTAAATAATTATTGGTATAACAAAATTATGCTTCTTGTTTATCCGTTTTTTTTTTTTTTTTTTTTTTTTTTTTTAAGGGTTGACAAAAGTTATATTCATGTTAAGATTGCACAACGAGAATGCGGAGCACTGCTAAATGGCTGGGCATTTGTGTGTAAAAGAGGGGCCCTTTTAATGGAGAGGAGAAACCACTGAAGAATTATGAGGTATAAATCAAATACGATATAATATCCGTATGGATACCTTACTTTTGGGTGAATCTATTCGTAAAGATCATTACAGAGCCGTGAAAGTTTATACAGAGCAGTCGACTTTTCAACTCATTTTCGTGTAGTTTTTTCCTTGATTGACTTAAAATTGCACCTGTGATGCGAACCACGTTCTATTTGAATGCCCCTTTATTTGTTCTGGGCGTGCGACCTTTCACTCCAAACTTCCGAGCCTCGACCTGTTCAATTGCTTACAATGATACCGACTACATTCTTACTCTTCCATTTCCTTTTTTTATTCCTTTGTTGGTTTTTAAATTTTTTCAGCCCTTATCCCCCCCCCATACAGTCTCTGCCTCTGGTTGTAATTTATTACTTTTTTAATCGCTAGAGTTAAATAAATGTTTTTTATTGAAATGCCGAAGAAATAAAAAAGAAAAAAAGACTAGACATCTAAATACGCGATAGACTGAAGTAAACTGACTCTAATGGTGCCGGACGATAAACAGATGAATAATAATAATAATAATAATAATAATAATAAAACTGCAATATATTGTATGGACAAAAGGGAAAACATTTAGCCTACTGAAAGAAATATGAATTTATTTCGTTTGAAACTTTGAAATGCACGTATTTAATTTTTTTTGCCTTTGAAGTACATTTTCACTTTTGTAAAAGCGGGATGGATTTATGCGAATTAACTCCGATAAATTTAAAATTTAAAATAGAAGCCTGAATTCGCACGTTATTAAATAATGCGTTCTCTGCGATATAAAGTAGCATTTTTAAATATTTCTTTCGGAGAAGTTACTCCATTTCGATGAAAAAAGTTTAAACTTAACTATAAACAAACAAAAGTCGTACAGCTCAATGCCGAGCGTCTTGACTACACCCATTCGTACGTTCCAACTGTACAGACACATAGGCATATAGTGTTCATGGCGATTGTTTATATGCAGTACAAATGTGTACACGCAAGACTGCACACTCGGAACTGATATTGCGAATGTTTGATTTATCGCTATACAAATGCAGTCCCAAGTTTGTCTGTCTGTATACTAACAAGCGCGCAAATGATGGTATACGTGGCGGAGTGCCACTGTCTTCCATATGGATTCTATTAGCGGTTATTTTAATTTAGTAATAATTTCTGTCCTCGTCTAGGATCAAAAGACATCCATAACGGAAGCCAAGCGCTCGAACAACTAGACTACAAAACTACCCTTAGATATTTAAATTGACGCGAATTTTCCTGTACATTTTTGCCTTTTCTTTTTCAGCTAAGTGATTAATACGTTTATCGGATATTCGTTTATTTTTTCATACACATACGTGACACCGACACGTACTCTACTAATTGTTCAAATACGCGTCTTTTTTTTTTTAAATTATTTTTTAACCCGGTGCGATCGGTTTTAAATGACGCGAGATAATTATCAAACGCGAATTCCGTCCCATACTGCGTCAAATTTTATTGGTAGAATTCCGAACACTCTTATCGGAAAATATATTTTTTTTTTTTAAAATAAGCTGTAGGTCTCACAGGACAAAAATGCCCGTTATGTGAGTGCCCAACACTCTTATCAACGTTTATTAAACAAAGATACAACTTACAAAAATTACAACTATTTTAACTTATTCCATAGATAACAATATTAATAAACCTAACATAATATTTAAGTGAGAGTATATACATATATATATACATGTGACAATACATAACATATCGCGTAATTACATGCAGACAGCTTAATATTTCCAGATCGAAAATCCTCTGAGAGAAACTTAAAAACCAGGAAGAATAAAAATCAATAAATAAAGGAACATTAAACAGTAGCGAGATATCGTAACTTGATCTTCAATCTTTGCACCATTCCTTCAGCCATTCTTGCACATCCTTTTTCCATACACCAATTTTTTTCTCCCTTTAGTATATCATTAGGGATTGTACTTATTTAAATTAATTAAAACTGAGTCATCAGTGTCATCAATTCGCAAATTTACACTATGGGGATAGATGTAATATGTATTATACTTTGGTTTTTTGTTTCCCGAATTTTTTCCCTGGATGGTAATTTTATATTTTTAACATTAAACTGTAGTAATCTATAATAGAAATAATACATCTTGGGGGACATTTCATCGTTTTCCTTTCGCACATAATTGATCCAGAGTCGTTTTTCTTCCGATAGGGAAGTACAAATGAAACTACGTATTGGGCTGGTGTAATGAAGTGAGCCCGGAATTATTGGCTCGTCGAATTGTCTACGTTCCTACATTATATTGTTGTTGTCGAATATCCTCTGTCATATAATTCAGCGTTGACTAACATAGAACACGAGTAGTATGCGAATTTTTCCGCGGATACATTTAAAATCGTAAAATCCACTTTTTGGGGCAGCTTAAGAGACGGTAACAGGTTAATCTTCCTGTTTTATTTTTTTTATTTTTTACGCCCGTTAAAAGAGAACCCCACCTTTGCCTAGCTGCAGAGGGGTATTAATAACGTGAGGGACTAGTCGGCATGGGACCGAGCGGAGAACGATATAGTAAATCGGTTGCGAGAACATTAAGCGGATAAGGCAAACGAGCAAAAGAATACTTATTAACGGGGAGCGAATCCAGAGGAACATTTTGGGGAGAGACATTATATAATTACGTAATATCCTGTATGGTAGAGATTTGAGAAGTTTTTAGAGAAAATCGAAAATCGACCTCTTTTTAGAAATTTAAAAATATTTTAAAAATACATAATTATTACAATTTAGATTTTGTTTTATTTTTAGGTGAAAAATAAAACGAAATTATAAAATTATACCTAAAAAAGTGGCAGTTTAGAATTTGAATAGTGAATTATTAGAAAAAATAGAACGATAGTATTTTTTATTCGACTTTAATTCGTTTTTAAATTTTTGTTAGTAATCCGATCTGAATTCTTTATTCGTGAGCAAGTTAAAATATATACATTTCTCATTGTACTATTTTTAATTAAAATTGCAGAATAAAAAATTAAAAATAAAGAAAAATGGCAAAAGATCGACGACAGTTGCGTTTAAAATAGAATAAAACACGTAACATTAATAATTTTACTAGAAAACAGTATTAAATATTAGTTATATAATTAAATCCATAGGGGTAACATTTATTGAAATTTTTTCTAATATAAATTAAGTTTCTCTATTATAACAAATTTTTTCATAGAGGTTTTGAAGCGGGGGGCTATTTTCTTCTCTGGATCCGCCACTGTTTATTAATATAACTTGTTTTTAAAACAGTTTAGCAAATTTAGTCCGGAAATGGCTCACCTTTTGTTCTAAGAACGTAGTCAAAATTTTTTGTTCTTTTCTTATGCGGCAAAATAGTTTACATTTATTTATTTTATCGAATTAACCCTTTTTTTTTTTTTTTTTTGCTTTTCAGGAATTTGAATGTATTTCATTGTTTTTTTTTCTTTTCTTTTTTTTAATACATTTTTATTTTTAATACGTATCCCCCTATCAGAACGAAGTCGCGCTATTTGTAAAAGGTATCGTAACAAAGAGTTATTATTCATAATTATTATTAAAAGTTTGAGGAAAACATATAATATGAATTTGGATATTGGCAATTTTTTTTTTCCCTCCCGTACACTTGTTCATTGTCTATCTGAAAACATACACTTTTACGTGTGCTTACGATACAAAACAGTTTAGTACCATTATAATTAAATAAAAAATAAATTCAATAAAATAACAGTAAATCACAATTTTTAAGAAACACTCTCATTTATTGATATTAGAAGACACCTTAAGATTTAGTGCACTGTAAAAAAGCCAATAATGATGATTATTAAGAAAAATTAATTTATATTAATAAGAACAGGTTTACCGGCTACACAGTGATCTCTTTTTTCATTTCTTTTGTCTTAATTTTTTATTTAAATAAGAAAAAAAACTATTTCTAAAATTTTGTGAACATATAACACTAAAGATCAGCACAATAGCTACTAAAAAAAAAAAAAAAAAAAAAAGTAATAATATCGGTTAATAAACAGGGGAAAAAAAGTTACTGAACTGTTTTGCCTTTGCCTATTTATACATAGACATTTGCCTGTTTTTTGTTTTTTTTTTAAAAGAATAATTCTAATAGATGCGAAGATGATTTATCTGAGAACATCAAGAGCGACCGATGTTAACTATAACAACATATAGTACAATGCCCGAAGGCACTCCTCTTCCTTAATTAGGGTCATCTTTTTTCGAGGAACATAAGGCAGAGACATGGGAAACTATATGGTCGGCTCACACATCATGGTAGCGATCCATTAACGGTGAGCACTGAGCCTAGGTGGCCACCGATATCAATGTTGTCCCGCAGACAGTTTGCAGCATTAACTAGACTCCGCATAGGGCACACAGCAACATGCCACAACTGTTTGCTGGAAGGAACATCTCCTCCCACTGCCTGTTCCGTATGCAATTCTCCAATTTCACCAACCGCTGAACACGTTCTGGAACATTGCCTTCCTGCAGGCCAACTTACCGTCGTTTGCGTTGTCAAACGAACCAAATCAGGTACAGGATATGCTACACCATATTAGAGCGGCTAACCTATTAAAACACTTCTGATCTTGCACTGATCCATGTACTCTAATATTCCCGACAATTCAGCACATAGACCTTATAAATTTAATTTAAAAAAAAATCCAACTATAACCTAGATTCACCAGATTCGATTTGAGGCAAGTTTCAGATTATTATAAATTTACTTTTGCACGTTACCTAGCATGCTCGAAATAAAATTTATCAATTTATTAACTCAAGCTGCTCTTTATTGTGCATCTTATATTTTATTCTTCTCCTCACCATCCATTATTTCATCCATTAGTAGTTCCTTTATATCTGACCGAATCAAAATTTAACTGACGACTCTTTTCTTTCTTGCTGTTTCTGGGTGTAAGTCATTAGCTGGCGTACCCAAAGGGGGGTTAAAAAGAAAATGATTAGACTTTTTTTTCCGAAATTTTTTTTGAAAAAAATAGAAAAAGGAAAAGGAAGGAAAACTAGTTATTATTGAGAACTTCATAAAAAAAAAAAAAAAAAAAAAGAGTTAAACTAAAAGAAAAATGTCAAAGACGCTAATTTCCCGTTCTTTTTAATGTTCTAAAAATGAAATATATTGGAATAAAGTTGAACAACAGGTTGCGATAGGCACACGTAATTGTAGCAGATGATGATGGTATTAGTAGTGCCTTAAAGTATCACGACTTTGTTCGGTGTCACAGGCTTCCTCAATTTTTTTTTTTGATTATCTATTAAAGCGGAAAACTTTAACCTAATCCGATCACTTGCTAAGCCGATATTTTCTTCGCCGAACCGAAATAAATAAAGAACAAAACAAAAAAGGGGCTCAGAAGTCGTTAGGTCCACACTAGGGTCGTCGAGGGTGAGGTTAGTCATTACCCGCTGTGGCGCACTTTTCGATAATTACAAATATTACGGGAACGATATTAATCAAAGACTTTTCAATGTGAAGTATACCCCCCCCCACGCTTATCAATACGCAACTTTTATGTAACACATCTTAGCATAGCGAGAGTTCATCAGAGATTTGCTGACGATTTCATTCCTCATTTTCACTGTAGAAGCGTTTAGTGTATTTTCAACGGAGGCAATAAACAAGCTCAAGTCTGTCCCCATAAATTCGGGCCTGTGTTGGGTCTTCGAAAATAACATTGTACCACCATCATTTCGGTAATTTAATCCTCTCGTATCTGGACGGCAGTAGTGGTTGGCAATGCCGTCGTGATAGTAGTAATGTGTTTTTTGCCGGTAATTTCGCTACCAGAATTCCTCCACAGCTACGTAGCGACGTGCGTTGACCATTTTATGGTTGGAGCTAATTTTAAATTTTCCATTAAGGGCAGCCGGGCTGCTGCTATGGGGATTCCTTTCGAAGCGATACGTCGCACAAACGGACTAGATTTTATTCCTGGCGCAGTTTTTACGATATTATTTCGATATTTTTTCCGAGCATCGAATGTTCTATCGTTATGTTTTCGGTAGTTCGGTGGAAAGGATGGTGTACCCCCTCTGGCATAGATAAAAAAGTCGAAATAAATAATTTCACTCGGGGGATATTAAAATCGAAGAACAGCGAAAGAGAGAAAAAAACCTGTTTTACTAGGTGCTTATGGATAAAATAAGATTCCACGTTCAGACATAAACTGGAATAAATCGCAACGTATCCCGTTTAAAATGTTGAATTTAAAAATGTGTTTACTAATCAGTTGAAATTATCAAAAACTGTTAACTTTACATATACGGGACATTTTTAAGTTGATTTTTTTTTTTTTTTTGATTTCCCCTATTTTCCTATTGTTGCTTATTAATCATCAACAGAGATATAGCTCGGGCGCCCGACGAACAGCACCATATTCATATAATTTTTCATTTGAATAAAATCAAAAATAAAAATATTAATATAATTTTAAAGCGTATCCGATTTGAAACGGCGTTTACTATAGTTTAAGTGTAGATAAAATAACTTGTTTTTGTTAAAGTTTATAAAAAAAAAAAAAAAAAAAAAAAAAGTTTATGAACATAAAATAAAAAAAATTCCTTAATAATAAATTAATTTATTTTAATAAATTAAAATAATAACCTCAATTTGAAGAGATGTTTCCGGGTATAGCCCATCATCAGGTAACAACACAGAGTGCACAGCAGAAAATTATCACAACAAAATTTATAAAAATAATTTCTTAAACCATCAAATACCGAGTAGTAATTAAACGTATAAAAATTTTACTCCTTTTTGATTTTTGTTCTGTTTGCAATTTTAATATTTGTTTTAAAAATTCGTCCGTTAAATTCGTTATTATTTTGTAAACAAAATCCTGTTTTTGATTTATTTTTAAAATATTTTACCGCCTTTAATTGTAGTTATACTATCATCCGTCTATTATTTATCTATATAATATACACATGCAGTCCTCCCATTAGATCTCAAGTTATTTCAGTAGTTTAATCAAATTTTTTTATTTGTTTTATTATATAAAATTAGGACATTGTTTCATTATAAAATCTAATGGGGGCCGGCCTAAGAATTACATTGTAAATTTTGATTATTTCATACAAAGTATAGAAGAGAAAGAGACATAACGATATTTTTTTTTTTTTTTTTTTTTTATATATATATCTTGCTATTTTACACCTAGTCTTATCAACTATTTGGTAATCTATGGAATAAGTTAAAATGACATGAATAAGCAACCCAACCAGTGAAGGGTGCTAAAATTAACTTATATATGTGTATACAAAATGCATACACACATATTTTTGCATTCTCATGGACACATACATACCATCACACACGCACATACACCCACACACATCAGCCCACGCACATACACCCTCACACATCAGCACACGCACATACACCCTCACACATTAGCACACACACATATTATTTATACTTTTTTAATTTATAAGAGATCTTGAGGTCGTTTCCTATTCAGCCTACGTCCCTCGCTTGGATTACTCAGCAGTTCTTTTGCTGTACTATTAGGATGTTCTTTCAATCTGGCAGCATATCGTCGGGCAGCAGTTTCTATTTCATTTTTTACAAATTGAACTCCAAGATCTTCATGGATCGTGATATTGGTTATGTACCATGGAGCAGAGATGATCGTGCGTAGTATCTTATTCTGTACTCTTTGCATAATTGAAATGTTGCTGTTTTTGGCACAGCCCCATAACTGACAGCCGTATTGCCAGACGGGTTTGAGAATTTGCTTATAAAGAAGCAACTTGTTTTCAAGAGATACTATTGATCTCTTACCCAACAGCCAGTACAGTTTCCGCAGCTTGATGTTCAACTCATTTCGCTTTGTTGTAATGTGCTTCCTCCAAGTCAAGCGTTTGTCGAGGTGAATACCAAGATACTTTACATCTTCTTTCTGAGGGATCTCCACACCATTCATCATTATATTTCCGGATGAATCGATTCTTCGGTTAGTGAAAACTACTCGAGATGATTTACCTTCATTAATCTTTATCTTCCATAATTTGCACCAAGATGTTACTTTATTGACTGCTGTCTGCAGGTTTTTACGCGCAACTTTTGGACATTTATTTGAACACAAGATCGCTGTGTCATCAGCGAAAGTTGCTATATGAACGTGCGATGTAATAGGAATATCCGCTGTGTAGATCAGGTAGAGAAGCGGTCCAAGTACACTCCCCTGAGGAACTCCTGCTCGAACCGGATATATACTTGATTCGTCATCACCATATTTAATGTAGAAATATCTTTCGTTTAAATACGACCGGAATAATTCAGCTAGTTGATAGGGAAAATGACGTCGAAGTTTTTGCAATAGACCATCGTGCCAAACTCGATCGAATGCTTGGCTTACATCTAAAAATACGGTATCGCAAACCATTTTTCCATCCAGGGATTTTTCAATTTGATGAACAATCCGATGCACCTGCTCTATTGTACTATGTTTTGCTCGGAAGCCAAACTGGTGTTCAGGTATTATCTCTTTGCATTCAACTATAGGCATTATTCTTTTTAACAGTAATTTTTCGTATAATTTAGAAAGTACCGGCAAAATTGAAATTGGTCGATACGATGACGGTTCCGTTGGAGGTTTTTGTGGTTTTTGAACTACAACAATTTGCGACAATTTTAGTTGTATTGGAAAATATGTTAATCGCAGCATTGCATTAAATATGTACGCTAGTAACACCAGTCCTTTTTTTGGCAATTCCTTTAAAACTTTTGCTGTTATTAAATCATAACCTGGTGCTTTGTTAGGGTTCATTGTCCGTATTATACTGTTAATTTCACCTGGTGAGGTCAATTTCATAGGTTTTGAGACATCTTGACAACAGGAATCAGAAATTAACGATGTATCAACAGGATGTGACTTAAATATATTGGAAAAATATTCGCCGAACAGTTCCGCTTTTTCAACATCAGCACGAGCCCAGCTACGATCCGGTTTCCTTATAGGGCAAACAGATGGTTTTGGTCCTTTAAGGTTCCGAGCAGCTTTCCACAAAGAGAAATTATGTTGCGCTAGAGGTGATAAACTGATCAGTTGTTTATTGAGTGATTTATTCTTTAAATCCTGCAACAAACGTTTAACGAGTTTCGTCTGTTTGTTCAATGCAGTTTTATGCGCAGGGTTTCTGAATATTTGCCACTGCTTCCTCAATTTTCTACGTAGATTTACCTCTGCTTTGATGTGTTGGGGATAATAAAGCACCGGTTGACATTTGTTAATTATTGTTGTAGCCTTCCAAGCCGACTGTTGAGTGACCTTAATGAAACGATATTAACTTCAAAAGTTTAATAGTTTTTAAAAGGCGGCTTAACAACTTTAAAAGAGCAAATAAATTACACTATCCCGGGTAAGTTAAACCCGATATAGTTGCTGAGACTAGTTCGTTTAACTTGCGATGATACTGAGTGAGTAGTGATGGTCGCTGTAAACTACAGCATTGTAGCCAGGTCTGCACGGCTAAAGCATATATGATCAACGCCTAGTCCGCTATAATTTTGTCACAATACCCCCTTAGATCTAATATATTTTGTTTCGGCAAAGATCAGTTTTTTTTTGCTTTTCTGAGTTAGTGTCTTCATTAAAGATTTTTTTTTAAATTTCTGAAATAACCCTCATTTGTTGATAAAATTTTAATTTTTTTTTTTTCGAATCATTTTTACGACTGTGATGCCCAAAATTTTTATTCTACTCAAGTCCATTGATTTCCGCAAAAGAATGTTATTTTAAAAATTGGTAACTGTACTTACCGAACGGTTTTTTCATATATAAACGACATGCACGGACCAGGGTTGGATCACATTTGATATGTCTACGCGACTACATCTTTTAGCTTACCTCCTTTTGTTCAATTTTCCATGTAGAATCTGTTGCTATTCTACGCATTGTTCTTTTTCTTTCGTCATTAATTAATTTCCCATAAAGCGCTCATAATCCCCGATTCTAAAAGTCCTTTACAGGCTATCACATTTAACCTTTCTGCTCCCTCTCCCGATTATGCAACACTACACTTTCTCATTCATGATTTTTTCCTCCTCCATTCGATCGAGATCTATTTTCTGTGGACTCCTGGTTATTTGGGTATTGAGAGCAATGAGGTGGTTGATCCCTTAGCCCAGTTTTTCCATTTTCAGGGGGCACATTTTTGGGCACATTTTCAGCCCATGTATAATATTGCTCTTCTTTCTTCAGTCGCTCATTCGTAATTATGGCTCAACTCCTATTCTTCTTCATAATCCTGCCTATATTTAATCTCTCTATTCAGCCATCTCTTCAGTTTCATTCATGGTTTTCTTGATACTCGCTCTCTCTTAAACGCTCTATAATCCCTGCTATTTATCGCCTTCAACCATAGTCTTCTTCCTGCATATCATTCTCTCGGTTTTCATCTGCATCTATTCCATTTTTCCCTTTTCACTGCCTCTCCATATGTATTCTTTGAGAATATCATGTTTTATTTGAATGTGCGGCTTTCTCTGCCGAGTAATTGTCTTTTTATTCTTACCTATTAAAAGACTTGATATCGCCACTACCAGTAGTGAGAGTGTGTCACTTCGAGGACACAAAGAGTTCCCGCCAGCACTAATTAGGCCCCTCGGAGTGTGAGAACTAGAGCGCTTTTTTCCCACGGTCCACCTATAGCCACTGCCGCCGCCGCAAAGTGTGCCGCCCGGTCCCACACGCGCATCGGTCGTTACCGCGCTTTTTTCAAAATTCCGGGCGTATATATTCTAGCCGGGTTCCAAAAATTAGGCTATCCGATTGGGTGTGCAGCCCCATGCACGCGCTTTCCTGCGCGCGGCGCTTTTTACCATTATGTGTATGTATTATCTAGTCCTCCACTTGTAATATATGTAGCATAAATTTTAATTTTAATTTTCGGGAGTTTGTAGGGGTAAAATTTTGGCAGAGTGTTAAAAACGTTCGAAACTCAACAATTTGAACCTAAATTTTAAAGGAGATTTTCCGAGTCGTGCTCTGTTCCAGGATTTTTTTTTTAAACATTTTATTTTTCAGAAGAATACCTGATGGTTTCATCAGTCGAATGAGGGCGGGCGGGTGTGCTGTTTGCGATAGGTGTTATGCAAGCGCGACTTAGCGGTTGTAACGGAAAAATATTTGAATATTCCAATGATCCAATGAGCGTTAGCGCGGGGTGTAGAGGGTGAATTCCAGATGTTCGTTTGATGTTTTTATTATTACTATTATTATTTTTAAGGGGAATTTTTGAACGTTCCAGAACCGAAAGAACCGCGATTTTTCGGTGTTTTGTTTTATTTTTATTTTTAACGGAAATATTTGAATGTTCCAGAAACTGGTTGAAGCTGTCACGGGGTGCAGGGGGGAATTCTAGACGTTCGTTCGAAATTAACTAACCGATTATTTACGTACACCCTAACACGCCACCGATAAAATCCTGATCGTAATCGCTACGCTTTCACACGCAAACACACACACGTTTAATATTTTTATTTTCAACGGATATTTTTAACTGCTACCCCCGAGAAATGGCGACTTTTAAGTGGTGGACGATTGCATCATCCAGATGGAAGATAGTTACATCGGTCGTTTGTTCACGGCCAAATGAAAGGTCCACATCTAGACGTGCACTATTTCAACCTGTTCGACTATCTCATTAATTTATACCCTTCGTTTAGTTCAGAGCGGCCGTGTTTGAGCGACATTGCTAAATACATTGTGATAGCAGGTGTTCGAGAGCTATTTTGAACAGTATGTCTGAGAAAGTCTATATTCCCGCGGTGTATAACGCTAATCACTATAGCAAAATTAGAAAGGAATAGAATACCAGCTGTGCACTACGCCACCACCACATTTAATTTAGATTCAAATATTAAAGGTAAACAAATAAAACAAAAATCACAATATTATTAAATGTATTAAAAATCGCTGACTAGTTTCGGCTACAACAGAGCCGTAATCGTAGCTTTTGTAATAATAACATTAAATTGGTAAACACAATTACTGACGATATAAGATTCGATATATTGATTTGTTTAAAATTAAAATCGATATTTTAAATATTCGAAATCTGTATAAAATTAACAAGCGATAAACAGTAGAAATATAAATATAAAAATATATAATATATAAACAATAATAAAAAATAATAAAAAATATAAAAATAAAAAATAAAAAATAAAAATGGTAAGATAATGTACATTTTAGAAATTTAAACCGTCTAACTTTAATATAGAATTGATAATAATATAAATGACTAACTTGAAAATCTTAAATTTTAAATTTTAAACAATGGATTTTGTGTTGGTAACTGAATATTTATTAATTTCATTTCTTTGTATTTATTTATATAAAAACTTTCAGCAAAATCTAACATTTTTACGTTTTTGATAATTTTTAATATTTCCAGATCGTTTTCTAGTTTATTATAGATGCTGTGTTTATTTATTATTAGATGTTCTGCGAATTTAGATTTTTCTAAGTAGCCGTATTTATGTGCATAAATATGTTCTTTATATCTTATTAAGAACGATCTTTTTGTTTTTCCTATATAAATCTTTTTACATGTATTGCATGTTAGTTTGTAAATACCCGGATTATTATATTTGTTTATTACATTTTTAATTGAAAGATTTTTAATATTAATTAGTTTATTATATAGATTATTATTAGTATTATATGCTATTTTAATATTGGTTTTATTGAATGATTTTGTTATTTTGTATAGGGATGGATGTATGTATGTAAACTTACACCATATATTATAATTTTCGTTATTATTGTAATTTTTTCTTTTATTTTTGTATTTTAAATTTTTATTGTATATTGTGTTTAATTTATTGACAAAATGGTCGTTATATTTATTACTGACTGCTATATGTTGTAATATATTTATTTCTTTAGATATGGTTGTTTTATTTAATGGAGTTTTATGGATTCTATGTAAGTATGCTAGTAATGGTAACTTTTTATGTGTATACGGATGATTTGATAAGTTATTAATAATGGTGTCTGTTTGCGTATTTTTCCTATATATGTTATATGATATTGTATTATTAGAAATATTTATGTTTAGATCTAAATAGTTAATAGTATGATTTCCTATTTCAATGGTATAATGAAGATTTTTGTTCTTGAAATAGGAAATCATACTATTATAAATATTCAGTTACCAACACAAAATCCATTGTTTAAAATTTAAAATTTAAGATTTTCAAGTTAGTCATTTATATTATTATCAATTCTATATTAAAGTTAGACGGTTTAAATTTCTAAAATGTACATTATCTTACCATTTTTATTTTTTATTTTTTATTTTTATATTTTTTATTATTTTTTATTATTGTTTATATATTATATATTTTTATATTTATATTTCTACTGTTTATCGCTTGTTAATTTTATACTGATTTCGAATATTTAAAATATCGATTTTAATTTTAAACAAATCAATATATCGAATCTTATATCGTCAGTAATTGTGTTTACCAATTTAATGTTATTATTACAAAAGCTACGATTATATGGCTCTGTTGTAGCCGAAACTAGTCAGCGATTTTTAATACATTTAATAATATTGTGATTTTTGTTTTATTTGTTTACCTTTAATATAAATATCGAATAAGTTATCACAACTGTATGAATATGAATCAAAATATTAGATTCAAATGTCGTTCATGCTACATCGTTTTTTCAAATTCGAAGCCTAAGTATGGAAATTTCAAAAATTACCCCAAGTATAATATTTAAAAGCCTGAATCTAACCTAAGCGCCGTTCACAACCCGCACCTATAAAAGATCTCGCATACGTTTAAGTAGACACCGCCGCGATAGAGCACAAGCCGTTCCCTCGCACAAATCTTCTGCTGTTAGTCTCCATGTCATTCATAATATTATTTTCCACGTCTAAGTATTATAGAATTAGCTTAAGTATTTTTATATCTCCGATCCCATTGCAAAAGCGCACCGTCCATTCCCACGCTTATATCCAACATAACTTTAGCCGCCGTGAAAGCGCACCCACCATTTGTTCAAACTACCATGTTTTTTCTTTTTTTTTTAATATCTAGAAGTCTAAGTATAATACTTAAAGCTTGAAAGTCTCCGCACGCCTTTTCCTACCTATAGTTGGATCCCGCGCATATATCCAACATAGCGTTAGCTATCGTAAAAGCGCACGCATCGTTCGTTCGCGTTTTTTTTTTTTTAATATTTCGAAACCAGCAGCCTAAGTATATTTTTTTCACTTCCAATCATTTCTTCCAACCGTTCATAATTTTGTATTTTTTTTTCCGACTCTAAAAATAAATCTGTCGATGTCTTCACCACTATGAATGCGCACAGCATGTTCCCGCATACTCGTCTGCTGTCGATAGTTCCCCTATCATTCATAATAATTTTTCAAGTCTAAGTATTATAGAATTAGCCTAAGTGTATTTTTATTTTCTTTCGCTACACAAATATTTTTTTCGAGATCTTTCGTGTGATATTTACACGCATGCAGGCAAGTTGCCATGCCGTTGATTTCGATGGTGTGGCGCTGTCAGTGAGTCTGCTGGGATTTTACCCTTCGCATCTTCTTTTTGTAGAATCCGGTTCACATGTACACACCTACACAATCATACTTAAGCCAAAGAACACTTGACAACTTCATTCATCTGCGTATGTAACCAACTATCACCAAAGGAATGTGGTTTTTTTAATGCAACCTTCCCTTTTCAAAGGCCTCCATCGAGCTAGAAAATCGAACGGATCTATTCAGGCATTCAGTATTAGTGTTATGTTAAACGTGTGGAATTTGTTGAAGCTGTGTGTTTCACGCGTTATTAAAAAATTGACAAGAACGTTAAAGTCAATAATTTCATATGTTTTTTCTCCTTTTCTTTCTCTCTTTATTTTTTGTCATTTTTCTCTCATTTTTATCATTATTTTTTTCTCTCTTTTTTTAGTAAAAATATTAAAATAATAATCAAACATGAATAACAATACCGAATCGATTGATATTAAAGCCGACGAATTTATTCAGAATTAATTTTCGAGTGATAGTGGCTCGCATACGACTTCGTCACCATACATCAGAAGAATCCACATCTTTTGTACGTAAAGTCGTTGGTCCTGTATTATTATCAGAACAAGTAGATTTAGCTTTTTATAGATTGTGATTATAGTTTTTGAGCAACCGAACTAGCAATGATCGATATGTCTGGCGGAAAGTGTTTGCATACGCTGTATAAGCCAAGCAGAGCATGACATGCACCAAAAATGCCGCATTTACTATGTTCTTCGGTGAGTCATTACTTGAAAAACCCTTCATTATATCCCTTTCGGGATGAAATATTCATGGCATGCGATATATTCACGATATTATCCAAAAAACCGAGGGCTCGCGTATATATTTTAACGGTATATGCTAAACTTACACTAATGGAACTTAAAGTTTTTCGAGTATCTAGTATTGATGATTTATATCAAGAATACTCTGGTATAGGCAATTTGGTAACTTGTAAACATCATAATGAGAATGATAGTTTTCATTGTGCAGTGAAAAACGTTATGGTGATGAAGGCATGGTATGATCATGTTATCCAACCTCCTGAAGCTTATGAATAATCTCAATATAAATGATTTAAGTCAGTTGTTCATTACAGCCACCAAAGAACTGATAATTACATTATTTCCAAGTTGCGTTGAAGATATTTATACATTTTTACCAAATAGATTAAAACAAGATAAAATCACTTCTACCATGCTAAGAGCATGAACATGATGAAGAATATAATATCGATGACGATACATTACGACAGAGTACTCGAAATTGTATGAAAGTAAAAGACCATAGCGATTGCCAACGTACAATTCGCGCGGATTAAAAATTCATTCATTCGTTCTATTGTATATATTTTTGTATGTATTTTTTCCTATTCCCTCGATAACTGTTTGTTCGTTTTTTATGTTTCGACAATCAGTTTGTAAATATATTTTTATACATATGTAAATATTATTTATACATATTTGTATATATTTTTCCCTCGACATTGTTCCTTCTATTATATATATTTTTCCGAAATATTTTTTTCGACTTTTTCGATACAGTTTATTTATTTCTCTCCCTCTCTCTCTTAACTTAAAAATACTGGTAATGACGAAATTTACAAAACTCCGAAACAGTTGTGTGTAAAGTGTAGATAATTATTGTTTAATTTTCCAATGTAATCCCGCATAATTTGGTCATATCTTTTTAGATTAAAAAATTATATTTTTGTCTGTAATGCACCATTTTTTCTGTAACAAGCGAATCTAACTGTTCAACTTTTTCACGTACAACAAGTATTTCCGCAGCTATGATAGTTTTCATCAATTTTTTAAGATACAACCTCAGACCCTGAGTGTTCTCTTAAAATTTTTTAAAATCTTTCGTAGTCTCATTTTTATAAAAATACATGTTCAGTCCACTTGTTATTTAATATTTTTTATTCCGTAAATATTTTTCGCGGTATATATGAGTTCGTCAATGAGATGTTGATCAATTGTATAGAGAGACAGGGAGAAAACCTGGTATTTTACGAGACACAGCATGTTCGAAGAAAAAACGCGATAACAGGAGCAGATCAGGAATTGCAACCGCCGACACTAGATCCCCTGTAGTTCACAATATTTTTTTCTCTGTGTTATGAAATTAGCTTAAGTATATTTTTATTCTTTCGCTATGCAAAAACTTTTTCAAATCTTTTGTAATATGCATTGCACATAAATGTATGCTACAGACACTTGCCGCTTCATTACCACGAATCTATCTATACGCTCATTGTTATTATTCTTATCATAACATAGTTTTTCCGGAAATCGTAGAGAAATTATCTTCACTTCGTTCTTACCATGTGCTTTATTTCCAAAATTCAAATCATGCGTAATTATATTAGAATCAGCCTAAATATATTTTACTCGTAGTATTTTCAAAATTAATCATCACCTTACAAATTATTAACTCATTTTCCGATCGTACATAATACTTTTTTTTATTATTATTTCATTATGTCTCTGTAAGAAATCAGGATATTATTCGTATTAATCATTCACCTTCTCATTATACCTTAGATCTCCCATCAAACAATTATTTTTTAATCTATCATATCTATTATTTTTTATCGCTTAAATTTTTCCTTAATGCGCAAGTGTCCTAATATTATTAAAACTGATTTCACTAAAAAGAAAAAAAAAAGAAAAGATAATTCGGAGAGGAAACTAGCGAGAACCGAAACTGCGAAGAAAAGAATAACAGTATGAATTAAACGACGACAATAAAGACGTAAGGCAATAGAAAGTCATAAAGCCAATGTTTAATGAAAGGTACAGGGTACAAAGACAGATAAAAGGAACGATCATTGGAAGGGGCAAAGAAGTAAATGAAGAGTGGCTGGAATAAGGGTAAATTATTAAATTATTTTTAATATCCGTATAAATACGAACAGAATAAATATCATAATTATTGCGAACGGAAAAGCAAACGGAAGATAAAGTTACGAGGATAATTAGAAAAAAAAAATAGACGTTAGACAAATTCGATTTATAACGTACCGAAAATTGTATATATATTTAAAATCGAATTATTCTCCTAGTTTCGATGTTTACGGTTTTATTAACTTTTTTCTTTTCCATTATCTGTTTTCACTTCAACTCGAGACACTTGTTGTCGCCGATAGTTTAATTTCACTTAGCTATTCTGCTGTAATCGATAAATGTCGCTGTCCTGTAGTTCAGGCTCTACTTTTATTCTTTTATCGCGATATATTCCTTTCCTGGCTCTTTTGATTGCTCACTTTTCATGTAAGTATGTAATCTTAGTTGTGTTTTTTTACTATTTTCACATAGAATCGCTATTTCCCTATAACCCAGTTGAAGTTCACTCTATTGCGGTGGTTTGCAATTACAATTCATCCAAACAGACCGGACCACGAAGTTGTTTATTATTCAAGGAACGGTAAAACATTAAAGCGTCATTAGTTGAGCTCGTGTAAACTGATGCCTTTAAAAGCGCTGAAAAATGATTTTGTTATTTCGAAAATGACAAAAAGATGGCGGGTAATTTTTCGAAATTTAAATAATGACAAAAATTTCGTGCAATTTCCTTTATAGACATTTTTAAATTTCCATTTTCTTTCACATTGATTTTTAAATTTTTTTAAAATTTGTCAAAAAAAGTGTCTTCTTAATTATTGTGTAATAGCGCGATTGTGCGTCGAATTGATAATTCCATTTCAACATTTTTCCGGCTTAAAGATGTACCGGGAGAGAAGTCATCGCTACTTACACATATGCACATAAACAGAGTGACTGAAAAATAGCGAAAGAATACGATATATTAAATTCTATATTAATGAGTAACCGATAGAAATAGTACCGCAATTAGACTCTTTTCTAATCGGTTTTGACTCTTTCGATACTTAATATTCAGTTCTGTTTTAAAATTATTCACCTGTACGTATTTAACCCGAAACGTAGATAATATCTGTAATTTCTGATAACGCAACGGTCGACGCGAATATAACATATTCCATCAAAGGCACACATTCGCTACCCAGTCAGAGTGAATGGTTAGCTCGATAAAATCAAAAATATTCTTTACTTCTACTTAACGCAATCAAAATAATTGCACTAAAATTGCACCTGTATTTATCGAATTCATTATGTACGCGCAAATTATGACTAAGCCTTTTGAAAATTTTGAAAATTGCGCTTTTCTGTTACAATTTGCTCTATTTATTCGGAAACGAGCTGAAGATGTTATTATTTCACTTAAAGGGAAGATTCTGCTTTAGAAGATCAAAAAAAACGATTTTTTTTTATTACCTAAATCGATAGATAAACTATCCGAGAATATAATCTCACAAAGTCGCAGATGTCAATTCGAAGTACTTCTGGAGATGGATATAAAGCTGAACGAAAAGGAGCGTCGAGCAGGTGTACGCACATTCAGTCACGCTCAGGGGCTCTTTCCAACCTTGTCTCTTCTACTTCGCTATAATAGTTACCTGTATACGTGTTTCGAGCTTCTGTTTAGCTAGGCTCAGGCGCTCTCGCCGCCCTTCTATCGACAAGAAGCGGCTAACGGAAAGTATCATAAGAAAAAGATAATAATTTATTATGGTCCGGCAATTAGAAGAAATATTGATTCTGTCCGAGAAATGAAGAAATCCGCGATAGCAACGCTAGATCATTATTACTCCGCAGCCATAAATCCCCTCGACAGGAAAATCGTCCAACAGGCATCGATAGATGTTGGTGTGAATGGCGCAAAGCTGATTGTACCAATCAGATAGGATCTTTTGAGCGCCCTGCTCGATCGATTGACGAAAAAATAGAGAAGCACATTCGCGCGAATTATGAAGAACTATTAAATGACGATCACGTTTAAGCGGTCACACGCAAAATTCAAACGGAGGTCGTTCAACTCAATGGTCTGGCGCATCAATCTGAAGCACCTGCATTCCGGGCAAAAAGTCTCTGAAATAGTCGCCTACACTTGGGACTGCGCAGGCATGTTCAACGACGGATATTCAACGATTTTGAATACTATGCAGTTGCTGCATTTGAATATTGCTCAACAATGCAAAATGTTTGCTGATACCGCTGACGCGTAACGGACCGATAGGGAGAACAGGCGCCAGTTACTTAGCACCGAAGGATCTCGTATAGATCGTACACTCGCACAAATGTCTCAAAATGAGTTTTTTGAGGAAGCAGAAGGACTACTGTATGGGGACCAAGAGTAGCTCATTAGTCAATCATTAGCGTAAGAAAGAAAGATTTATATTTATTCTTATTGAAAACACTTTAAAACGCGTTTTCTCGAGTTTTCGATTTTTCTGAATTGGCGGGTGGTGCGGTAGCAAAAAACATAAATGACCCTTTGAACTAAAATGTATTCTCTTCAGCATTTTGAATTGTCTTCTATGCGAACTAACAAAATTGTTAAAAAAGTATTTTTAGAACCTTTTTTACACGACATAAATTATTATTTTTTTTTCTTGTTGAAAAAGCACCTTTTTCTTTTTAAACCGGAAAAAGTCATAATTTCGTAATTATTTTTACTTTTTTTCAGTTCACCCAGAAGGAAAATGTACGATAATTAGAAATTTATTTGGTTGTTACGTTTTTGACGAGAATTACAAACTGCATCTTTGCGGCCAATTGCAAACTACAGTATAGCAAGGCGTTCTGGAAAAAGCTTCATTGCTCTGCAGTTTATTTTTATATCCACTTAATAAAAATTATTTATTCACTTCAAATACGCCAAAAAAAATATACCCTAAAGAGTTCCCTGGGTTAAGTGGTTTTTTTATCTTCCAGAAAAGTTCCTCAAAAACGAAGGTTTTTTAGGTTTTCTAAAACAGGATCCCCCTTAATAATTCATTTCGTTTTTAAATTTTTTCCCGTAAAATTACAGAACCAAACTGTGAAACCTTTCACTCAGACTCTACGATTTTTTCTCCAGCCCGATATAATAAATGAAATAACTTGAGAAGTAAAAAAAAAAAAAAAAATATCTGCCTCGGAATAATGAAAATATAGGACAATGTATTCTAGAGTTATTGATAAAATTCGATCGAGCTACGCAGATGTTAATGTTTCCACAGACCGTCCCAATCGTGGAAAATCCGCAAAAGATCGGTAAAATTAAAGAATGCTGTGAAAGTTGGAGAACGAAACGATATTTTGTTAATTGTTTTCGATCTCGACAATTATCGATGCAGGTGCAAAAACATTAGAGACGCGATGTATATATTTTTCGAAATTTAATAATGGCCGACTTCGTTTTCCTTAAAAGATACGTTTTTGAAATTAGTTAAATTCTGTTCCGTAAAATGTATTATAACATATGGCAAACATATCCGGCAGGAAGAAAGGTAAAATTTTTTTAAAAAGTTTTTTACCTATAAACGTAAAACTCGTCGCAACCATCAAATATATAGTTGACGGAGCGTATACATTTTTATTGTACTTTGAAAAATGTGTTCCGTACACTTTCAGAAATATGCATTCAAAGAGCGAAATCGGGAAATTTTCGATTTAGATTTTCCACGACTTTCAAAAATTCGGCTTTTCCCATACATTACGAAAAAAAGTTGAAAATTCTTTGCGCGACCTAATAAAACTTTCCTATAGCTTATTTCCAGAATAAAAATAGGAAACATCGAGAGTTCCGAATTAAACAGGCATGTTCGCACACTTTTCTATCTGCAAATGACATATTTTAAATGGGAAAAAGAATCTATTACTTGTATAAACTGTTTTTTTTTCTTTTATTTTTTTTTTTTTTTGTTTCTAGCCAACTGTAAAAGAAATAAAAATAGGCAAAAAACAGCTTTTCTTTCTGTATCATGAAAAGATCTGCGAATAAATTAATGCCTCCTCTGCCGTTTTTGTTGTTTATTTTCACATTTTATCGGTCTAACCCATCGATTCGGAAAGAAAAAAAACTAAGTTCCTCGACGGCACTGACTTCAAACATATTTAGCAAATTTCCAAATCCTTTTTTTTTTTTTTTTTTTTTTTTATTTGTCCCTCGCTCGTAAACTACGTACATTAACTCGGAACATGAATTTTCCCATACTTTTAGTGTGTAACAGCTGGATTTCAACAAAGACCCGAACGAAACATCGCTGCCTGATTGCGCCTGCTTTACCCGGATAAATACGGTTTAAAAAATAAAAAAAAAAGGACAATAAAGAAATAAATGAAATAAAATAAAAACCGATTTTTAATGAAAAAAATAGTTAAAAATATACGCCACTTGTTACTTTTATCGCTATTACGGTTCACACCCAGGCGAGGTACTTTTTTTGTAGAGTTATTTACCAGCGATAATTTAGGCTAGCGAAAATCCATACCCAGCAGCACAATATGACATATATATATATATATTAATTATAACGTAATTCTTAGGCTATCCCTCATAAAAAAAAAAAGGCCACAAAAAATGTCCCAATTTTATATAACGAAAAATGTCCTAAATAGGATTTTTGTGATTATGTTATTATATTCCTATAGAATTACGTTGTAAATTTTGATCATTTTATACAAAGTATAGAAGAGAAAGAGACAGAAATGTAAGCAGGAGAAGTCAAGGGGCACAGCCCCTTGCGAGATCAAAATGGCCGAGTTATATATTATTACAAATTGACTATTGCGTCCCTGATTTCGGGTGCCCGTGTTACAAATTGACTTTTCTTTAGCAGTTCGGGCTCGCCAGTGTAACAAATTCTTTAACTTTTCTAAGTCCCTGCTTCCGGGCAGCTAGAGTCACAAATCCTGACTTTTCCCTTCGATGTCTTTCTCTTCCGTAAGCCAGTCACACGGAGATGAAGATAAAAAATAACGAGCATTAGGCTTTTAAAACACGTGTAATTTTTTACGCGGCACATAAATGATATCCAAAAAAAAAGGTTAACTTCACCGCATGGCGCTCTTCGTAACGCGCGAAAAAACGGTATCGATCGACTAGATGAACGAACAAAAAAAAATAACGTGGTAACTATCAATTACGACTACGGCGACCAGAAATATAAGCGAACGAACAATGTGTTCCGTGCTACGGCGATAAAGGCTACGCAGAAGTTTCTAGAAGAATACTTCTGCGTCGATCACCGCACTTACTGCCCTGCCTGACTTTTGGCGGGATACATTAAAAATCTCCGCTCGCTCAATGTCATTCGCCACACTGTTCGGATGCGCGCTTTCGCCGCAAGCACATGTCACTGCCTTAGCCCTCGACCACAACTACTACACAGACACTAGTGCAGTATCATCCCGGTGCAACTGATCGAACGAACAGGCACGGGATTTTCGGTTTTGGCCGAGTAAGCATACTTGACAAGGCAAAGCGACGGCTAAAAAGAACGATGTCCGAGAGATCGTGAATTAATGATATTTCAGAGAATATTTTCTAACTCGGACATCGTTAAAAGATAGCGCTGCAAGTACCGAATCCGTATCACTGCCCCACCCCAATTTCCATCCAAAACGGAAGTTTTTGGATGAAGACCAAGGTGTGAAAGAATTTACGGATTCGGAGCATCCAGTGTTGAACCACAGAGCTCTAAACATAACGCTACCGTTCAGATTCACCCATTCCTCAAACATACCACACGCATACCGCACAACGGCATTGGAACGACTAAACAAATACAAACAAATAAATAAATAAAATTGCGGAAAAAATCAGAATCTCCACACGACTAGAGCTATGCATGTCCTCACAGGGACCAAACGAATATCTACTAACAACATTAATTCAGAAAATATCAAAAAGATTATTATCACCCATGACTACAACGGTGGACGAAACTCCAACAAAATCTATTAATAACAAACGATACTTGAATAGGGCTAATAATGACCTCAAGTCATCTTATCAAAACGAAGTACTAAGACCATATTCAATAAACTGAAGTGTACGGTGAAATTTCAAAATAACCATCATTAAGACAACAGAAAGATCACAAGCCTTGCATGTACCCGAGCCACCGAAAATCAATTCCTAAAAAAATACTATGCCACCACGGCCCAAAATGGTGCACTCGGATACCATGCGAAGTGCGGAAACACCCCCATTGGCCTACCACAAGAGAAAATGAGAGCCCCCCTTTCGACACCCCTGACCAAACATGCACGAACGTGTAACCGAGCCACCCTGTATATAATTGTAGAGGTGGTGCGCGGCCACGTCCGACACATGGGACCCCCCAATTGGCTTATCCCAGACAGACACCCCTACATATCAGATGAAAACCAACTTCCTACCATTACCTAGCATGCCTTCCCACGGCGCATGCCACCGGAAATTAAATTAAAAACCAACAAAACAAGACAAACAAAACAAAAAAAAAAATGTCTGAATACTTAGCAAAATTGCATTTCTAGTCGTGGGCACTCACACTCGCACAATAACACAACAAGAAAATTTCTGAAAAATTATACATTATATTAAGACGTCATTAACACGTTCCGCTACCCGCCGATCTGCCTGCGACATCGGAGGTTCAACAAAACAATTCACCTATACATAATATTGACCGCAATCACCAAAATAAATATAAACAAACTAACTATAAATGTTTACCGTAACGTAACGAAAATTTACAATTCCCTACGCCGCATATAGTGAACGATTTACGGTGCCGAGGTGTTAAAAATAATATGGCGACATTCCATTAATTCTCACCCACACCTCACTTATACTCGGGAAATAGGATCCAGAGTGGTGACCCGTGAGTAACTTTGACTCAAAGATGTTTAGACAATAATGACGGAAGAAAAGCAAGTTTTTTTTTTTTTTTTTTTTTTTTTTTTTTTTCGGAAAAAAACTGCAAGACCGCTATCCGAAGCAAAATGCCCAGATGATACATACCTCTTCTCTTAATTGTTATTTTTATTATTTCTCAAGATTAATAAATGTCTAACGGACGAAAATTCGACAAGTCGAGTACACATTCACCAATCGGATGCGCATTGCCTCGATTAAGTCGATGTAAATAAACAAACTCCATGATTAACGGCATCAATTTTGCTCATACATGGATGTGAATACAATTTTATTCTGTAAAATGTTCGCGAGCAGAACTTAAATTGAACGTGAAGAATCGAGACTTACAGAGTGAAAATAAACTGGAACAAGTAAACAACACTTCCCGTGCAAACTTGTACATGCATTAATGCGTGAATATAATACTAGCGAATATATAAATAATGACTTCCCTGTTTGCCAAATCTGTCCTGTAAACGATCTCAACAGATACCAATCATGCTAGGATCTCGCGACCCCGGAAACTACCCCCCGTACACCGACTATCACCCGGAACAATAAACCGACTTTATGACGCCAGAGCACAACAAAGGGATGTTAAGAAAAAACTCTGTGAAAACGTGAAAAAACTTGACTTTCCGAGTCGCACTGATTCACACGTACCCAGACGCACCACGGTCGCGGCCAGATGTTATTACAAAATGGAGCACCTCTATAATAGGTTCCGTGGAAACATACGCCGTGGCCGCCTCCAAGTACGCCGCCAGATGTTATAGATGAATAGGATCGCCTTTCTAACAGGACTTTATATTTGACGAGCACGCCGATTGTTCCCGATAGCGATATACGTAAATAGCTCCGCGAAACCGCGAGCTCCCTTAATTGGTATTGTCAAACAGGACAAGGCAAACAACAAAAAAATTATACGGAAGAAAATTCTAAAAAAATAAAAAAATTCGTTTAGAAAATTTATTTACGAGGGAAGTATTTTCACTTTTATATATATATTTTCTTTTTTTTTATGCGGGTCTTAAATCGATGATATTGCGTATTACGTAATTGTTTTCGCGAGTAAGATCTTTTAGGTAATATGCGTTTTTTCGCCTTATTAGATAGGACATGGTTCTTTATATATATATGATCTCCTACGTTATATTCCCTTATGTTATTCTTTTCTACCTGCTTTTTTCGGCGCGCATTATTGAGGCGTTCTAATCGAGCTTTTATTGTTTCTATGATACTCTCATGAGTTTGTCTATTCTCCACCTCCGGAAACGCAATTACTTCGCTAATGAGATGACAATGATTCTCTCTATAAATCACCTCACTCGGAATATATCCGGTAATAGTACTCGGGATGTTATTGAAACATGCCTCGATTCCCGCGAGATGTGTCAGCCAGTTGGTGTGACGTTTATGACACAAACACCTGATTGACTTACCTAATTCAAAGTTGACCCTTTCGGCCGGATTGTCTTTCGGGCAATAGGCGGCTATATGCCGCACTTCGATGTCCCTACTCTCGAAAAAGGCGAACCAGCGCTGACTAGTAAATACTGTGGCGTTGTCCGAAACGATAGTGTTCATTTTTCCTACTGTACTGATAAAATGATTCACCTTCGATATTAAATTTACACTCGTTAGCCTCTTCATTGGGTAGAACTTAACGTATTTTGAAAAAGTGTCATATAGTACAAATATTTGGTTCATCCCTTTTACAATGGGCAACGGGCCAAAAACATCAACCGCAACGATGTCAAGTGGACCTTGCGGGGAGTAGCTTGTTAAAGGACCGATGGATTTCGCCGTATATGGTTTTGTTTTTTTGCATAATTCACAACGTTTAATTACTTTATTGATCGTATTTCGCATCTTTAAAAAATGACATGTACGGGAGATCAGCAAATAAGTACGGAGCTGTCCAGGGTGCGCGTATTTAGTATGTGTTAACCAGATCAGCTCCTCGACATGTGCACTAGGTATACATATCCGCCACAATTCACTTACTCTACTGCGGAAAAATAATAAATCCTTATGTATGCGATAAAATCTGCGCAATTTCTCTATACATTCAATATTTTTTATAACACATCCCCAAGATTTATCTGCTCGCTGGCCCTCTGCAAGATTACGGAACAATTCCTTAATTATACTTTGAGTAGACTTGTTGAAAAAGGCAATTAACGCAACATCACTGTTTATCTCGGGAATATTACCTAGATTTCGTGTTAGCATATCCGCGACAACGTTTTCTTTCCCGGGAACATACTCCAGTCTCAAATCGAAGTTTTGTAGATAAAGAGTCCACCTTGTTAGGCGTGCATTTTGCCACCGAGATTCTTTTTAAAAACTTTAAACTTTTATGGTCAGTCATTATTATTATCGGATATCCCTCAATGATTATGCGAAACTTTTTTAAACAGAAAATGGTGGCCAACAACTCTTTTTCAGTTGTAAAGTAGTTTCTCTCTGCACCTGTTAGCAGCCGACTCACGAACATGATCGGCCGCGGATCACCTTGCTCGTCTAATTGCGATAGCGAGCCACCAACCGCTCGGTCGGACGCGTCAGAACATACAATGAATTCTTTCTTATAATCAGGAGTTTGTAATTTAATGTGTTCAGCGAACGCATCTTTGAATTGCTGAAACGCTCGATCATGTTCCTCGTCCCAGACAAACGGGACCTTATTACTAACTAATACTGATATAGGTCGGATAATCTCTGCATATGACTTTATAAATTTACGGTAAAAATTGCACATGCCGAGGAATGACATGACCTGATCTCGATTGTTTGGAGGAGGAAAATTTTTTATTTTCGCTATCTTTTCCGACTGCATAGACACTCCCGAAGTAGTTAATCGATATCCCACGAAATTTAGCTCATTTTGTTCTACCGATTTCATTTTATTTTCGAGATTCTCCACGTTCTCGCCAAGCTCTGACCAACGTTCTTTCTCTTCCTCTAAATTTTTTTCTATTCGTACCACGGCGGACGACAAACCCCCTATTTTTTCATTTGAACTGCTTTCCACATCCTCTACTCTCTTCACCTTTACAGCCAACTCCTTGACATAAGAGGTTAAATTTCTGTTTTTTTCCTCTACTTGTTCCACTTTATTACTTACTACTTCATATTTTTTTTCAATTTTATTAATCTCTCTCGTTAAATCCTCTTTAAATTCTCGAATGCTCCTTTGCATCTCATCTCTTAATTCGTCTGATTTTTTATCCAGATGTTCGAACATTTTTTTATTTTCGTCGGTTTTTTTATCCAGATGTTCGAACATTTTTTTATTTTGATGTTCGAACATTTTTTTATTTTCGTCGGTTTTTTTATCCAGATGTTCGAACATTTTTTTATTTTGATGTTCGAACATTTTTTTATTTTCGTCGGATTTTTTATCCAGATGTTCGAACATTTTTAAAATATCCCTCATGTCGGGTATACTCTCTTCCGTATCAGTTGTTTTTTTTTTTACTAGGAAAGATGGACCTGGATCAGTAAATCCTCTTTCCTGCGGACTGGGTGGGTCATAGCTTTCTGCTATTGAACCGTCCGGGTCTTCTATCTCTCCCTTCTCTTCGTCGCTCGTATCGGCGAGGACAGGTTTGGGGTTTCTATAATCTCCCCTAGTTGTCACCACTCTAGATAGATCCCTATCGTCCATTTTCTCAGGCAGGGTATATGCACGAGATAAAATTACGTAATTGGGCTTATCTACAGACAAATAATATTAATAATACGATAATCACTACGAACCAAAAAAAAAACAAAAACGATTTATATGTCAGATAATAACATTTCATAAAAAATTTAACGTAAATACGTAAACAAAATAGGTATAATACACCCTAAAGAAGTAGGCCGCGGGGAGACAATAAAACTTTAAAAGCTTATCTGTTGTTGCAGCTTGGCTGTTTCCTTCGCTGTGTTTCTTCTATCGAAATTGAATATTTTTCTTTTCCGGGTCCACTTCGAGTCCCTCAGTTCGGATGCGCCAGTATTACAAATTGACTATTGCGTCCCTGATTTCGGGTGCCCGTGTTACAAATTGACTTTTCTTTAGCAGTTCGGGCTCGCCAGTGTAACAAATTCTTTAACTTTTCTAAGTCCCTGCTTCCGGGCAGCTAGAGTCACAAATCCTGACTTTTCCCTTCGATGTCTTTCTCTTCCGTAAGCCAGTCACACGGAGATGAAGATAAAAAATAACGAGCATTAGGCTTTTAAAACACGTGTAATTTTTTACGCGGCACATAAATGATATCCAAAAAAAAAGGTTAACTTCACCGCATGGCGCTCTTCGTAACGCGCGAAAAAACGGTATCGATCGACTAGATGAACGAACAAAAAAAAATAACGTGGTAACTATCAATTACGACTACGGCGACCAGAAATATAAGCGAACGAACAATGTGTTCCGTGCTACGGCGATAAAGGCTACGCAGAAGTTTCTAGAAGAATACTTCTGCGTCGATCACCGCACTTACTGCCCTGCCTGACTTTTGGCGGGATACATTAAAAATCTCCGCTCGCTCAATGTCATTCGCCACACTGTTCGGATGCGCGCTTTCGCCGCAAGCACATGTCACTGCCTTAGCCCTCGACCACAACTACTACACAGACACTAGTGCAGTATCATCCCGGTGCAACTGATCGAACGAACAGGCACGGGATTTTCGGTTTTGGCCGAGTAAGCATACTTGACAAGGCAAAGCGACGGCTAAAAAGAACGATGTCCGAGAGATCGTGAATTAATGATATTTCAGAGAATATTTTCTAACTCGGACATCGTTAAAAGATAGCGCTGCAAGTACCGAATCCGTATCAATATATATATATATTGTGACGGATTCGGCCGCCATGACTTTCGATATTTTTTCACGCTGTACCGAATTAAAAAATGATAATGATTACTCTTTTCCAAATTCTAAATTCCTCATTTCTCCGCATTTTGACAGTTTCTCAGGCTTCCGATTTCTATTTCTCCGGTTTCTTCGGGCAACGTGCAAACTGAGCATTCTCCGACCGTAATGCTGGATCGACAAATTTCGTGGGAATTGCCAATGTGCACGGCGCCAATTTGGCGATCCGTGCATATGTGTGTCTTAATTATATGAGGGTGGTTCGTCCGATGTTTGTCCGATCTGGCGTTGTGTGCGTCGGAGATGCGATTCGAGCTACGTCGAGGCGTGAGAAGTTTTTTTTCTTAGAACCCGAAAGAACCGACGCAGGGTACCCGCCGTTCCACCGATTTTGAGAATGTTCTAGAAAAATCGGTGGCGTATTCATTTTTATATATATATATTTTTTATTATTAGGCAAAATGGCCGTGCAATAAGATCGTGGTCGAATTCTCTGTGAATTCGGGCCGATCAGTTCTCGCTTGCTGCTCGTCGCAGGCAGATCTCGACTGCTTTGGCCCGTGGGCACGTTCGTTTTGTATTTTTCACAGCTACGCGCCCTTCGAGGCAAAATTTATATTTTTTTCCACTGCTTTAGCCGCTTAAGGCAGATAGTACCGATTCGAATATTCGTTGGCGTTTTCTTTGGTGGTCAGTTTATATATGTTTTTTTTAAATCAAATATAATTCGATTTGCTCGTCTTACGAAGAATTTTTGTTATTTAGTTGCAAGGACACGTTTTCGTGACATCTCCGCCGCGGAGACCTTTCTTTTTTCGTTAAAACCTTAGGAAGGCCTAAAGCTCTTCCCGAACGAGCTAACGGTTACGTTACACCCAGAAGTAACGTTGGCGCCCGGAACTTTTATTTTCGTTTATTTTTTTACATTTTCTTTTAATATCATCGAAGAAAGTGGTCAGTTACAAATGTTGCCAAAGAACAGGGAAATAACGAATTAGTCACAAATGTCACCTAAGAACAGGCACTAAAGAAGAGAACTAATTCTTAACAAATGGCACCGGAACAGGGAAATAACTAATTCTTAACAATATATATATGTGTGTATATTTATGCACATATCAAACAAAATGTTTTCCGGTTTTATTCACTTCATAAATTGTATAACTTTTTTTTTTTTTGTACCATATCCTTAACAGAGCGTTAGGGGATTATGAAGTTAGGGTTTACAGTGCATAATGCCCAACAACACTAATGAGGATAGGAGACCAGACCCCTTTTCTCGGCAGCCTTTACTTTCTCAAATCTCTCTGCTATAACCAAAATTTAATTTCAGATTAGGTATATATCTGAAACGAGACAAGCGTCTCGTATTTGTAACTTCTGGATTTAGTAACCAAGCACCTTTACCGCTAGGCGGCTGCCGCGCTACCTAAATTACTGTTGTACAATTGGTGAAATATGCAAAATTTCAGACAGTTCACGAACTAATGGCTTTTGCTCTTCCATGTTTGTTGTACGCAATTCGTGAAACTAAACTGAAGTAGAAATACTTACATTTTTTATTATTTAAAAGCACTAATGGCAGATAACACAAAAAATAGAATCAGTAAGCGAGGGAACGAAATCACACAAATCGCATAATACATGAAATAGCGAGTACATTTCATAAACTCTGTTCGGGAAAATATTTTTGTTTTAAGAATTCAAAATTTTTTTCAAAAAACAAAAAAAAAACGAGTTCAGGGGAAACAAGCAGAAGTAATTTTGCACACTTCGCGAATTTTACAGCGGCATTGCACGATTCATATACTTTGCAATTTCATTATCTGGTCATATTTACATATACCCATGTATATGTATATATATAAACTCGGCCATTTTGGCCTCGCAAGGGGCGCACCGCTCTTACTTTTATTTATGTCTCTTTCTCTTCTATACTTTGTATAAAATGATCAAAATTTACAACGTAATTCTTACTGGCATCAACACAAACAGAAAAACAAAATATAATCACAAATCCTATCCTAACATTTAACTTTCATTACATAAAATTAAGATATTGTTTCATTACATTTTTCGTTACATATTTCGTTACATAAAGTTGTGACACTTTTTAAATAACAATAATAAAAATCGTATAAAATATAACAAACGTCACATAAAATTGGGACATTTTTTTGGGACATTTTGCATTACATAAAATTGGGACATTTTTTTGGAACATTTTGCGTAACATAAAATTGGGTCATTTTTTTGGGACAGCCTAAGAATTACGTTGTAATTAATATATATATATATATATTTGTTATTCAGGTCTGCCACGGGCTAGTACTTATCAACAAATAACTCACAGAACACTAATAATTTAATAAAAGTTTTACAAATTGTAAACAAAATCCGCACTGTAATGCAAAAAATATTATGCACATGTGTCATAAACCCGAGCGCGCTAAACAACTTTACAAGAACAACGATAGAAGCTTAAAATTCAAGCAAAACTATACGCAGGAATATATGTATAACGAAATGGGTAAAGAAGGTTATAAAAAAAAGAAAAAGAAGGTACAACACGCGATTAGCAGACAACTTAACGATTAATTATATTAACCAGTCAGCGGAAAGTTTAGTTGTAATCCACATGAAATTATTCAAAGTTCGTAAGCATGGGAAAGGCTGCATCGCGTTAATCCTCTTAATAACCGGCAACAGGTAATCAGAAGTGTGGCGTTCCGCTCTAAATGCGGAAAAATAAAAAGAACGAAAAGGCCTAGAACATCAGTGGTCGAAATAAGGCTATGTAGAATGTGGATTAGAGACGGTTATAGCGTACTTTGGAAGACTTAAAGGGGATACGCAAAGGAGCAAGACTCCTCGATTTTCAAAACACCATTAATTTACCAGTTGAGCGCGCTTTAAGGTGCGCTCTATATAGCCGAGACATAAAAATCCGCAGAAAAAAATTCCCCCTGTCATCACCTGAATAACAATTAGGAAGAAGAAAAGCATCGTTTCAAATTACAATGCAAAACTTCAAAGGTCATTAGGTGCGAATGTTTCATTAAAAAAAAATAAGAAAAACCAGCACATTTCGTTGTTATTTTGCCTTTAGAATAGACACACATTTTCGGAATTACACAATGTATATTATGATTAAGTTTAAAATACGAAAAAAAAAAGAAATATATAAAAACACAACGACTAATTAGTTTAAAGCTAGGTGTATAGTCGGTGTTTTTGACTTTTTTATATTTTTTGTATTTTAAATCGTAATACATTTACTATTCGTATCTGGGTAATTTTAATTTAATATGAATGCCGAAATTTTTACAAAAGTAAAAATTAATATTTATGATTGAATATATAAATGAACGTGCTTGAAAATGTACCCGCCGCCACCTTCGGTTAGAGAAAAATAATATATTAGCATTCCAGATTCCAACCGATAAACTAAATTTGTCTTTACTAGCTCTTTTTTTTCTTTTCCATATGCCGGGGCATCAAAGATAAGGGAATATTTCTTCTCCGAAATTTTTAGAATAGTTTATTTAATATTCGGTCTTGGAATTTTTATTATTGCATTTATAATTTTATATTATTTTAACAATACGCCAGGGGCGGCTCGTCCTAGGGGGCTCAAGGGCGCGAGCCTCCCTGTGTGTTTTCAAAAAATACATAATATTTAATTACTTCAAGAAAACAAATCAGTGTTACGAATTTTTTTATTTCAAAATAATTTTTTTTGCAAGAGTGCATTTTAAAAATAATTGCAAAATAAGTATTTTGCGCGATTTGTTAAACGAACAGCTGAAACATCCGATAACAGTTGTCGGGTTCATGCTTACTGCGCTGGAACTGTACGATCTACTCGTAGTGTAGTATACCGTCAAGGTCGTTAACAGCTGATTTTTTGATCACATGATATTAACAACCAATAATATAGTACGTGGGCTCAGAATATTTGAGCCTCCAAGCCGCATATAAAATACACACGAAAAACGAATATAGCCGAAGTTTCCCGAGCGTAACTTAAAGGCGTCTGAGGGCTCTCGAAAAGTGAGCCCTCGTCAATTTTACACGTGATTATAGCCGGTTTTAACTAGTGATGAGCTTAACGGTTATTTTTGAGTAGCCGGTATACCGGTTACAGTGATTTCAAACTAACGGTGATTCTTAACGGTGACCAGTTATTTTCACTATGTATGTAATATTTATTTGATATTAACATTTTTTATGCCAATAAGCTGAAATATAGTTATATATATATAAATGTATATATATATATATATATATATTTGTTCTAAATATAAAAAATATGTACTAATTTTTATGTAATTCACTGTCTCACTGATTTATATTATCCACAGTCCTAAATAACTTATTTTTATTTTACTCTTTTTTCCACTTAAATTGTAAGTACATTTAAAATTATATTTATAATTGTATTAAAAAAAGTAAAGTTAGAACGATAATTTAATTCAAAGCAAGAGAAATAATGCTATTGAAGTTAAAAATTATTACAGAAAACAATAGTAATGATGAATGATGTAAAGTATAATAGAAGGTGAAGTGCAAGTAGATGTTTATTTATACAACCTTACCTTTTTTTAACAAATTTATTTTTCTTAACAATAATTATTGAAATCGTCATTATTTACTTTTCTTTGAACGTACAGTAATGAATTATAAATATTTTTTTTTCTCAAAAAATGTACTCATTACTAACAGTTAAAATTGGTACATTCAGTTAGTTACTCCCCCTTTTCCTCATATAAACACAAATAAAATCTTTTATCATTAAATGTCTATTGCAATAAAATTGATATCCCTACTTTTCAAATTTTACATTCATTAGTTGACAGTTTATAGATATTGAGAAATGAGTGAAATATGTTAGATTCTGACATTTATAGCTATATATACACTTATTTCAAAACAAAAAATTTAATAAAGTTCTATAATCGCAACATTAAACGCTACGAGTATAATAAAACTAATATTTCATGAAAGTGATTAACTTCTATTATAAAACTTCAGGTTAAAATAACCAAAAAGTTATCAAATAAAATTTAAAAAATAATAAACAGATTTAAATTAAGAAAACGTTATTTACGTTTAAAATAGGTATTGTTATAAAAATATTAAAAAAAAAAATGGTTCTCTACTTACAGTAAAATTTGTCAAAAAAAAAAAAATATATATATACAAAAAAAACAGTTCTACATGATAAATGAAGTAAAACATGATATTAATTTTATACATACTTCAAATTTGCATTTAAAAATAAAAGTTGTCTAACTTTCGAAGAACTAAGCCGATTTCTACGCTCCGAAAGAACCAGTCCTGCTTTTGAAAAAAGTCGTTCACATGGTACAGAAGTAGCCAAAACACAACATTTCTCTTTCACAACCAGACTTAAATGGGGATAATTGTATGAATGATTTCGCCACCATTCTAATAGATTTTCTTGTCTCGCTAGTATATTTTCTTCTAAATATCTCTGCACTTCAATAATCGCGTGTGAATTGGATGTACCACTCTTTTGTACTTTAGCACAGTTTGTTTTTAGTGCAATCCATATGCACGTATCATCTTCATCATCTGACTGTTCAATAATTGATGGTTTATTTTTTTCCCTTTCCGCCTCCAACTCATTTATTTTTAAAATTGTAGCTGCAATCACATTTTTTTTTACAGTTTCAGCACACTGTGAATTGTTAAAAGCTCCATTTTAAATCTTGGATCAAGAAAAGTTTCAATAGATAAAGTATTGCTATTTTCAATATTATCAAACCTAAAATGTAGTTGTTTCTCTAACGTCAAAACTGTTTCTTGTACAGTATTATCAAAATTTTTTTTTTTTAAACTTTGACAAACTTCAAAAAGACCATTAACTAAAGGTATTACAAATGAACCTGATGTATAATTTTCGCCACTTATTACTTTAGTAACTTTTTCAAAAGGTTTGAGAACTTGACATAATTCGTTACTTATTTTCCATTCTTGCGTGGTTAAAATGGGAATATCATTATCAAGAATAGCTATTGTACTTTTAATCGCATTTTCCAATTCATTAAATCGTTGTAACATATAATAAGTCGAGTTCCATCTAGTAGGAACATCTTGTAACAATTTCATTGCAGATTTCCCTGTTTGTTCTTGATATTTTATTAGTTTTTCATTTGATAACGAACTTTTTTTGAAGTGGGATATTGTTTTTTTAATTTTTGTAAGCAACAATGAAATTTCTATTGCATCTAATGCATTATCAACAACCAAGTTTAATGAATGCGCAAAACATCCAAAGTGTTTCCAATTAAGTTCTGTTGAAATTGCATTCTTTATATTAGCTGCATTATCAGAAACTGCTAATATTATTTTATTTTCTATATTCCATTCTGTTACAATTTTCTTAATTTCTTTTGCTAAATTTACACTTGTATGTTGACCATGGATTACCGTACAGTCTAATAAAATTGAATTCATATTAAATAAATCATCTATAAAATGTCCTGTTATTGCAATGTATTTTTCTGTATTGATAGATGTCCAGCAGTCTGTCGTAATACAAATTTTTTTACACATCTTTACCATCTCTTTACACTTTAATACACATTCTTCGTATATACTTGGAATTAAGGTTCTCGATATGGTGTGTCTATTTGGAAGTTTGTAAGTAGGATTTAAAGATTCAACAAATTTTCTAAAACCAGTATCTTCAACTACACTAGAAGGTTGGAAATCTTCGATGAATAATCGTAATAAATTATCATTAACAATTTTGTTATCAAAAATGTTTAACTTTTTTGGAAGATAGTGAGTGATCTGGCACTGATTTTTAACCTTCACGTTTGTAGCAGTTTCAGGACTTGATTCCACGGACTCTACCAATTGTGTAGTTATTGGTTGATTTTCTATATTTCTTTCTTTTAGGGACACAGTAGGGTGATTAGAAATTAAATGTTTCTTTAAATTCGAATTTGTTGTTTTATACGATAATTTCTTTTTACATATATTGCATGCGGCAGAATAATTTTTTTCATCAACAATTGTGAAAAAATTCCATATTTCACTAAATTTTTGTCGCTTTAATTTTTCCGACATAATGCCACTTTTAAAAGCTATTGTACATACATATAATTTATATAAATGTCTTATTATTTACAATTAACACTTAAAAACTATAAACGTATTTCTTAAATTAACCAATGTATAAATTTTATAAAAAACTATATTAGTATCATTAAAAAATAAAAATAACGAACATAACATAACTTAACCAAAAAAAGTATTACACTACCGATATAAATTAATTAAATGAAATATGAAAACAAACAATTTTTTTATATAAATTTATTGAACGTACAATTGCAAGTATACTTTCTTAATTATGCAATATTATACGCCTTGCAGAACATAAAATATTTATGCAAATAACTGTGATCTAATTTAGTTGATAGAAGCGAACAGTTTGCATTTATTACGCTGACCTAACACGTTTAGGGAATTTAAATCAGTAAGAAAACGTATCTTAACTTATGATTATCAGTTAATTTCAGAATAATCAGTAAGTAAATAATCATCGGAAGAAAACGATTCACCGGTAAGGAAATTATCACCGGTAAAGAATTCACCGGGAAGAAAATTATCACCGGTAAAGAATTCACCGGGAAGAAAATTATCACCGGTAAAGAATTCACCGGGAAGAAAATTATCACCGGTAAAGAATTCACCGGGAAGAAAATTATCACCGGTAAAGAATTCACTGGAACCACCACTTTTCACTGAGTAAACGTATAATTACTGTTGTTTTAAAATAACTGATAGCTGCTAACGTAACCGTTTGATCACCGGTAGTGACAGTGATTTTCAACTAACCGGTGAAAAATAACCGATACCGATATATCGCTCATCACTAGTTTTAACAATAGATCGGCGTCGCGCGCTGCGTCGTCCGTTTATCCGGTGAAGCGCACTGTTTTAATTTGCTGTTTTTTTGTTCTATTTCTATCCTTGCTTTTCTTCTTTAAATAATACATTTTGCGATCTGGATTTTGTTACTTTTGAATGCAAGAAGCACTGCTTTTTGTCGACACTTGCTTTACACGGTGATTTTTCAAACGTTCAACATTTTAGAAACTGAATTAGATATAATTTATATCGGAGAGACTAACCTTTTTTAAGCTAATTACTTAAACTTACGATGGAGCATAATGAGCGGTTCTACAAATGGCGTATAGGCGAAGATAAAACAAAAATATAAATACTGTCATTTTATTCATTGTTATGCGCACCAGTTGAATTTAATTATGCAAAAAGCAACAAGCCAGGATTCTAAAATTAAAATCTTTTTTTCAAATTTGTCCGCTGTAGCAAGCTTTTTTTCAAATTCTGCTCATAGATGTGATGTACTGCAAGAAATTGTAAATCGTAAATTACCTAGAATACACGTTGGAACTATAATATGCGTACAGTGAATATTGTTTTCGAAAACCGAGAAAAATTAATAGAATATTTCAAAGAACTAGAAGAAAAATGTAATAAAAATATTACATGCAAGGAAACATATATAGTTTACGAAGAACCTTAGAAGACCCGGATTTTATATTTTGGCTTACTTTATTTCACAAAATTATGCCACATGTAATTTTTTTTTTTTTTTTTTTTGTGGACACGTCAACAGTGAAACTCAACGCAAAGGATTGTACATTATATAAGGAAAAGATTAGAAAATATTATTTAATAAATTTCAATCTAAATACAAAATGCATTCACATCTTTTTTTTAAATTAAATCAGAACTTGAATGCATTAAACCAGTTTTATTTAGTTTAAAATGTAGACAAAAAAGCAAGATAAGTTTATGTCATTACACTTTTTAAATTATTGTAATTTTACATTAGAGCTCCCCAGATTTACTTGTCACGACCCGCTACTGCAATACGCCAAAAGTATTCGTGGTTAATTGTGATTTTGATATTATTTAATTAAACCATTGTGAACTTCTTTCCGTTAACGGCTTCGGTATTATTTTTGAGAAGCCATCACTACGTGACAAAACAAGTGAGATTTATCTTTTCGCCGATTCCAAGCGATTCTAAGCGATTCTAAGCGATTAAAAAGTTTTTTCTAGAAAGAAAAAGAAAAAAACAGAAACCAAAACATATTTTAAAAAAACAAATACGCGGCCACGAAGCCATTAGAAATGCTGGATGGAATTTAAAAATAAATGAAAACCGAAACGGCCATTAATCCAGTCATACCTGATGAATATTGAAAAATATGGAAATCTATTAACTAATTTTCATTTCGACTTGCCAGCGAAGGTTAGCCTTAAAAACGAATTCTTTCAACTTGCTCGCGTACGAATGAGAATAATTTCGACACACTAAATAGTGAAAAAAAACACGTCATAGCGTACAGAAATACTTGAGATGTTTCTCCGGAGTAGGGGAGCGGTTCTCAACATTCTTGACGCATGCAGCTCTTTTTGGAAATTAATGTACGCACGGAGGAACTTAAAGGTAAGTGCTGATTCAACAGCCAGACTATATTTGGTCGGACCAAATGCACAAATTTCCGGTAATAATTAATTTCGCGCAATATAAATTCCTCTTATAGAATGTAAGTCGTGAATCTATTCTGGGTCCGGTAAATTTTATACCCGAGTTTTTTTTTTTTTGGCTTTTTAACCTTTTTATACTTCATAGTGCATAAGTTTACCCTTGTTTTTGTTTTTTTCTGATAATTTCATTTTTCTTATACTCTGCGCCCTCCCGTTGATACCCTTATCATTCTCAGGATAGTTTACTGCGATTCTCACAAAAATACCGACGGATCGGTTTTTTCTTTTTTTTTTTTTTCTAAAACAAATTAACGATTTTCGAAAGAAACTTTGATCATCCGAACTTTCTCTTTTCGTCATGATTTCTTCATTCAATTTACGACTTCTCTTTACTTCACCGTACTCTTATCCATTTTGCGTTCCCTACGTCGTCTTCTTCCGATTATCGCTCATTGTTTCTCCCTCGCATTTTCAACTCCGTCCAAATGTTGTAGTCGCCTATTTTTTCATACATTTCTTGTACTACTCTATGTTTTGTCCGTCATATCTATATTGATTCATTAATGTTCGATCGAATGAAACTTGTACCGATGACTACGGTTCTTGACGAAGGTCACCACCCTGCGGTTAACGCGAGGTAAAAATAGAATCAGAAAATTTACCCGAGGATTTGAAATTTTATACCGTAAGGTCTCAATAGAAAATATCGGGCAGTGTGTAGCGCATACATGCAACCTTTAATTAATTCCCGAGACAAAAATAATAAATAATCGTAAATATAAATGACAAACATTAAACAAACGTAATTCATTGTTGTTTATTTAACTTTTGCTATTTACGTTCACCATTATTCATTATTTTATCCGATCGGCTAATAACGAGACACCTGTCACGCAGACTTCTCTCCTTTCTGCTAGCGGACATGTCGGGTTACCTATTTAAGCGGATTATCCCCGTATGCGCAGCGCCGCAAACCGCCACTCTATATCGAGGCTGAGCAAGGTTCGTTTTCTTAGAGACGATATTTTGATTCTATAGATGCATCGGAATGGCAATTTTCGAAATGCGACTATTTTTATTTGCCGCCAGGTGTGTCTTAAAATTTTCAATGAGTGTGTGAACTCTACCCCTTGTATTTTGTTAAAATATACAATTTAAAATAAGCCCATAAAAACATTTATTATATTTTCTCAACTTTTGAAATTCTATTTTTCTTTCTTTTTCCGAACGTGTCAACACTATGGTGATATTTGAAAGTTTCAATGTGCGACAGATTTGAACCAGGCCCGACCGAGCAAAGGCGCACTCGGGATTTTTTTTTGGTCGGGGCTAGAATTTAGAAGATGAGTTAGGGGGTGGTAACTCGGTACCTCGACTAAGTACTTATCTATTTCCGTGGTCTGTAAATTAAAATAAAAAAAAAAAAAAAATACAAATATTTTTTTAAAAATTACAAAAGTGACGAATTTTATTTAAAAAAAAGTAATAATAATAATAATAATAATAATAATAATAATAATAGAAAAGTAACATTATGTTTGTAATAAGCACAAATTAGGTAAGTATACGAATTTTATTTTAAAAAAATTAGGTAAAAGTGACCTGGCGCCACAAAAGGTACCACAAGTCGGATTTTTTTTCCCCGGTTCTTTTGCCTTTTTGAAAACTAGAGACCTTCCCGATCAAAATGAGACCAATCCGAACCCGCTATCTCTTAAATTTACGATTTTGTAGGCATTTGAATTTTCAGTAGTGAAAAATCAAATTTTGAGAAAATCGAGTTTAAAGAAAAAACAAAGAAAATTCACTACAATTATTTTTTTTTTTTCTATCAATTTCCAAAAAAAGTTGAAAACCGTGACTAATACATTGTTTTCGATTCCCCTACCAATAAAATGAATTTATTAAAAAGAGGTATTTTGAATCTTTGATGGTAATGAGCTTAAAGAAAAAACAAAACTTTTAAAAAATGCTACTGAATAATTGCTTATATTAAAATCGCAAATTTTTTCCTAATCTATTATTTACATAATTCTTAAAACATTTTCAAAATGAATGATTTCATGAAAGAATAAAGGAGTAGAGACAAGGGCGTCGCCGGCCGATGAGCCAGGGAGGGGCAAGATGAGTTGCCAACCGCCAGGGGGGGGACAAGATGATAGAAAGAGAATATGAGTTGTAGGAAAAATAAAATTTATAAGTTGTAAAGGCTTAAAATATTTTATTAAACAAGAATAAAATCGTAATTAAAACACAAGTTTTCCAAATTGTCCATGATTACGCGCCTATGAATACTCATCAATGCTAGTTGATTAAAAAGTTTCAAGGCTCCAGGGGGGGCAGCTGCCCCTCCCTGCCCCCCGCTGGCGACGCCCATGAGTAGAGAGAAACTGAACAACAGAAGTTCGCCTTACCGAATCGAAATTCAAATTATCTTGTTCATTACTATCACTCGCCGTATCTGAATCTTCTGTTCCATCTCCTCTTTCGAAATACTCTTCTAACAATTTTTGAATCCATTGTGTATCGCACTCATCGAAATATTATCATGAAAACAGCATTATTATTACGAAATGTTGAGCACAGATAGAAGTGATTAGGCGCGCAGAAAAGATGCCAGCGACTTGTGGTACCATTTTCAAATCCAAAGTCGGCAACTTCAAATCCGTTTTTCTCCCACTTTCCGGCTGAAATACGTTTTTTGTGCGTTTATCACCGTGTAGTCCACATGTTTAACCACCAGAATTCTCAAAAAAAACGATTTTTGATATTTTTGACTTGCGTTCACGTTTTTTCGCTCTAACTCAAAAACTTGTTTTCCGACTTGTGGTGGTACCTTTTGTCGCGCCAGGTCACATATAACATTATATACTTGTAATATAAGCAAAAAGTAAATATGTATGTTTTAAAAAAAAAAATTAAGTAAAACAAAACGCTACAAACCGAAATTAAGATTTCGAAGATTTCTTTTGCGGGAGGGGGCAATGGTCCCGTGGCACCCGCCTTGAGTGCGTCAATGCGAACGAGACATCATTGTTTAATTTCAAATGATGATAGCTGTTCAAACAACAAATAGACATTTTTTGGGGGGTTTTTCACGCACCACAAATATTATATAAGGTTCCGACAAATCGAAGTCTACATCAAAAACTACGTAACTTTTAACGAATACAAAAACACTTAAAAAAACGTTCCAGTCAATCAGCAACGAAACATTTCCAGTTTAATTCCTTCTAGATTTTGTGCTTCGAATATTCTAAGAAATCATTCGGATATTCGCTACACATGGCACACCTTGTTTGTACAACTCGCGTTGGCGGCAGAATGCCCACAAGCGTCGCCCGATAGCTGTAGGGAGCGAAAAATTTAATTTGGCAACATTCCATTCGGATAATGTAATTTTTATTTATCTATATATTACGTTTTTTTTTTCTTCAATTCTCATTTCAGCGTTTTCCTCTTATTTCATTAACTCCTCCGCTCGCGAATTTTCACTGCGTTACCAAAAAAGAAAGAATAAATATTTGCACTTACACTAATTACATAAATTAATCCCTAACGTGATACTTTTATTCCACTTTATCTATTGCTATTTATGATGGTTGTCGACCAGCGCACTATCATGGAAAAAACATATAGATAATTGTTAATTACTAGCATATGTGTACATATACTTACCACAGTGAAATAGTTCAACGGAACTGAATACATTTTCATTTTAAAATACGAAATGATTATATATATGTAATAAACATTTTCTATGGAAAATAGATAAAACCGAATAATAATAATTGTACGTGTTATGTTTTTCAAAAAAGCCGCACGATTGTACGTAACAAATAATCCATTACAAAAAGCCATCGAGAATAATTTCAACAAAAAATCACAATTTTTCAAAAACCAACCGCGTAAAATTTATAATTAACCGGAATGTGTACATATTAGAAACGGATTTAATTTTTCCGGCGACATCTCTAAAGCATTTCTTTCTTTTTTTTTTTTTTGCTAACTAAACGTAAACATCGTACGTTTCAATCACAATGGTGCGCAACAAAAAAATTCCAGCCCGCAGGTTACTTACACACTAATACGGCCTTCATGGTTTGCTGATTTTCCTGGACTCAACCGCTCTATTATTCCCCTTCATGACACGTCTTCGTTTCAACCATAGTTCTCTTCCTTCGTTTCTTTTTCGTTTTTCTATTGCTTCTTCTTCACATGCATTTTTAATCGCTCGGATCACTACTTATTCTCTTTGAATGTTCTCCTCTTGTGCAGAAGCGCTCTCTTCTCTGTACTAACTTCTTACGTCTTGGTGATCCAAATCGTTCCTAGGTATATACCTGAAATTTAATCGGGTATCAGAGAATCCCAAGTAGAAAGGAACTGGCCCCCAATATTCTAATCAGATCCGTTAGGCTTAGTAGCATTATGAAAAGCTTAACTTCACAATGCATGATACCTTATCAAGGATATATGGGACTCGCTTTACTTTACTTTAAGCTGCCTGCTCCTTTTTGCGCTTTTTACATACTTTCCTTTCCTTCACCAGATGTTGTTCCACCTTTAGTAGAGTTGCATTTCCCCCGTTTCCCCGATATATTAAAAACGTTCACCTTTTTTGTTTCCTCCCGATTTTCTGATAATATCCTTGGTTGGTGTCCGCCCCCTTAACTACATAAAAAATATACATATACATAACTCTTCTTACTTGTACAATGTTAAATCTAAAATATAGAAAATTAATATGAGAAATAATGTTAAAAAAGACCAACACATAAAAAATGTGTTTCTGTCATCTGTGGGCAGCACTTTTAAATGACGAGAAACAGTGGAATATTACTGAATTTTTAAAGAAACTTTTTATCTTTAATTGACATATGAGAGGATTTTATGGAAATTTAGGTTAATAATTATATTATTCGGGAATACAATGTGCTCTTGTTCTGTTGCCAATTGTCAATGTTTCAGCAACATTTCAGTGACATTTCGGCAACATTTTGGTAACATTTTAAACAAAAGGATTAATTTAACCCCATTGTTATTTTTTTTTTTTGTTTTTTTATTTAATGTTCTTAAAACGGCTCCAGCGCCAAGTTAGCAAAGGGTTGTTTCACAATCACTCTGTTCAAGCATCGGTTTATTATGAAGAAATGCCCGTTTACTGCGGTGATGCAGACGGTTTTTAAAGGCGATTTCAGAAATGTTGTTCTTGCAAGGGGATCATCAGACACCGATCTGGATCAACTTTTTCCAGATGGTGTATTCGATAAAAAAAAATTAAAAAAGGATTGTATCATTTTTTTTTTGCATAAGTCTGTTTAACTTGAGAAAATCACTTCTAAGCCTAGTGTACAAATCTTAGGTTGTTAGATGTTCCATTATCACATTTTGACCTTCGTTACATTTTCTTTCTTTTTTATCAGTGTAATAATTTATTTCTATTTATTATATAATTTTATATTATTTTAAATATTAAATTTTATTATTAAAAAAGTGATAAAAAACTTGAAAAATTTATATAAGAAAAAAATTTTAATTCATTTATTCCGGCTTTCAGTAGTGCTAATTTATTTATTGTAATAAGATTGTACCGAAATACATATTCGTGCGTGTAAAAAAAATAAATTTTCCCGCTTTCTTATTACCACTTGTGTTTTCTTTTTTATTGTGATTACTTAACTAAACAGAGCTAATTACCCTGAAATACTATAATTTAAACGTAATTAAAAGAACGATTGTGATTTTATAAAACAGAATACAGCTCAATAACTAGTGTGATTCCTCGTTTCACTAGTATTACAGCAAAATGCGGAAATCTAGTAGTTCTGTTTAGTAGTTTTACCTATAATGTCAAAAAAAGTATAATAAAATATTGTATCTGAAAACTGATCCCGAGACACTTGGGGAAAATTTATACAACTTTAGGCGCGCATTTTTCAATTTTCACGGACTTATTAAAAAAAAAAAAAACGGTAAAATTAGATGTTTCTTTTTGTCGAATACTACCCCATCTGGAACAAAATTACACCAAAATGGGCGACTGACACTTTTGATGTTTTCTTTGTTAGACACTACATGGCGACAACACAATTCCACACGTATTTGTCTATTTAGTGCCTATGGGAGTCTTAGTTTATTTCTGTTTATGGAATGATAAAAAAAAAGTTCCCTTTTATTAATTTTTCGTTACAATTTAATTTAGCAAGAGAAATAAAAGAATTGCAAATAAAAAACGGTTAAATTACAAGCTATATATATATATATATATATGTATGATTTCGGTTAAATTTGTTTTTCTATGCAGTCCCTAACGGCATATTCTGAACAGTATATAAAGGCCGGAGTCACTGTCGTTTTCCGCGCTATTTCGTTCGTTCGGCCGTTAGATAATGAATCAATTTTTTCCGCTAGTGGTGGGACTGACGACGTGTCTTGTAATTCGTTAATGCAAGACCGTGTCTCACTCTATTAGTTCATGCCACTTTCACGCCACTCTAAGTCGAACTAGCACTATTTTTCAGCTATCTCCGAGCCAGCTAGTTCTGTGCAGGCTGTCTATTTAACAGCGCTGATTTATTTTTGAAATGTGGGCGCCACTGTTGATTTGAAATCGGGGAAACCATTTTGCGACTGCTTGAATAACAAAGTTTGGCCCAATTCATGTAGAAACGAGTGAGAATACATTCTCCAATGTATGCGTGAGTGGGAGAGGCTCTGTATCTCTTTATTTAGTAACACGGGGTAATTAATGTTCGACAATCGTCTGTATATCTTGCTATGGTAGCACAGGGAAGTTCCTAACAGGACTGGACAGGGTTGCGTGTTGCATCGAATCTAATATAATTATATGGTCCGCGGGGTTTGGTAGGTGGAAACATTTTTTCAATTACCGAACTACTAACGCTTAATATTTCTACACTTTTTTTTTTTTTTCCATTGGAGAAATAAACTTCTCACGTAGGCGTTGAAGTGAAATTTTGTAATTGAACACATTCATCAGCTTATCGGTTTATTTCCATTGCTGCCTTATCCGACGAGATATGAAAAAGAAAAATCTATTCCTCCCGGAGCGGTTCTGCATAGGTGAGAATTTGAAACTTTTAGCCGTATCGCCGATTTCAGCACGCGCGATTTCTTTCACCTTTCCATTAAGGATGTTTACACCGAATTACGTTAGTCGAAATTTTTTCCCGCTCCTTTGAAGTTTGACCGTTAAAACTAATTTTATTTGTCAAATTGTTTTCGATTTCATCAGACAAATATAAATTCTTTCTCGAACAATTTTCCCTTTTTTTTTTTGTTTCATTTTTCCTTTAATTCTCAAAAAGCTTACACAGTTTAAAGAACCTCTATTAGCGATCTCTTAATTACTGCGGTACTGTCAAATGGTGGGAAAAGAAAAATACGGATAAACCGGTATGTGTCCTGGCCAAGATTTTAGACAAAAATTAATTCAAGAGAAGGCACTTCATTTTTTAAAGAAATACATGCATACTTGTATATATATATATATATATGTATCTTTGCTGTTACGATTAAAATCTTCATGGCAAAGAAAAAGTATACTTGAGTAAAAGAAAAATTCACGCGAAATCTGTTTTTTTCGTGTGTATGGAGGGGAATTAAAAATACTTTTTCTTAGAAAATATGAAAGGTAAAAGATTTATTTCGATTTTAATTCGGTAATCAGATGTTTACTATGTAAAAACACTGTGATATTTATGGCTTGACCGAAAACGGATATTTAGCGGGAAACATCATATCGCGCGTTTCGACCTACCGAGCAGTGACTGCAATCGAATGACTGTAAGCCAAGTACAAAATTGTAATACGTCTCTATCCTCTTCGAAGAATTCACACAGCTGTTGTGAACGTTTGAAAATGTCGACGTGGCTTGTCCACCGCGCGACACGTCATGCATATCCGTTATATAACTTCAATGCGGGTTTTAATAGCGCCTTTTCATTTGTAGCGGCATTGTTCTCCCCATATACTTTACACAATTCCGTATGAACATTTGTCTTTTTTCGCTTTTTTGGGAGCGCCAACCAAGGGTAAAGAGACCCATCATCCAAGAATTAGGAACAAAAGGATTAAATTTTAATGTATAGAGAAATTGAGGAAATGAACTCTGCTAAAGATGGAATAAGATCTGGCAAAGGAAAAGGATGTAGGAAGCACAATTAAGATGCAAGCGTTTAGTATAGGGAAGAGACAAGCAGAGAACATTCAAAGAGAATATGATCCGCATTACAAACGTAGTCGTGATCCGAGGGATGAAAAATGCAACGTGGAGAAGAAATAATATAAAAACGGAAGAGAAAGGTAAAAAGGATGAATGATGGCTTTTGAAAGTATTACAGGAATAGAAGAACGCCAAGGCAATGGACTCCATCGAGTTTGGAAAGAAGATGTTTAGAAGCATTGCCGTAAATAAAGGAACAATAATCAAGCGCATCCCATTTGTGTGGAGAAAAAACGTTTTTAATAAACTAGTTATCTTAAGACACAGGAAGTAGTGTATAAATAAGAAATATTGCTCGCGGAAGGATAATTGACTGTCTAGAAAAAAAACTAAGATGGAAAAATGACTTACCTAATGGAATAGGTAGGTTGTTTAAGAAGATATTAATCAAGGAAGTATTATACGGACGAAAGGGGAAAAAAGCAGACAAGCAGATTTAGGTGAAGAAATGGCCAGACGGATGTGCTGGATAGAGCGGATTCAAGCATATTCAACGAATTATTGAGTTCACCACGGAAGTGAGTAATAAAAGAGAATCCACGAAAAGAAGTGTGGAGGTAAGATGGGAAGGGAATTCAAGCGAATTAAGTAATTCCGAAAAGAATAGGGCACGTTGCTCCCGAAAGGTAAGTTTCTAAATTAGTTTTGTTTTCGCCAGACGAAAAGTACAAAAAGGGGGAAAAATTACCTGCAAACAATTTTTGAAATACAGTCCTCCAGTATGCGAAATATTACAACGAGCATGATTAAAATCCTACTCAGCGCTTTTGTGAAAGATCTTTACGCCTATGTATCGCCATGTTGACTAAACCGGCAATAAATACGCTGTCCAACAGATTTTCCAACGCGAGATTATGGTATTTTAAAATTTTATACGATCAGACGACACGTTACGAGTGTACTGCTAACGGAAATTACCGAACAGGTAATCACACCGACTATGCAACTATGCAGGTAAGTACGGAAATTGTAATAAAAAGAGGATTTTATCGAAGCAGGAGAAATAATTTACAATTTTTTTTTTTCATAAAAGTAATACAAATTACGTACTTCCGACGAAGTGTTTTTAAAATACATATTCAATCCAACTGTACTGAAGGAAGAGGAGGGGCGTGCAGCTGTGATTATTTCCATAATTTCCCCGAGATATCAGAACGATTTCTAGGTATATAAGTGTAGGTACGACCAAAATGAGGCATCGCGAGGTGCAGTGGTAAAGCACCTTATTCATTAGGTTAACGCACCCAAAACGTTACACATGTCTTTTTTAACTTGGTGGAATAATCTTTAAACACTCTAACGTAACAAATTGTCGCGCTGGTTTCTAAGCCGAAATAAAAAGGAAAGAAAAGTTCATCACACTTCTCTGCATACGTCTGTTCGTAAAACACATGCGCAGCCATTGTTTCGACTGTTTAATTAGGGAAAGGCTAAAACAAAAATTATATAAATAAAGAGATCGTCGATAATTTGAAAAGACAAAAAAAAAATAACCAATCTTCGGAGCGGTGCAGATTTTATATAATAATAAAATCAGGATATTGTATTGCGACAAATTAATAAACCCGACTTACCGGTAGAATCGATCACCATTTTTCCAACGCGATTCGCCATCTCCCTCACAGGATAGCTGTGTATTCAGTGATTCGTTGGAGTTTTTCGGATCGGAAATGTAACTTTCCACTCCGTACGCAAATACCTTGATGGCAGTCGATATTTCATTTACTAAACTGGAACTGGTTGTATCGAAGTGTACACCTGAAATCAATTTTGAAGATCGCAGAATTCACTAAAACACCACGATGAGAAGTTTCACAGATACACACTTTTCTAGTGTATTAAGTGTTTACGGTACATTTTTTAAAAAAAGAGCAATAAAATACGAAGCTATGTGTCATAATTTCCCACCTTTCTTATATTTCTCAGCATTAATAGAGGACGCGAGGGGAAGATGTTTAACAAGGAGCGATAGCCTAAATAGGATCTACGAGAGGACAGGGATGGCGAATTCGGTTCAGCGAGAATACAAGGAATTGGAAAGGATTTAAGCGCGCCGAGACAAACAAGAGTTTTGAATTATTTGTTCATTCGACTAGTGCATTGAATGAACACACTGGTTAGAATTAAAATAAATTGTATCAAGTCGAAAAGAAAATATTTTAAAATAGAAAAAGTTGTTCTAGAAAAAAAGTAAAACGGTTCTTTTTTCTTTTTTTGTTTTGCTTCGTTCCATCTTTTTTTTTTTTTTTTTAAATCCCATCCCCTAATCTCCTTCCGCTGTGTAAAAGTTTTCATCTTAGATTATGGTATCGCATATTTACGCTTTCTCTTTTTCTAATAATTATTAATTTTTATCTGTCTGTTCAATCTAGTCTTCCCGCCAATCCGTGGTTCTCTTTGTTTCCTTCACTTCGTCGATCTGTTGTCTCCATTATTCGTCTGCTTTCCTAAGCCATACTCCATTATCTTCATCTCCTTTTCGTTGACTTCTTGTCTATATTGCCCTCTCAAACGAAGAGCATGTTTACGATGCTGATCATGTGTTTATTTAAGTGTTTATGTCTTTGTATTAAGCGTTCTGCTTTCTATTCAAATTCACCGCGAATCGGTATTCCTACTCCGTACTGTGCCTCCATATCCTACGTCTTTTCCTTCTCCACATATCGTTTCCATTGTTTGTTCCTTCTTACTAGCAAAGTTTGGCCGCATCAAAATATAACTGATTCATTTCCTTTTCTAATTTTTCTAAAACAACTTTTTCTGTTTTAAAATATTTTCTTTTCAAATTAATAATAATTTGTTTTAATTCTAAAAGCGTTCATTCAACACACTAGTCGAATGAGAACAAATAGTTCAAAACTCTTGCCTTCGTCTTTGTCTTGGCGCGCTTAAATCCTCTCCAATTCCTTTTATTCTCGCTGAATCGAATTCGTCACCCCTGTCAACTCGTAGATCCTGTTTAGGCTATCGTTTCCTTGTTAAACGTCTTCCACTCGCGCCCTCCACTCTTGTTCAATCCTTTCTTTCAATTTATAATAGCTGGCACTTTACTCCTAGTAAAACCCCTATTCTGGCATTTATTTCACATCCTCTTCGTTCATTTTGGCCTTACACTATATCTCCTTCAATAATCTCCCCTATTTTTCCTTTAACTTCACTGGTGTCATCCTAATCAGGTATTTATTCTTTTCTCATTTTCTAAAAAACCTCCCGCTAAACCGTAATGAAACAGGCATTCTACAGCACCATCAGCTCCCTATTTCCTTCTCACGTTACCATTTACACGGATGGTTCGAAGGGGCCTAGTGGTGTCGGAGCTTCCTTTATCCTTCCAGATTTTAACTTTTTAAAATTTTTTCGTCTTCCTTATTTCTGTTCCATATTCATAAACGAATTATTGACTATCCTACGTGTTCTATTATTTTCATTTCCTCGAATCATCTTTTCTCCAGTTTTTCAATTATCTCTGACTCCTTGAACGCTCTTTGGGCCATATCTTCTCCCATTAACATTGATTTGCTATGGGTACCCTAGTCACTCGGGCATATTTGGTAATAAAGCGGCTGATTCCTCGTCTCGGGTTGCTGCTTCTTCTCGCCTTTTTTTTTAAAATCTATCCGCTAACCTCCTACATCGATATATGCAAAAGCTTCGATATCAGATCATGGGGTATCGAATATTTACGCTTCCTCCTTTTCTAATAATTATTCATTTCACATCTGTCTGTTCAGTCTACTCTTCCTGCTATTCACGGTTTCATTTGTATCCTTCACTTCCCCATTCTAATGTTGTTTTCGTTGTCCGTTTGCGTTGTTGCCATTCTCTGCTGCCTTTTTACCAATTTCTCGCTTTTCCCCAATTTCCTTTCCACACTGTGACGCTGATCATGTATTCTTCCAGTGTTCATCTATTTCTGTGCAACGTTCTGCTTTGTATTCCTACTTGTTGAGGCTTAGGCTTCCTACTCCTTATTATGCTTCTTATGTCTTGTCTTTTCCTTCCCCACTAGAATTATTTCTGTTATTTGTTCCTTTTTATCAAAGATTTCTGATCGGATTAAAATATATAACCGACTTCTTTTCTTTCAGTTTTTGGGCGAAGGTCCGTTGTTGACAAGCCTAAGAGGTTCAAAAAAAAGGAGTAAATAAAATGAAGAAGAAAAAACAAATAAAAATAAATTTAACACATTAGCAAAATTGAAAATTTTCATTCGACTTTGAAACAAACACTCGTTCGTTATAACGCCGCCAGCGAAACTTGGCTCGGCAAATCGTGCTCGCGGCCAAATGTGCCCGCGTCCAAACGCGATCGTCCTTCCCATATACGTATAATTTGCCACACTATGATTTTGAATAGTCTGCGAATATGTGTGTTTTGTTTTTATAATAGTGCATTTATCCGGGGAATATAATCGAGTCCCACTATTGAAAATAAAAAATAATTACTTTCGCTGATATTAATTAAGGCCCTAGTAGATAAACTTAAATTAATTTAAAAAGACAAAATGAGAGGTAGGTTAAAAAAGAGAAATTAATAATCTAATAAGGCAAAAAAATATATTTCGTGAACATGTACGTATATAAACACACAACACATATAGATGCACTCATATATGTATATTCATGAATATATAAAAGTATACATCTATAGCCGAGAATGGTAGTATTATTTGCAAACAAAATTATTGATGACATTAAAGAATCGGGGATCCGCGGCCATGGAAAGCGGGGAGGGGCCTTTAAGGAATTCAGATTATCCAAAAATTGTGCGCGTACGTACAAGAAGAAACTTGGAACGTAACAGAGAAACTTTCATTATTTCATAAATAAAATAAGATTGCTGCAACCCGACGCACCGTGTGTTCTACAACGTTCTTGCTGAAAGCCTTTTATACTCGGGGTAGTTGCAAGACAGTGAACCGCAGAAACTCCACAACACGTGTTCGTTAGCCTCAAAGCCTCGGGAAACCTTTTTTAATAGTTTTAATTTAACTTCTTACTTTTCCGCTTTTATTTTTATTTGTTAAAACCCATTAAAATAGTCCATTTTACCCATTCTGAGACTTATATTACCTTACGTTTACTTGAGGTAACTTACTCCGTAATTCATGCGAACTAGAAAGGCAAAACCCACGAATAGACAATTTCACTTTTTCGAATGAATAGTTAGTTTGCAAAATTCACATAATTTTTTATTAACTGTAGCTATTTTTAATATAATCAGTGAGCATAATAACGTAACTTATTTTCTACGTAACTTTTACAAGCATGTAAAGTACATTGCGATATTATTATTGACCTATTATTTCCGAAATAAAAACGTGAACATCGATGCATTTAATTTATCTGAAGTATATTTTAAGTTTTAAAACGTTTCAAGTTTTAAAAGTGTTATTTAAATTGCCAAATATTGCCTCTAGAAAATTTTGGCGCATGCGCTATTCGTGCAACGTGATTTGTGAAGTGTAACGTGCGGGGGCGAATCATGAATTTATGGGGCCCTGGGCGAATGCTCCTTAGGAGCCTACCTAATTACTTAACTAATTTTCTATTTCATTAAAAAACTGTTTTCTATAGTGATGGAGGTATACAGGAAAGAAAGAGGACAATAAAATATTTGATTTGATTTGAATATGACTTAGTGTTTAAGCTATATAATTTTGTCAGGTTAGACGGCGTCAAACGGAAATTCAAATGATGAAAAAGGCATATAATGAAAATTTTCTACGATAAGCGTTTCACAAATTGTGCTCTGTGGAAAATCAACCAATTTTCCGCAGAACTGTGTAACAGCAAAATAAAATCCTATTCAATTTTACAATCAATAGGCAAATAATAAATATTTTACAAAATAGACATACAAAAAATAAAACGAAATTATAAAATTGTACCTAAAAGGTTGGTAGTTTAGAGTTTGAACAGTAAATTACTAGAAAGAATAGAAGGATAGTATTTTTATTAGAGTTTAATTTTTTTAAAATTTTTGTCATTAATTCGATCCGAATTGTTTGTCCGCGAACAATTTTATGTATTTCTCATTGAACTATTTTTAATTAAAATTACAAAATAAGAATTAAAAATAAATAATAAAAAAGACAAAAGAGCGACAACAGTTGCATATAAAACAGAACAGAAACGTAACATTAATACTTTTACGAGAGAAAAAAGTATTAAATATTAATTATTAAATGTAGGTGAATACATCCTGTTTGTTAAAATGGTATAATAAAATAAACTAAATCCATATATAACATTTATGTAAACCTTTTATGGTATAAATTAAGTTACTCAGATGTCACAAATTTTTTATTGAGCTTTTGGTACTTTGGGGGCGAAGGTGCGGTTTTAAATAGTTCAGATGCGACCAATGGTATAGAAAATTGCATACGGGACGAATAAAAAAAAAAGTTAATTTTTATAAAATTTTTAATAAAATGATAACCATGATAAATATAATTTTTTTTCCTTTTTCTTTGGGCTCACCAGCAAAAGAAAATAAATATTAATTAAACGTAAAAATTTAAATATATCGATTACTATGATAAATAATAAACTCTAGATCACATTTTATTAATTTTTGGCGTAAGTAAATACATTGCGCTGCATTACTTCACTTTTTACATTACTCAAATCGTCAAACCCCTGTGACACGGATCTAAACACGTAAGTCCCGCTCCTAGCCTAGCTGCTGATCCCATTGCGGAGAGTTAAAAGAAAAAGTAGTGTTTTCTATTATGATTTTTAATGGAGAAATAAAAAATTCTGCAACAAAATTTTTAATATTTGCTACCGGGGGGAATGTTATTTATGCTCAAATTTGAAATTCCAACTCAACTAACGTAGTTAGCCGTTGTGGTAATAAATTAATTGCGATAAAATGTTCGAGACATCGAGGTTGAAAGATATGAGTGGAGAAGATGTTCTTTTCAATGTGTAGTTATGGGAGATCACTATGTGAATAACTCGGGGATCCCTTCAAAATGATGGCTGTGTGTGCTGTTTAGTTTGAAGGGAACTTCTAGACAGGCCATAGAAAAATCGATAAAATCTTTAATTAAACGTGAAACGTGAAGACCATTTTTTGTTGGATGGTGATAAACATGTTTCTCCCAATAGAGAGAAAGAATCACTACATAAACATAATTGTAGAACAAAACAAAAACTTTTTTTATTCATTTTCAAGTACAAATTTAAACGCTTATTAATACACGGGCGAAGCCGTGGTGCTGGTATTTAAATAAGAAAAAAAGTAGAGGAAATTATTTAGTAAAAATGTTCATATAGTTTATTTATCGAAAAGTTAATATAAATTTTAAATTTACCATAAGGTTTTTTCAAAATCTCAGGATCACACTTATATGTTGCTGGTCTGGGCCCCAAACCCCGTGCGCCCCTGCTTAAAGACGGCCCAGACTAAACGGACATTTAATAGTTATCCAAAAAGTAATTTTGTAACTCGTGTTTTTTACGAACACAAATGTTTGTAAAGGAGTCTGAATAAAATTTGCCTGCCGCCGGCGCCATATTGATTGCGCCAAGAAGATGGGGTCGAAACAATGGAGCTAAAATGAACGGTCAGCATGATTTTAACTATCGAAAAAAAATTCAACGGTCTTGCTGAATTTGATTATTGATTACTTTAACAAAGATCCGAAATTTTGTCTTTGGTTACAATAATTTTTCTAAAAACTCCAAGAATGTTTTTTCGCACTGCCGGTTGTAAATTCCTGAGTTCTAGCACCGTCATTTTGTTTTTAAATTTAGAAAACAAAATAATGAAAAAATAAATAACGGCGCCATTTGGGGGTGGCAAATTTTACAATTCTGTTTATGCTGATTGCGCGCTGCACTCTGTGAAATGTATTTGCGCGCTTATTTCAAAAATACCGCCTAAAAATGTCCAATTAGTGGGAAAAGTGGGAAAGTGTTCCTGTTCACGGAACTAGATTGTGTTGATTAATAGAATGGCAAAAAATGCCAGCTCAAAAGGCGAACAATAAAAACCTTTTTAGACAAAGCAGGGTCGATGTCGTGTCTCGTTCACCTTTCATTCCAACCAATTAAATCGGTCTCCCCTTTCATTTCTCCATCGCACAACACACGCTGTAATTCTACATAATGCTCCTTACAGTTGCCAACTACACCAACGGCCGCAATAAAACTGATGCAAACCATTCACTGTCCGCGCCGTCTTCCATCAAAAAAAAAAAGGATATGGTAAAAGCCCATCTTCTGGTTTTAAATTACGAAATACTATCGGCTCGAAGTTATTTTTCATTTCATTCGAACGTTCGTGAATTTTATTGTCGTTATTTATGGAGTTGCTCCTTTTAATTCGATAATCGAAGTACACGATTGTTTCATTAGCACGCTATAAAATAATTAAAATTTTCCCGGCATTAATTTATTTCAATATATTTTTTTAAGTAAAAAATGTACACAGTTTTTACTGGATCGGATGCAAAATACGCCAATTATCGCAATTTCTGTTTTGCTTTCCTTTTCTTTTTTTCTTTTATTCTTTTGCCTTAAAACGATGATCGGCAGTTTAACTTTATCCATTACAAAAAAAGGCTACAACTGCGATCTTTCTGAACCAAGTTTCGAAAAGGTCTTTTCGGTGCGTGTATTATATTTATTGCATCGAAAACAATTTTCATTGACCAATCAGCCAAAAACTGTTGACAAGGAAAATGAAGATTGACATTTATCAATCAAAATTTCGAACGGAAGTTACCTTTAAAATTGGAAGTCCATTGAACACGTGGATTTGAAAAAATTAACAGAATAAAGTGAATCTATGAACAGCTTGTAATTTCTTACATTTTTACATCTTCTAAAATTTACTTGCGCGCTTGCCAAGTAAATATTTACAAAATGGTTAATTTTAAGCGGTGAAGTGTGTAAAAATAAAAAAGATAGAAATTATCGCTAGATATTTTTTATTACTTTCTAAAGTTATTTAATACTTCAATTAATATCGTTCGTACCGCCACACTTCCACAGAGAAACATTCGATAAATAAAAAACATCGAATCTTTTTTTAATTTTAAAATCTAGCGATACTACTTAGATGTGTGTTTCAGAATCTCCCTTCAGTGACAAGAAGGCATGATTTGTAAAATATGTGAAAACGTGATTAATCCTTTTTTATAAACCTTTTTGTTAGTTTGCTGTTAAGAACAATCGTGTTTAGTCGTTGTTTTGTGCGCTCTATCATTTCATTGTGTAGTCTTCGTGTTTCTTATCTCATCTCTTTTCGAGTAATAAGACGGTTCTATCTCTTCTTTATCACATTTTTCTTTTCTCTTTTTTTCTTTTTCCTTTTCGGGCTCTGACATATAGTCTGTACCAGCAGTTTCCAAATGGTCAGTTCCCCTTCTATTCTCGAATCACTACAGACGACGATTGTAAAGATTTAAGAGGTGATTAATGAACTAAGCCAAGAAAGTAATCAACTCGAATCCCGGCTCAGCATCTCCAGATTTCTCCAGCCGAGGCCCTCCCAAGTAATCTAGCGAAAATTCTAAATCCAAATCTACGGAGTGTAAAGCCCCCTTCTTTCTTTATTTCGGTACTGAAATCTGTATCAGTCTTCAAAAAACTTCTCTCCACCAATAATCTCTCGTCAGTTGAATTTAAAGCCCTCTCAAATGGTGAAATGAAAGTTCAGCCATCCAGTTTCAACGAGTACCGCAAATTTGCGAAAGCTACTTGAAAATCCTGCCCCCAATGGCCTCAATGATGAAGACACCAAACATCTCGGTAAGATCGACTTCCTTACTTATAGGTTGAAAGAAGATAAACTGTTCACTGTGTTATTACGTCGCCTGTACTATTCTCCTAGTGTTGATGAGATAAAGCAAACGCTATCACCACTAGGATTCCCTTCCATCAATGTTATCATTAAAAAACCCGTCAATCGAAAGTACTAACTACAAGCTTCCGTTATAGTTGCTGTCGAACTGCCGAGGAAAACGCAATCTATTCTGCAATGCAAAAGGTGACAGAAAATTGGACACTCGGCTAACTACTGCAATAAACCTTCAAAATGCGTTAAATGCGGCGAGAAGCGCCTTTTTTCGGATTGTAAACGCCCGAAGTCCGATCCTGCTAAATTTGGCAACTGTATATCGCGGCTATCCGATATATCAAGAAAAACTGTCTGCTCTGCCTGCTTACAGCGGTTGAATATATTCGTACTAACGCACACTGTATCTGCTCCTTCGATTTCGTTCATAGACATTACTGGTGGTCCCTATGCAAGTACGGCTGCTAGCCCCTCTCACATGGAGTCGAAATTCCCCCCTCCTCCATCGAACGTTACTTCTATTATAGCAATTTTGCTGAGACTGAAAGAAAATTAAAAAGAAACATCCAAGGCCGGTCAACCCATTGATGCTTGTTTATCCGTCCTGGACGATCTCAAGGAAACTCCCAGCCCCCGTCGCAAACAACACGAGAATGAGTAGCAACCTAAGAAATTCTATCATTCTAAGCTAGAATGCTAATGGATTGTTGGCTCGCAAAAACGAATTGGAGTATTTTCCCAATAATCACTCGGTTGATCCTGCCCTTATCTCAGAAATTCATATGGCACTTGGGGTTTCCATCTCAAAAGTCAGAAACTATGTAATCCACTCTCCTGCTATCACCCAAGCGGAAAGCACCCGAAAAGAGGGTCTGCAGCACTACTTCATAATGTCATTGAACATTATGATAATGATATTTTTGCTACTGAGTCAATTCAAGCAGCTACTGTCACCGTTAAATTCCAAAGGGTATCCACAACAGTCTGCTTGTCAAATGAGAAAATAGCTGAATCTAATTTCACTTCGTTTTTTTTCAATAGGCATCCCGTGAATCATGAAGGATGATTTCAACGCCAAACACAAGTACTGGAACTCCTGACTCACCATCATCAGGGGTACGAAGTTATTTAAAGCAGCAGTAAATCTAATTTGTAAATTTATTCACCCCAATGAACCTACCCATTGGCCGGCTAACATTTCCAAAAAAACCTGTCATTATTAATTTTTTCATCACCTTGAATGTTGCTCGTACCTTCTTAGATGTAGTCTGCCTAGCCGACCTGTCTTCCGACCATCTCCCCAGGGCGTCCATTAATATACATAGGGATGGTACCCGTGGGGTTGGACGGTAAAATCAACTCTAACGGATTTACTGCATTCAGTTTGATTTTCCAGTCCGTTGTCTGACTACTTTCTGCGGGGGGCCATGGCAGCTTTGGATATCAAGCACGGCAGAATTAGAAACAAAACTTGCTAAGAACCTGTCTTCTGAGCAGGAACATAGAGGCAATTCTTGGATCAAAACATCCCTAGGCGGCTAAATCGCATCCACCCGCTGGATTTAATTAATTATTAATCAGTTTTTAATTAGTCCCATTTTCCTCTCTTTTATCCAAGTAATATTTTGCCGTACTTATTTATTGCCCGTTTTATAATCTTTTGAAATGTTTTGGTAAATTTATACTTAAAGTTCTAAAATGTTCCATTGAAAAAACATATACAAGAAATAATAAACCAATTTGAAAAAGAAAAAAATATGCCACTAATTATTTCGCAATGGAGATTAACTTGACTGAAGAGGCAGTTTTATAATTGGCCAGTGGATACCAGAGAAGTTAATGCAAAGGGAAATGCTTAATGTGTAAGATGTGTCGGTTGCCCATTAATGTCGAATAATGGTTGAATTCCGATTTAATGATCTGTTTGCTTATATATGTTGTGTTCGACAGGCGCTGCGAGTACTTCTCCGATACTAGCGAGTCACTAAGGACGTACTGAGAAGCATACATGTACATACAACATCGGCGTATCAAACAGGTGAAGAGTTTAATGAACCAGGTATTTCGTCACATTAGTTATAGACCGTACATTTTTTGCTGTAAAGCTGTGCCTACATTAGCGTTATTTTATCATAGCGAAATTACGTTCACAAATCTAATTTATAGATATATTTCGCTAAATATACCGCTAGCAAAAATCTGTTCATGTGACAAATGAAAAACGACACAGAAGCGCTAGTACAACGAACTAACGATTTTTAGATATCGATAATTTAGAAAAATTTGTTTATGCGAGCAGACGTATTCACTTCTAAATAGATTTCTCAATATGATATTATTAATTCTTTTCTAAATAATACATTTAAAATTTGTTTTATTATAAAACGAAGGCGCTCTGTATATGTCACATTTCACTTTATAGTTTTTAAGTTATTATATAATTTTATTATACAAACAATTACTTATTTCTGGTCTTCGCAGTGTACAAGAAATATTGTTATATCTATTACAGCAGAAAACAAGATACAAAAGTTAGTGGCGGATCCGCGAGGGAGGCACCCCCACCCTCCAAAGAACCAAAGCCTCTGGAAAAAATTGTTATAAAGAGAAACTTAATTTGTACTATAAAAGAGATTTGTATAAATGTTACCGACGGATTTTAATAATTAATATTTAATACCGTTTTCTGGTAAAACTGTTAATGTTACGTTTTTATTCTGATTTAAACCCAACACTGCCATCGGTCTTTTTCCTTTCTCATTTATTTTTAATTTTTATTTTGCAATTTTAATTAAAAATAGAATTTAATGAGAAATATGTATATTTTTTTACTTGCTCACGAACAAAGAGAATTCGGATCGGATTACTAACAAAAATAAAAAAGAAGTAAGTCTAATAAAAATACTATATTTCTTACTATTTAAATTCTTTACTACTTTAGCTAGAGTTTTATAATTTTTTTTATTTTTTACCCTTTTAAATCAAAAATTGCAATAATTATGTATTTTTAAAATATTTTTAAATTTCTAAAGGGATCTCATTTCTCAAAATCTACTGCCTACTGGAGAAGATATTACGTAATTATATAATCCCCCCCCCCCCAATGTCTCACTGGATCTGCCCCTGCAAAAGTGCATAGCAAAATTTCGAAATAGGCAATTAATGGTAGTTAAGACTCCAAACGCACCACCGCTAATAAAATTGCCACTAGCTCGAATTATCGAAATGCATGCTGGGGAAATTACGAATAACTAAGGGCACCACTGAACAACATCATTCAAATCCAAGTTAACTTTTTTGAAAAGTAGGAACTTTCGAAGGCGAAGAGCTTTGTATAATTTTATTATACCACTAGGTATATGTATATTCTCTTCTAATGCGACATCTATATGCTGCCGCGGTCACATTTCACTATCTAAACATCTTGGCGCAGGTTCTTAACACAACTCGAACGCTTTCTCATGTCGCCCAATGCGCATGCCGACCACATGGATAGTAACTCTGAATGTGATGGAAATCACAAAATACCAAATCGGTTTTTATTGGCTGCTCCGGCGCAGCTCACAACCAATCATGCTGCAGGGTGATCCAAGCAGCTGATACTTATACACAAGAGTCTCAAAATAAGACCGACTCGAAATGAACATACGTCATAGATTGATAGTTTCACTGAAATTCTGCACAGCGCTATGTACTATTGCAAGAAGAAGTGAAATAAACTTTCGCAATTTGTAAAGGCTTAACTGAATCTAACCCGATTTTAAAAAATAAAATTTTTGGCACAAACGGTTTGTGCATTATTATGCTTTAGTAAAAAATGCCATCCAAATGTTCAAAAAAAATGTAATTTCTGTTGTACAAAGTACACTGGTAATTTTTTCAAAATAAAAGTATTAAAATCACTTTAACATATGCAAAAATGTGTATCTTATAGGAAGTTTGTACATCTGGTTTATTTTTCCCCATACCGATTACGTTAAATTTTTATAATCTATTGACTTTATTACAGTAAGCCCTTCACTTTTGTGAACAAAAAGAGAAGCAATCGGTTTTAAAATTTATAAACGCAAATTCTGAATATGTGCACATGCTTCATTTAGTGAAATGTAGATAGAATTTCAGTGTTTTTTATTTTCAGATTGTAATATAACAAGTAAAACTAAAATACCTGTTTAAAATTTTCAATTTATTTATTATTGATATAAAATATTTAATCGTTGTTTAAGTTTTTTTTTGCAACAGCGGCATAAAGAAGTGCCAGCTTAATATTTTCCAACCCGGTTAGTAGGATTATTTAAAATTTAATCTTGCGCATATTTTTAGTCAATTTTTCATCCATATTGTAAAAGAAAACTTGGTAAATTAATATTACTTTTTCTTTTTTAAAACTAACCTTAAGTTATAATGTTGGGTAAACATTTTTTTTTTTTTCTATATAGCATACAGAAAAGTTTATTGAACATTCTAAAACAAATTTCAAAACGTATCCCTTGTGAATGTTAACGTTTACTATATTTGAAATGATTTCCGATTTCTAAATTACAGCTGGTATAACCGATAGTGTTAAAGTGAAATCGAAGTTAATTTATATAAGCTGTGTGTGACCTGTTATTGATTTGGTGGTTTTCGAATTAAAATATAATTTGCAGTAGATAGGAAAATTGTGATGAAATCGTATTTCCTAGTTTTAAAATAAATTTTTTACATAAAATTCATCGCAATTTTGTTATTTTTTATAGTCCTTCTTTTTTGATGAAAAAATTGTGTAGAAAAATATGGTACAAAATTTCTACTGAGCTTCGCTCCAAAAACATTCAATGTCAAAAGATAAAGAAATATCTCATAAATTTCGTTTCAAGAAAATAATTTTTAAACACCAGATGGGTTTATCATAACGATTACTTTAAAGTACCGTGATGTATTGTTTAAAAGAGTAAAAACACAATCCGTTACTAATTTTATTTTGATCTTGGTTTTGTGATAAAATGTGTCACTCTAAATAATATTCAAAGTAAAAATTATCAGTTATGAAGCGTTTTCAGTATTTGTAGTAAAATTTTTGCTTAGTATAAACTCGTGATGACTTTCAGTATAAATGGAACACTAATTTTTGATACGGAAATAAATTTAAATCGTAAATAAACGAACTAAATGCAAAACAATGCAACACATATAAATTAAAACGATTCGATATACATTAAATAGTTTCTAATATTGATAAAGTTAAACACAATTCGACATTAGCGTCCAGCGGAAGTTCAGTGAAACTACCAATCTATGACGTAGGTTCATTTCGAGTCGGTCTGACTTTGAACTCTTGTATAATTATACACCCGAATTTTCATCCTTAGACAAGATGACGTGCTGAATGTTGCACGCATTATTCGTGTCTTCAAAGCGGCACCGGTCGGCGGTTATCCAATGTGTGTATATACATATTAATTTGTTTTTAATTTTTTAATTATAGTTCGCAATTACACTCTTTTGTTTAATTTATTTTTTCAGCATATTTGTCCAAAAAAGGATGGTTAAAATTTTTGTGTAACTTTTTCATTTTTACTACCATCTGAAGTTTGATGCACGTGCTTAAACTGCAAGATTACTAGAAATATCAAATCCGAAATAGCGAGGTTTACGATGGCAGATGAAAATTTAAAAATCAACCTAATTCCCATCAAAATTGTTGCGTTAATTTCAATAACAATAATATCTAATAATAAGCAGAAAATTTTCTAAATTATTAATAATTTATTTATTATCAGGAAGTTCAATAAAAAAAAAAAAATTAAACGTGATTATACGTAATTTAACACGAATAAACTACGGCTATAAGCACTTATCAATATAATTAGGTTCTAGTTAAAGTTCTCTCTAATAATTAATTCAATAAGTAAATTATTTCGATATCATCAAATACAATAATTAAATTACCACTGAACAGATTGTGTACTGTAAGATTAGTGATTAATAGCAATTAATCATTAATAATAAGTACAATGCTTGACGCCAAACCGCGCACCTTAATAAACTTGTCACTTATTAACTGTATAAGTGCTGTGTACTGTTGTATTTGTATTGACCACCTTTAATTTATTTCATTATTAACGGTATCACTTATACAGCTCAAAGCTAGAAAGGCTCTGCAACAAGCTATACAATAGATATGACGTTCTGAATTTATTGAAACACAACTGCAAAATCCGGTATTTTTCTCTAATAAAATTTACGAACCTTTATTATTATCAGTAAAAAGAAATAATAACAATAATAATAATAAAGGTTGAATATTACTCACTTTTATATACAATAATAACTGTATATATATATATATATAAATTAACCGATATATCTAAAAAACAAGGACTAAAAGTAACGTTCAAAACTAAAAATAATTGAAATAATGTATACACACTGTAAATACAAAAACTAATAATTTTTATGAAAATAGTGGTATATACAGAATAAACTGTACAGATTGCAAAAAATCATATATTGGTCAAGCAGTTAGAAAAATAAAATACGGACATAAAGAACGTATAAAATCATTCAATAATAATGAAATTGATAACTACATATCCCGAACATCTAATAAAAAATAAACATAAACCTAATTCACTAGAAAATACAGTAATAGTTTTGTCTTTTTATATCACAGCAAACTTACTCAATATAGTCGAATATTATTATATAAATAAATATAAAAATAATCTCTTAAATGATAAAATACCGAATAATAATGAAAATCTTTTTAATATTAAAATTTAACTTGTTTCCAATTTTTGTTCGGTATATATTTTTAATTTTTTGTTTTGAATATTTTGACCGTGAAGTTTGTTGTTATGTTGTAAATAGAATCCCGCTTTTGATTGGAGTCCTCTGCCATCCGCCTATCATTTATCTCTCTCTCTCTCTATATATATATATCTATCTATATATATATATATATATATATATATATATATATATATATATATATATCTATATATATCCATCTATCTATATATCTATCTATCTATCTATCTATCTATCTATATATATATATATATATATATATTAATTACAACGTAATTCTTAGGCTACCCTCCATTCGAAAAAATGTCCCAAAAAATGTCCAAGAAAAATGTCCCAATTTTATGTAACGTTCGTCATATTTTATAGGATTTTTGTTATTGTTATTTAAAAAATGTCACAATTTTATGTAACGAAATATGTAATGAAACAATATCTTAATTTTATGTAATGAAAGTTAGATGTTAGGATAGGATTTTTGTGATTATGTTTTGTTTTCCTCTTTGTGTTGATGCCAGTAAGAATTACGTTGTAAATTTTGATCATTTTATACAAAGTATAGAAGAGAAAGAGACATAAATAAAAGCAAGAGGGGTCAAGGGGCACGGCCCCTTGCGAGGCCAAAATGGCCGAGTTTATATATATATATATATACACATGTTGATTATTTCTCTGCTGTGTATTTTTTTAGTTTCTTTAAGTGTACTTTATATTGTTGGCTGATGATGTAGCCCGAAAACCTTTCTAAAATAAAAGGTATTTATTTTAATTTATTAAAGTAAATTATTTTATACGTATTTTCGTTTGTTATTAAGGGGTATTTATTTATATTATATTTATTATCTATTTTAAACCAAGCATTCTCTGATTCGAATGCATATATTCTCTCTGTTCTTATACACGTATTTAATGTTGCACATTCTTCGCTTCGTCTGATTTTTGATTTGTTCTTTTACCGATAGTATCATCTCCCCAGTTAACGGTAATAAAATGTTTACAAATAAATTAAGGCAGTAAAATACATAAAAAACCAAAAGCGGGATTTTGTTTACAGCGTAACAACGAACTTAACGGACAAAATATTCAAAACCAAAAATTAAGAATATATACCGAACAAAAATTTAAAAGGAGTTAAATTTCAATATTAAAAAGAGGGTCATTATTATTCGGTATTTGATCATTTAAGAGATATTATTTTTATATGTATATTTATATAATAATTTTCAACTATATCGATTCAGTTTCCTGTATTACAAAAAGCCAAAATGTTTTATTGGAAATAACTTTTTCGTAGGTAAAGTATTATAAAATTGTACGTTATTGTTTTTATTTTGAAATAAGTAAGTTGGTATTTTCGGAAAAACGTTATATTTCGTATTGAAATATTATGCAGAAGACGTATCTAATTTATAAATATTAAATAAAATTTCGAAAGAATTATATTAATCTTATAATGACATTTTAAAAAGTTGAAGTGCTTGAAGTAAGGCTAATTATGAGAAAAAAAAAAAAAACGTTTTATTCTGAAACAATCGAGAAGAACAGTGTGCGTTAATTACACATTTAATGATAATGCTAAAAGTAATTTTTGGTAATTATCAAAAAGAAAAAATAACCACAAATTCGTGAAATAAAAAGAGAAAAAACATAAAATTCACAGTAGTTTATTCAAAAAAATTCGAAATAAATTAAAAATTTTTTACTTTAAGTAAAAAGTTTACAAGTTTAAAAAGTTAACTCTACTGTTAAACACACAGAAAGCGAGAAAAAATCGAATTAACGTTTTCCGTAAAATTATTAAGCTCACAGAAATGTTGATAATTCTAACGATAGAGAATGTAAAATCACATTTTATTACAGTTTAGAAATAAAAAAAAAACATTAACGGGGGGTGACCTTGCTGAAAAAATGTAATTGCGTTAATTGTGAAAGAGCGATAGAAAAAGTTTTAAGCAAATACGAATACGGTCTGCCTAAGTTAAAGCAAAAATTTTTTTACAGTTAAAATTATTTATTGTTTGTTGCGTAAAATGAAATTTTTTTTCGTATTAACCTCAAATTTTTATTACTGAAATTTTTAGAAGCTTTTACGAAAAATTATACAGACAATTAAAACTGACTCCGTGTGATAACAGTTATAGTCGACTATCATTTGCGGTCCCAGAGTATGTTTCTATAGTGAGGTCCAAAGAATCGAGATTTTTATGTATATATATATTTTTTTTATTATTATTTCTACATACGTTTTCGAGAATTATAATAAATGAAAATACTAGTGCATGATAAAGGACCAAGCTATGTTTTTTGGTAATTAGTTATTATTTTATTCTAACCAATAATTACAAACATGAGCAATGAACATTAAATAAACAATAAACAGATATTCTGAAAACGTTTTCAGGAACATTCCGTCCTTTCCTCCTCTCACGGTGCAGTCAACAATGAATTTCTTAATTTATTGAATTCCTCTTTTCCTGCCCATGTATTGATCTTTAGTGATGGTTCCAGGAGCGAGGACGGCGTTGGTGGAGCGTTTACTGCCTCATCACCTCGACATTCTGAGTCCATCCGACTTCCTTCCTTCTGCACTATTTCAGGCTATCTCTTTTATTTCCTCTTTAAGCGATCTTTCCCAATTCCTCATTATTTCGAACTCTAAAGGCGTCTTTCAAGCCCTATCCTCTCCTCCTTCACATTCCTATCATTAGTATTATTCTCTCAATTCGTTCTCTTACCTCCACTCTGCAGTCATCCCGCTTTATTCTTATTGATTTTTTATAGGTTCCCAATCATTCCGGGATTGATGGCGATGACGCAGCTGATTCTTTGGCTCGTTCTGCTGGTCGCCCTGATTCATTCCTCAACTATTTTCCTTCTTCAGATATTCTTTCCTTATCCACCTCCAATCACGCCAGGCTTTGACCGGATACCGTATCCCTCTCTATTTTCTAATCGTCATTCGCATTACCGTTTTATTGAGCCGATTCCTCGTTCCTTGTCTTGGTTCCATTCTATTCATTTCGGTCGTCGCTCTTCTATTATAGTTTCGGATCAATCATTCTCTACTTCTCTATTCCCGCTTTTGATTTGCTCCGTCGCCATCTCCTTATTGCTCTCTTCACGATTGTGATTCTCCTTGTATGTGCGATACTGATCACATTTTCTTCGGGTGTCCTGCTCTTCGTAATCCATTTATGCGGCCAGCTCCTGACATTAGGTCTCCTTACTCCCTATAACGCTTCCTTTATCCTCTCCTTTCCTCTTCATCTTCTATGATATCTGCACTGCTGTCCTTTGTTGCGTCCATTTCGGACCGCCTAGCTATTTAGTTCTTTAGCTTAGTATTTTTCTGTTGTTGGGTCAATGCCGCTGGCGCGCCCACAAAAAAAAGAAAAAGAAAAAAAGAGAAAAAAAAGAAAACATTCCATCCTTAGCCAAAAAGAAAAATAATATAGGCAAAGACGAACGCAATATTCAAACGTATTTGTTTATATTTATTGTATGTTTGTTCATTATTTTGTTAACTGATTTTTCATTTTCACCTCACTATTTTTGTAAATCGAAGAAATGCAGTCTATCTAATATTATTTCCATTAACAGAATTCAGTGTGGTAAAATGTGGTGAAAAATATGAATATAAATATTCCGCGCGCAGGGACATGCTAGCCTTTTCAATTGTTGTTCGTATTAAAATGCTTTTAACGAATCATTAAACAAAATGAAATAGCCTTTTCGAAACGAAGTAGCATCTTTGTAAATATAATTTATTACGTCAGATAATAGAATTCGAAAAAGTATAAGATGTCGCATCGCCCGTTCGTAAATTTTACATTGCTGCATTAACTGCCATGTTTAATACATCATGGTCGCGTGTAGGCAATATTTTTTCATATATTTCTAAAGTTTTTTTGTTTTTTTATTGGGTTTTTTTTTGGGGGGGGGGACGTCAATTATGAACATTAATCTCGTAAAAGGGAAATTTTTGGAGGTTTCAATGGGTGGCAGCAGGATTCGAACTGGATTCTATCCGACCGAAACACTACCACCGTACCAGCCATGCCAGGGTAGTTGGTTTGTTCTGAAATAGGAACTGTTCTATTTGAAAATCGATGTCATAAGCGAGCGAGAGATGATAATGAAAGAGCGAGAATGGTGCCGAGCAGGAGGCTGTGGAGGTGAATTTGTGACTTAATTTTCCGTATTCGACGAATCAATCATCTGTGTGTACATGCAAATATGATACTCGGTTCGTTGTTTCTGTCCTTCGTTACTTTAGTGCAACCCATCTCCCTTAAGTTGTTTACTGTCCTTGTGCCTGAGGCTGTCCAAATATTTGGAAGCCCATTCTCTACTGCGTATCATTTTTAAAATAATGGTGAAATCGATAGCTTTTATCATCGTCGAAGAAAACTTTAAACAAAACATCAACCATTGTGTTCGAGCGATTATTTCTATTTTCAATGCGCGATGATTCGAGATCCGCATCCATTTTTTTTTTTGTTTTTGTTTTTTTTCTTTTGTTTTGGACGCGCCTACTATGAAAATTAACCCAGGGCAAGTGAACTTTTTTAGAAGTTTCAATGTGTGGCAGTGGGTTCGAATACGGTTCTACCCGAACGAAACACCACTGACTAACCAACTACCGTATACGATAGTTGGCTGTCTGCTTAAATGGAACATAGCAGTTTCAATAAACATGTTAAAGCAAAAGTTTTTTACTTAATGAGCTTGTAACACTTTATCAGGGTAAAGTTTGGAGTACATATTCTATAAAAAAAAAAAAAACACCAATTACGCATTGTTGGTATGAAAGTAAAAAAAACCAAAAAAACAACGATTTAGAGCTATAAAACCGAGGAAAAGTGTGTAATGTATCCGAAAAAAGTATAGAGTTTCTAAAAAAAGGATATGTTTTCTTTTCTGAGCTCCTTAGAAAAAGAAAAGATGGTGCAAATTATTTCTCGGCAATTCTTGCGCGCAGAATATTTAAAAAAAAAAACGTATTTATAGAATTTTGATTTTAAAATCACCAAAAAACTGAAAATACATTCCGAGTTTTGATATTAAATTTCTCCGTGTGGTGATTCGTATCCTTATGTATTCAGTTCAGCGTCAATAAGTATACCGATTTCTTGCAAATAGAATTAATTTGCAAAAACAATTAGAAAATACCATAACTTCTTTAGGCCTTACATTTTCGGTTCCCAAATGTCAATATATTGTGTTTGGAGATCGGAAAATTGTTGATATTATAAACAATCTTAAACTTGTGTCTAATCAACCTGTTGCACACACACGAGTTCTGAAATATCTTGTTGTAGATGATAGATTAATCTTTTCCCCTCATATAGTTTATTTGCACAGGAGATGTGATTCACTCTATGCTAAATTTAAACGGCTTCAGCCAAGCGTTAATGGTCTGAGATTTAGAGAAAGGGTCATACTTTATAAAGGACTTATTCAATCCCTTTATGCGTATTTCTCGCGTGTCTACGTCTCTCCATCTATTTTGAAATCAGTCAATAAATTACAACAAAAATTATTCCTAAATATGAGCTTTCTATATAGTCCAACATCAGCCGCAAATGTTATTTGTAATATTCTCCCCCTTGATTTATTTATATCTAAATCTAGCATCATTTCTGAATACAGAATTACAAAGACTACCAGATTTGTCACGAATGCAGTATATTTAAGTCCTGATCAGTTTAATAAATTTGGTTATGTCCTACTAATAAGAAACTTTAAATCTATTATTAAGGATGCCATAATCTCTAAATGGCAATTTAGATGAGACAGTTATGACACGGGTGGTCGAAAAACTTATCAATTTTTTCCTAGTTTAACAATTAGAGTTAAATTCAAAGATGCTAATATTAATTTTTAAAGTGCGCTGATGCTCTCTGGATAAAGTTTGGGGAATATCTGTATAGATTTCATCTTACTAGTGGACCAGAGTGTACGCTTTGTATTACTACTCCCGATGATATTAAGCATACCTTATGTATACGGCTGTCCGGCTTTCAGTACTTTACGTAGCTTGCATCAAATTTCCTCTTCTTCCGAGCTTTCACTAACACCTGATGGTAATACTGAGAGATCTTTCTTTTATTTTCTGAAGCAGCAATGAAGTTGAAATTTTCGATTAGCTAACAGATTATTATTATTTTTTTTTTTTTGGCATATTATTGAAGTCAACCGTGAATCCAAATTAATTAATTATGGAAAACTTAATGAATTCTGTGCTGCCGGAGTGCTTCGCCCACAACTTTATCATTAACTATAAGCATCCACATATCATTGACTAACACTGTACACTCGCAATTTATTTCCTATTGTTATTACGAGTATTAACATTTGTCGTATTTAATAGATTACTTCGCTATACATGCGTATCGGTACGTTTCATTGATACTTTCCTATTTTTATTTATTCATTTTTTTTATCATGAAGTAATAATTTTCTTTTTTTTTTTTCTCTAAGCTATAGCCCTATTATTTCAACTTATTATACGGTTGCAACCTTACCTACTTACAGTATCAAGGACTATGTTTTTCATCCCTGTTATTGTTTATACTTTTAGTACAATTTGCAGGGCGTTTTCATACGCATTATTTATTTTAAGCTTTTTATTACACTTTTTATTATACTTTTTATTATTATTTTTTTATTTCACGCAACTGGTTAAATTTGTTCTTACACAATACTTACTCCCCGCTCCTTTATACACGATTGAAAAATAAATAAATTTGCCCTTCCAAAGGTTATCTGGTGGGTCCAAAAAAAAAAAAAAAAAAAAAAATCCTTGATTTTGATCTAAACTGTTGCTATTTATTCGTTTTCATCCTCGTTCGAATCGATCACGCTGAAAAACGCTTTATGGTACTGAAAAATCTGTTTTTTGGAATACTCACCCCGATTAAATATGGATTGATCGCAGAGAAAGTATACGAATTAAAATAAAGTCTCTAATATTCTGGAAAATCCGTAATGAAGTTGTACCGATTATTGTGAAATAATTGTTTCGTCTTTTGAGCTATTTCGTGGACAGTTATAGATTTTATTTTAGGGTTCCGTTAACGAGAATTTCGATCGTTGCAATTTTCGGATTCCTCGGGAATGATGGTTGTACTTTGCTTTTCTTTCGAGAGAGGCTATGTTGATTTTTCTGTAAGCTGGTAGAGAGAGCTGTGTGAGGTATATCAATTCCATGTCCGAGACTATATCCGAAATTTAGTAAAACCTTTTTTTCTTAACCGAAACTGGACACTTGTTTTCAGTCAGTCGATATTTTTCACTGTCCTTCACACAGTGGTGAACTTGCTCAGTCGTAAAAAAGGAATTTTACCTTGCAAGATATGACGTTTTTTTTTGTTTTTTTTTTTGAACTAACCGAGCCAAGTCCTATATGTACATACATATATGGAACTAAATGGAGATAGGCCGATGATAGGTAGAAGGCAAGATCACTTTTGAAACTATTACTGTGCATTCGAAATACTGAAAAGCCCATTCAAGACGTTACCGAGATGGCAGGGTGTAAGGATTTTCGCGACACCTAAAGCTCCCCTTGTTCGCAGTAAGTAAGAATGTTTTTTGGTATTGTCACGAAACAATGGCGCCCATTTGAAAGTGGCCCTTTCTTGTTTCGCCGCAAATGTCGTTTCTTGTCGACAGCAGCTGGCGGAGGAATACTACGGTGACAAACAACGCTACGTACAAAGACGAACTAGCATATCGCACCGTCTATTTCACAATCTTCTTTTTACATATTTATCCGGTAGCGTTTTCCGGGCTTTTATTAGGAGGCGGGCGGTATTTTTCACATTGTCCCTTTTATTTAACGATATTCTGAACTCAACCGTTTACGGAGTTGGCCGGGGAAGAAATTGGAATTCCTCCTGTTAATAATAGAGAAAGTTTTGGAATGACGTAATTTTTGAAAAATACGCTAGATACATGGAAACGCGTCAAACAGACGATACGATTGTGTAATAATGGCGTCAAATAGAATGAAGATTAATGAGTAGGGAATTTTAAAGAGGCCATAAAACGCAACACAGTGTGCATTCGAGGCTTCTTCCACTCGAGTGGATTAACCGCGACATCGCATCTCTTACATTTACGTTCGTTTTAATTACGTCCACCTTTTATCATCTCTTTTCTCTTTTTACACCAAAGTCATCATCTTTTCCGAGTTCCTTTTGTATTTTTTAAACACCAGCATTCTGTAATTTACGAAAAAACGCCGTGTATTCTCACATCGAATTCGAAATATAACCAAGCACAGATATTTCACGAGAAACAATTTTTACATTCGTATCGTTCAGTCACTAACGATTATTCTCGACTGTTAATAATTATTAGTGATTCACCGTTAGATACTTTACAAAAGTGTGTAAACACTCCTTTTCCAATCCCACAACAATGCATTATTTCTTTTTACATTTTTTCACCTTTTTTTTTTTTTTTTTTTTTATTCAACTTGGGCACGTCTACAGCGGATCTAAATCCAGAAACGATATGATTCGAGAATTAATCAGGTATGGACTCGGTCATACATGGATTAAAAGAACTAAGGATCGGGCCGGATCGATGGGAATGATGAAATTTTTTTTTTTTTTTTTTTTATTATTTTTATTGATACAATCTTAATTTATAATTAAATAAGTATCTACTTTAATAAATGTTGCTTTAAACTAAGCCGAACCCGTATGGAAGCAACAGTCCATTGACCACTGCTCCTAACATATTACATATTTACAATAGATAATAATTACAATTGTACATCTTATATCCTATAATGTATACACACACATATATATACATATATATATATATATATATATTACTAAATCAAATTTGATGGATGGCGTCGTTTAAGGCGCCTTACGTCTTCTCTGGTGTTAAGAAGTCGAATCATTTCTACGTTAACATGTCGATGAATCCGTTTTCCATGTTTAATGGCCATTTGCTTAATAACATCATTGACTGATGTTATATGCAGGTCCCTATGGATATCATCATTACGAGAATAGCGATATGCATCGACTATTGTTCGCAAAATGATGCTCTGCCTCGCCTGAATTTTTGCACGATTTGAATTACTAGTACAACCCCAGAGCTGTATTCCGTATGTCCATATCGGCATAATGATCTGACGGTACAGAATGCATTTATATCGAACATCCAGTGGCGATCTCCGACCTATCAACCACTGTAATTGTTTCGCTGTGTGCTTAATTTGTTGGCACTTCATTTTAACGTGCACATTCCACGTAAGACGCCTGTCCAAGTGCATACGTAAATACTTGGCAGAATTTACCTGTGGTACAGGTTTATTCCCCAAATATACTTGATAATTTGTCTTTGTTTGGCGATATGTGAACATAACATATGCTGATTTCTCTTCATTCAGTTTGACTTTCCAGTCCGTCGCCCACTTCTGTACATTATCCAAAGCATTTTGTAAATTGTTTGTAGCCTCGAGGTGGCTGCTGCTAACGGCTAAAATAGCAGTATCGTCGGCAAACATAGCTGTCGTTGTACTGTTGTCGGTCGGTAGGTCTTGGCTATATATAGAAGATACAACATAAAGACACTCCCTTGTGGAACTCCAGCCGTAATATTATAAAAGTTCGACGTAGAACTTTCGTACGCTACTCTGAACTGACGATTTAGGCAAGTACGATTCTAACAATCTACACAGGTTTCCGGGTAATATTTTGCTCAGCTTAAAGACAAGCATGCCACACTTTGTCGAAGGCTTGCGCAATATCCAAAAAAACTGTCGGACAGTATTTCTTGTCTTCAAACGCTTTATTTATGACAGACGTAACTCTGTGAACCCGGTCAATTGTCGAATGATGTTGTCGAAATCTAAACTGATGAAATATAAGAGGCACAATAGGGGTTGGGAAGCCGAAGTGACCAGAGAACAGAATATAGAGCAGCACGCTTATTCAAAAGGAAATTCGAAGAAGATGTGACCTCTGTCGTTAACTGGAGAGTTCAATTAGAGGAAAGTGCGAAAAGAAAACGATTGAGACGTAAACGAACAATACTACAGACGATGATAACGGAACGGCGAAGCGAAGGTAAATCGTAAAATTAAGGGGCTAGGTAGGAAAATTAGGTTGAATGAATAGGTAATTTGGTTGGAAAGGAAGAGGCATAAACATCTGACCGGAATCTAGTATGAAACTCATCACATAGTGGAATTAAATTAGAAGCGGGATTTTTGAGAAATAAAAGAGAGAAGGCGCAGTAATCTGAGCTAAGCAATCATTTCATTACCCTCTATCCCCATATGGATAGGAACGCAGAGAAAATCGATGTGGATATAAAATGAAGTGAGAGAAGGGTGTGAATAAATAAGGGAATACGACGGATTCAAGTAACATTGCTTCTCCGAAATCGTGTTTTAAGATGTATTTGTAATCATTTAAAGTAATGTCGTTAATCAGGCAAGAGAATATTCCAAACCGTAAGCTATGCAAATAAGGATTTGACAAAAATAATGGCGGAAAACTTCATGAAAAACGCCGAAAAGAATTTTCAAAGAAAGATAAAGGAAAATTCATTAACAATTTCTTTAAAAGTATTATTATTATAAAAGACACAACATCTAGAAATGAAAAAAAAAAAAAAAAAAAAAAAAACCTACAAAGGAAAGCCGAGAACATCATTATCGAAATAAAAAGATAAATTAGCATAATTCGGTGGAAAAGCCAAATAGCTGCAACAACAAACCATTAGCGTAGATTGTTTGAATACGATACAAAACAGTTCGGCAAAAGTAGACCAACGGGAAAACAAGGAAAACTGTGATAAACCAGATTATTAAACACATTGCTCATCAGCCGGTAGGAGTCGCGTGGTGCGGTTTGTTTTGTAGTATATTATTTTGTTTTCACGTTAAAATCGGTGAACTCTAATAGCGCGTACTGGCGATTCTTGGCGTAAAGTATTTTTCAACCAGCAAAGTAGCCGCCACGTTCCCCATTTACTTATTTACTAACACAAACACTGACTGTACTCCGTTTTCGTTTACGTTATAATATGTAACATGACTTCTTAGGTCGTCACAAATATGAGACTCGGCAAATATATATATTTCCAAATAAACTTACTATTTCGTTCGAATTTGAAAATTTAAAAATGGAAAATCAATTTCATGATAAGCTTAATCAAATGCACGAGGAAATAAAAGGTATAGGGATTACGTGCAACGACACAAATACCAAGATGGATGAGGCAATGGAAGAAATCGATAAATTAAGGAAAGAAAATGAAGATTTCAGAAGTGAGATCGGATACGTCAAAAAAAAAAACAAAAAAAACGAACTACTAAAACAGGAACTGCAAAAATTGAGTCAGTACACTTGAAAAGTGGATAACGTGATAGTTCGCGAAGTACCGTCCGTAAAATGGGGGATTGTAAAGAATAAATGGGATAGGAACGAAATTAGGTGTGCAATTGGTGGAGTGGGATGTCAGACATCGTCTGCCTAAAAAGACCAACGATTCGCAGAGAGAAAAAAGCGCAACTACTAAGTAATGCAAAGAAGTTGAAGACAGACAGTAACGATGTTGGCTTACCCCAATCAGTACCGATTTATATAGATCAAGATCTGATCGGCCACGTTAGGAAACTCTAAAGATAAAATAAGCCAAGCACGGTGCAGAGATGGTGGTGAAGTTTATATGTAAGGAAAACAGACTCCAGTAAAGCGAAAATAATAACTAGTGAATTGGATCTCGAACGGCTGACTGATGATTTCACTTAGGAGAGTACTAGCACTACTCGGAACATCAGCTACACAACCAAGCAGATGGATAAGATCAGTGCAATAGATTCGGCAGCAAAATACAGTGAAAAACGCAAAGGTGGCCAGAAGCAGTGTTCTATCGATAAGTTCGTATTGACAGCATCTACATCACACACACACGCAGTCTCCAACACTAGCATACCCAGCAGCATACGCTGAAACGATAACACAGTCACCTCCAACCACTCATTTGAAAAAAAAATAAACAAAATATTATAAATAAATGAAAAGTTTCACGGTCTATTATGAGCGTGAATTGTCCTCACCCAGAAACGCCGATAAAAGCAAGGGTAAGTATTTCCTCTATCACTCCCGTCATGTAAAAATACTTGTAAAAGTTTAGTTGAGCGCAAATTAAATCAAACGAATAATATAAAAAGTAGTAAAAATAAAATAAAAGTTCATATAGCTTTCCTAAATGTAAACTTAAAAGCTCAGAAAGACTGATTGAGTTAAAAGGGGAATTTCAGAAATTTGATATTAAAATTTTGCGATTCTCCTAAGTAAGAAGAGCTGGAGAGAAAATCATACACACTCAAAAGGGGAACCTATTTTATATTATACATGTAGGTAATAACTTAGGACAAAACGGAAACGATTTTATTATTAACTATTGATATATAAGTAATGTAGTAGAGACAAAGGGGATTAACGACAGAATACTTAAAAATAAAAATCAATAATGTTATACTAATATGTATTTAAGTTTATGCTCCGACTACAGATGCAGAGGATTGGGAAGTAGAAAATTTCTACGAAAATGTAAGAAACATTTTAATTTCAATTAAAATAAAAAAACAACAACAACTTAATAATTACGGGAGACTTTAATAGCCAGATAGAGCAAAGAAAGAAAAGTGAAAAACAAACAATGGGTTAACGCAACGTGCTCATAAGATTCTGTCAAGAATTCAATCTAAAAATAGTAAATAGTCTGTTTAAAAAAATAATAGGAAATAGACGGTCATGAATATCTCCAAGCCAAACATAACATATAAATCACTAATAGACTATATAGTAGTAGTACCTAGCAAGAATCAGTCAATTATGAATTTCGAAATAAAAGATTTCAATAAATTCAGCTTCTATACAGATCACGTAGACTGCTAATTATAACATTTGCAACTGATATAAAGAAAAATACTACAAGAGCGTCATAAAAAATTCGCATGTAAGACTAGACCATGAAAAGTACGAAAACATAATTTGTGAAGAGTTAGAGAAAAAATAAACTTAAGTAGAGATCAAGAGATTGACGAATTATAAAATATAACGACATATCTCAAAAAATAACGCCAATGTTCACAAACACATCCAGGAAAAAAAATGGAAATAGCCCACAGATAGGCGAAGTAGATAACATTTATCAACTACGTGAGAGAAGAATGGAAATTTTAAAAATCATTAACAGGGCTCCAAAAGAAAATAGTGAATTAAATTTAGTGTCAAGAGCCATAAGAAATAAAATAAGAGAACATAACCGAGCTCAAAAAAAAATGAAATTATTGATAATATTTTAGAAGGATGTAAAATATAAAACTGCTAAAAAAGAAACTCAGTATAGGTACGCAATGGGTAATTCTTTTTTTTTTTTTTTTAAATATAAAATAATAATAATATTATTTTATATATTGTCTTTCGGGCGCGCCAGCGGCTTTGACCCAACAACTACAGAAATTATGGAAAAGGTTAAATAGAGAGACGATTAGAAACAGAGCTTAGGAAAGAGTGAAGTACAAGGATTATATCTGGAGATGGAAAGATTAGGACAAAGGAAGAATTACAAGGAGCAGGAAAACCCAGTGTTAAGATTTTGGAGTAAATTCATTTTACGAACCTGAAAGAGGAGAAAATATACGATAGAAAAGAAAAAACAACTTCATAACTGAATATTATAAAAATTTATATAATGACATAGAGTTATACCGTTGTATAAGCAATTCTGTTGAAACTAGTTTTCCAGTAGAACCAGAATTTCCAATTAAAAAAGGAGAGGAAATAGTGAAAAGATTGAGACGTAACAAAATAATGAACGAACACATAAAATTGGGAGCTTTACAGTTAATAAAAATCTTAACGATCCTATTTAATAGAAATTTTAAAAACAGGCATTATTCCCTGTAAATGGAAGTACTCTGTCATAATATTGTTGTTTAAAAAGGGGGCGATCGGCACAAAATTGAAAACTATCGTCCAATATCTTTAACTATTTCTAACATTTTTTCAAAGCTGCTAGAAAAAAGAATAGAGCCTGTTATAAGAGTCGAGCAACCTATAAAACAAGCTAGTTTCAGGAGGTCTCTCGCTACGATAGATCACTTACATGTTAATTAAGTCACCGAGAAATACATAGAATATCAAGTCGAAATATTTATGGCTATAATTTACTATAATAAAGCTTTCGATTTTTTAAGTACTTATTTGCGTCACTTAAAAGTCAACGAGTTCCGATATTAATAAAAAATATGTATAAGGGGGGACTTTAGAGCCAGAATGAGGGTCGGCGGTACTTTGATATTAAGAAAGGGGTTGGTCAAGGAGACCCATATTATCACCGGTTTCGTTGAACTGCGCTTTGGAAGATATTCTTAGAAAGTTACATAAAATCTTTTTTTTTTTTTTTTTTTTTTTTTTTTTTAAAGATTTCATCGGCGGAAAAGGTAACAGTGTAACTTCCTAAGAATATCTTCCAAAGTGCAGTTAAACAAAACCGGGGTGATGATATGGGTCTTCCTGTCCCGATGAAATCGATGTTGATCCATTTTTTCTTTTTTTTCTATAGCCGGTTACATTACTCGCTACTGATTGTGAGAATACGTTGTACTACCGTCAAACTAAATTCTAAACGTCGCTATACAAATCTCGCGGCTTTGTCCACCGGTTTATTTTTTCCCCGCTGTAAATGCGTTTCTTCTTCGGTTCGAAAACTGCAATGGCTCTACAAGGACATAGAGAACACACATTTCGCCTAACAGAGACACTCTCATTCGTAATTATTACAATTGAACTCGGCTGATTCGGATTATTAAACGCGGAATTAAAACGGCCGATTCGTTTGCGCCATTTATAGGCGAAAGACTCGAATTTTTCAAAACGCCCCTCGACTATGTACAATTATATATATATATATATATGTATATAATTTGATTTGAAACACCCTTTAATCCTACAATAAGCGCGAAGCTGAAATTCAGCCGTGTTCAATTCCGAAGTGAGCAGTCATTTATCTTAATAAATGCCGCACTGTAAAAATAGAGCATTTTAAACTGAGACTAAATGGGATCTGGAAAAAATGGAATAGCAGAAAACTACGATTTAATCTGTGGCATTAATTTTGCGAACGTTTCACGCCGGTTTTTCTTGAGATTAATGATGATATTTAAATCTCGCGGCGTTAATGTATAGTTCATAAAAGATTTTCAAGAAGATAAAATTGTTAATTGACGCACTCCAACGAGATTACATCCAGCTTTTTCTGTAATGTGGCTCCTCCTGATTACCGTGTCAATAGATCATCAGCGCGAAATGCTGAAAGCTCTGACATTACACCAAGTTTAAAATAGACAAAAAAAGTCACGCATTTTTTTTTTTTTTTTTTTTTTGGTTGTAAACGAGATAATTAAGGGATAATTTCAATCGAGAACGACCCCTGGCTAATGATAGTTTGGTAATTTTCATTTTCGCTTTTAATTTTAATTAATGATTCTGCGCATACGCGTTTAATTCCTTTTATTTATTTATTTATTTCTTTCGAATCACAGAATACTTTGATATTTTTTGTTTATGCACATCACTGATTGAGTATGATTGACACACACACACACACACACACGTTTAATATTGTTATTTTTGTTCAAATAATGGAAGTGATAAATACGCTGTTTACATATATTTTTTTAAAGGATATACGCATTTATGCAAGTATTATACCTATGATCGTTGGAAGTAAAGAGGAAGACTGGTGAAAGGAATTTTAACCAAATTTTACATGTCATATCTGTATACCAAATTGTAAATGAGCCAGTGTGTCTTTAGAATGTAAGATGTTATATCTGAAAATCGTTAATGGTGAAATAGATTTAATCCAAAAAATGAGAGCTTGGCCAAAAATCTAAAAATCATTAATGAGCATATTGATATTTCCACAAGAGTCGCATCCTTAACAGAATCGACAAGTTTACCGGCAGAATTCGGACACAACCGAAATCGTTGATAGCAAGGAATGGGGATAGCGCAAAAACGGACGCCGAGTTTTAAATCGAAAAATTCTTTAAAATAACGTTGCAGAAAAAAAGAGACAACTATTCGCCAATAAGAGAAACCGATAAATTAATAGTCCTTTTTTGGTCGCACATAAAAGCTACAATGAGCGGACTTTAAAATACAAAAAATATCCAACTTTTCGGCACATGCCAGAAGTTAAAGGTTAGAAACAGCCGAAGATGATTTAACACGGAGATTTACGGTAAGCGTGAAAGTCGCTTCAAGTCATTGCCTCTGCCCCATTACATAACATAATTAATGTATGCGGGAAATATGTATAATACATCCGGTTATTGTAATTATGTTTTGATAGTTCGTGATACTTATTTTCATTTGATAAATTGAATATTGAAGTGATTTTTAAAGATTAAGAGCGAGTGCAGTATGAACGATTTTCAGAATTTAAAAGGATTAATTTATTAGTGTCCGAAGAATGTCTTAATTTTAAAAATTCCGATCGCTTGAAGTATACAATGGAAATTAACCAAACTTCAATGAATACAAAAAAAGTTTACGACTGATAGAACTATGCGGAACTTTCACGTTAACAACTAAGTTTACAGCTTTCGAGCATTTTCCTAGGAAGCAGAACATCTGGGGGCGTCGCCAAACAAACCACGATTTGGCAGAGATCAAAGTTGACCACGTTGCAATCACGTATGAAAGGCGTAGCCAAATATATATATATATATATATATATATAATGTGAAAGTGCTAAGAAATGCGAAAAAACCGTATTATCTATCGAAGATAAAAGTCAAACTAATAGCAAAAAAATACCAAGCGAATCCCGCGAGAAAAAAAGGTACCACGTTTAGCGCAGAAAAGCTAAAATATAACGCAGAATCTGCGACAAAAGTAGAAGTCAATAAACCAGATAACTAGGATGAACTGCGCAAGAAGAAGCAGTAGTAAAGGCAAGTGAAGAAACTAACCGTTCAGAAAAATTTAGAAAACATGCCTGGTAAATTCGAACAGGCTCTATACAAGAGACAAGGCGCATGGCATAAATTGAGTTACACCAAAAACGGAAACAACAGATCACCATTTACAAAGCAAAAAAGGTAAAATCATAAGGAATTCGATAAAAATCAGTTAAATAAAATTTTGAAGGGAATTTAAAAAAGAAAAAAAGGCCTATGTTTTAAAAAGCAACATTAAGAGGTCTATATTTTAAAGGTACAAATATAGACCTCTTAAAAGGTACAAATATAGACCTCTTAAAAGGTACAAATATAGACCTCTTAAAAGGTACAAATATAGACCTCTTAAAAGGTACAAATATAGACCTCTTAAAAGGTACAAATATAGACCTCTTAAAAGGTACAAATATAGACCTCTTAAAAGGTACAAATATAGACCTCTTAAAAGGTACAAATATAGACCTCTTAAAAGGTACAAATATAGACCTCTTAAAAGGTACAAATATAGACCTCTTAAAAGGTACAAATATAGACCTCTTAAAAGGTACAAATATAGACCTCTTAAAAGGTACAAATATAGACCTCTTAAAAGGTACAAATATAGACCTCTTAAAAGGTACAAATATAGACCTCTTAAAAGGTACAAATATAGACCTCTTAAAAGGTACAAATATAGACCTCTTAAAAGGTACAAATATAGACCTCTTAAAAGGTACAAATATAGACCTCTTAAAAGGTACAAATATAGACCTCTTAAAAGGTACAAATATAGACCTCTTAAAAGGTACAAATATAGACCTCTTAAAAGGTACAAATATAGACCTCTTAAAAGGTACAAATATAGACCTCTTAAAAGGTACAAATATAGACCTCTTAAAAGGTACAAATATAGACCTCTTAAAAGGTACAAATATAGACCTCTTAAAAGGTACAAATGCCGAAATCCCCTGCAGCGACCAAGATAATTGCCCAATACTGGTATCCTGAAACTCCTAGAGGAAATTTCACTTCTAAAGAGAATATAACAACTAGCCGAGATTCTCAGTGTCATCGGCGAAGGAGGAAATCGTATACAAATTATTCATTGGTTCAAGAATGCCAGCCGGAAGATTCAGTTGTGGCAGAACTAATGCGCAAATAATGAAACATCGAATGAATTAACAGAATTGATGAACGCAACCCCCGGGCAAACTAAAAGACCGCCGAAGTTGTGGACGACAGCCTATATTCATTTGATACGTAAGAAAACAAGACAGAAGTGAACAATTACAGGGGGACATCATCCGACCAAAAGTAACATAGAAATCCTTATCAAGAGTTATGCAAACTAGAGCACAAGTATGAAATTCGGAGAATATCAAGGGCATAGTTCAGAAAAGGACAAAGCTTAAAGCGAACAGATTACGAATTTAAAGTTTATCTCATGCAAAAAATTAAGGCAAAAAAATTATTCCAACTACGTATAATGTTGTTGTGAGCGAAACAGGAATTAATCAGTTGGAGATGAAATTATTATTGGAGTCGGTTAGCCCCCCCCCCCGTAATCGGTATAACATTAACTTTTTTTCTGTCGAATTTTCGAAAACCGCATACCGTTCGAATAGATGCGTGATGAGCGGGGGGGGGGTCGGCAGAGTTCAATATTGAAAGGGTAATTGTTACGGCGTTTGATCGTCATTTTCGATAGGCCGCCGCGAATACTGTTCTTACGTGGCATTACGTGTGCAGAGGATTATTTCAACCGTTGCTTAATAAATAATCGCCCGGGCGGCTAAATAAACAAACGAAGTAAAACGTTTGTGTTCGATAATTCTGGGCCATCTCTTCAAAATTAATTCTCTGGCGAAATGGAACAACGCGTTGTTCACCATGTAAAGTGTCGTGTCCCATCTCCTTATTCTGCTAACATAATCTCGCCATTGTTCGGCATTTCTTCCCGAGGTCGCATTCCGATTTTCGAATTATTCGGAGAAATTTGTATAAATTAACATCGCTTTCGCATATTCGCCGAGTGTATTCTGAAAGAAAACATTTCGCAAACAGATTCCGAAGGACAAAGAAGATATAATATCAAAAATTAATATCAAGAATTAGTGTCAAAAATAAGTAAAACGAAATAAACGAGCGCATAAGGATTCTGCTATTACAAACGCAAAGGTTTTTTTTTTGTTGGTTTTCTTTGTAGGTTTTTTTGTAATATTTAAAAAAAAAAACAAACAAATGCGAATGATAAATACTTCGTCGACATCTAAAATGTAATTTTTCTTTTTACCGAGCATCCCAACTGGAAACTGATGCGACTTTTGCAGTTTTTCTATGACGCTTTGAGTGACTACCCAAACGTAATTTTCGCCGATAATTTTGTATTCTTTGGCCGCTTTCAGGATGCTGTTCGCTTCATCGGCGGTGGCGTACAGGAGCATGACGCGCGATTCCGAATTCACCAGCTCCATTAAGTCGGTAGTTTTTGTCACCAAAACCGCGTTCAACAAGGTAAATCTGTTTTAAAATTACGAAAAATTCTATAACACTGAAATACGTTTATTATAAACTATTGTACACACACGTATTTAACGATGGGGAATATTAAGAAATTGGGGGATTTTTGTTTGCTTTTCTTTCTTGGAAAATTGGTCAAAAAAAAAAAAAAAAAAAATTCAGACGAAGTCTCGAGTAAGTATATTTATTTACACCGCGGAAATTTAACAAATCGATTACCGCAATGTGCGATAGCAGTTTGAAGAAAAAAGTAGCTCGCTTTAATGCCCATAGGATATATATATATATAGGCGAGGAAAAGATTATTAAGTGTAACACAGCGGTGGTAAAATCTGTAGTAAACTGAGATTTTTACGATGCTTTAAATCGGATGGTTCATTTAACGCGCAGTGACGTAAATACTGTGACTGAAAGCCGGAGAATCTTTTCAATTACTGGCGCTTAATGTTTTCCGTTCGAGAAATAAAATTTTTTAAGTGTTACAGAAAACATGTTCGTCAACTCGTCAATACGCAGGTTCTACGACAGCAGGAGTATAGAGAGACTGCGACATGGTGTCGTAGTCGGGAAAGAAACGAATTCGATCTGCTGCACTATTTAGCCACGTTTTAAAAATTAATGTGCCTCTTTCTCGCCTAAGACGAATTAAAAAGCGAGAGAAAAAAAAACCCGATGGGATAGCGTTAAAATTGCGAGAGTTAACGCGAAAAGGGATCAGATCGCTTACTAGCACTCGTTAAATAGGAGATAATTGAATATTTAGAAAAGAAGCGATTAAAGGAAATGAACGGAACATCGCCGGGTAGTGTGGTATTATTTTGTTTATAAAAGTAAAACAGAAAGAAAGAAGATTCCGTTAAGGAGGTTCAAATTTTCCAGCATACAAAAAAATTCCAACACCACTAGGTCTCTTGGAGCGGTGAAAATAGTTATCATAGGAAATTTGGAGTTTTCTGGAATTTCAACTACTGCTTGACCGAGAGGGATTTTGAAGATAGAAAAAAAAGTATTCTGGGAGTACGGAAAAAGTATGGGAAATTATTACGTAAAACTGCATAAATCAAAGATAAGACAAAGAGAAGTAAATGCTAATAAAATAACGAGTTTCTTAGGCGTTTAAATAACCCCCTCCTTCCGTAATGGTTTTTCGTCAACGTGGCGACATTGGCCCAAGAAGAAGAGGAGAAGAAAGAGAATCAGATATTATGCGACGTGAAATATCCAACGAGAATGTACCAAGCGCTTGGATGACAGAAGGAGAAGGAAGGGAAAGAGAATAAACGAAGCATTATAAAGAGTAAGAACATTGACTGAAAGCTAGGAATTTTTGAATTCAGCTCATCAAATATATCTAAATCAGTTATAAGTTTTCCGGCACCAAAAAAAACAAAAAAAAAACGAATTTTGTTGCCCTGTGTTATCGTTGTTTAATGGAAACCATTTTACGTCTTTAAACAAGAATTTCCATTTGGCGCACTCATTAACGATATGGGTGACAGTTTCAGGAGCATCTCCATTAAGCAGATTATGAGAAGCCTAATTTCACAATCCGTGAAACCGTATCAATGGTGTATGGAACAACTTGGACTACCTTTTTTTTTTTTTTACTTTTTTCAGTAATAATTCAATACCATTAAAGATAGAGTAGCGAAGCCATGTTTTTGCTGCCAGAATGAAGTAGAGGACATTGCTCAACTCGCACTATTGGTTGGTTTATTTTTGCTGAATAACCGAGAAAAGGAGAAAAAAAAATGTGCTCCTGGCAACATTTCTGCATTACAGGGAAACTTTAAATTTTCGGCCGTGTCACTGACAGCCGATCGCTCTACCTCTTCTTGAAAAAATTTCCGGCTATACTTCGATGTATTAAAATAATAATAAAATCAAAAAGAGGTAAACGATCAATTTAACCGCCGAAATCGGATAGGCAACTATTTTAACACCCTGAAATCCCCCGGACTCTTCGCTGCGCTCGTATCGAGTTACTCGCTTAATCGAGGCGACGAGTATATTTCTCATTGCTTAAAAGCGGCTAATTTTCCGCTTGATGTGTGCACATTTCAGATCGTATTACTAATTTTTGAGTAGCATTCCGAGTCTCACAACAATGTTTTTTGCCTTAATGTTTGCTCGGGAAATTACGCAGTCGTCGCACATCTTCAACTCTACCAAAAAAGGTGTCGGCGATTTCGGTTTATGCTCAAAAATCGGGCTACTCAATCGGATCCTAAATTCTCGATAATGCAAGTTCACCGTATTTTAAAGTTTTGCTGGGCGTCTCTAATTCTGAGCAATGAAATGTCAAACATCTCCGTCATCATCATTTTCAAGTAGATAATTTTTCAACACTGAAGTAATTTTCCCTTATCTGCTCCTAATTGGTGGTGAAAATTTACTTGTACATTCCAGTTGTACAGATAAAAGTAGTGATCATAACAATTTTGTACGTACATAAGACTGCACTTGGAACTGATTGTAATCGTTCCTTATCGCGATATAAATACGGACCTAAGCACTGTATATACATACAAACCCACGCGCATATTATTATAGGCGTGGTGTTTTGCCATTTTCTTCCATATGATTGTATTCGGGATTATTTGTTATTCTAATCATTTTTACTACTCGCCGTCAGTTTTCGAACTGATGACCTCGATGTGGCGATCCAATTATTCCAGCCATTTGGCCATCGCAACGATATTTTGTGTATACATATATATTAATTACAACGTAATTCTTAGGCTACCCCCCATTCGAAAAAATGTCCCAATTTTATGTAACGTTTGTTATATTTTGTAGGATTTTTGTTATTGTTATTTAAAAAATGTCACAATTTTATGTAATGAAATATGTAACGAAATATGTAACGAAAAATGTAACGAAAAATGTAACGAAAAAATGTCTTAATTTTATATAACGGAAGGTAAATGTTAGAATAGGATTTTTGTGGTTATGTTATTTTTTGTGTGTGTTGATGCTAGTAAGAATTACGTTGTAAATTTTGGTCATTTTATACAAAGTATAGAAGAGAAAAAGACAGAAATGAAAGCAGGAGGGGTCAAGGGGCACAGCCCCTTTGCGAGGCCAAAATGGCCGAGTTATATATATATATATATATATATATATATATATATATATATATTAATTACAACGTAATTCTTAGGCTACCCCTCATTAGAAAAAATATCCCAATTTTATGCAACGAAAAATGTCCCAAATTAATGTAACGTTTGATATATTTTATAGGATTTTTGCGATTATGTTATTATATTTATATGGACCGATTTATAATTACGTTGTAAATGTTGATCATTTTATACAAAGTATAGAAGAGTAAGAGACAGAAATGTAAGCAAGAAGAGTCATGGGGCACAGCCCCTTACGAGGCCAAAATGGCCAAGTTTTATATATATACAGATATATATAAAGATATATATATATATATATATATACACACACACACACGTTTATTTAGCCCATCGTAATAATTAGAAACAGAAAAAAGTACGAGTATAATACTTTTATTATCCGATGAAAAGAAGTTTACTCGCGGTAGTTTTAAGAATTGAGCTAATTAGAGTCTTTGTTGTAGAACTATAACTGGCTCCTTCCGTTTTGTAAGTTTAAAAAAATATGCACTATTTTATGTTTTTCCGCCGAGCGGAGAAAATGAGTTTTTACTTATTCTTGACTAACCACAAATTTCAAAAGTTTTTACAACTTTTCAAAAATAATAATCCTAACTTGCACTAATTAATTCTTATTTCTGTTTACTTTTTGATGAAACATTTTCATGTAAACCAAAAAGTAAAGTAGATTTAATATTACAACTTATTAGTTCCTTCTTTTTTTCTTACATATACGTATTTCTATTTTTACAATATTTAACACGTAAACTTTTTTGACACTTTTGTGTCTTTCGGGTAGCATTTTTTGGGTTACTTTTTTTTTTTTTTTTCATGTTCACCTAGGGCCGTAGAAAAATTAAAACGCCTAGACCTTCTTACGGAAAAAATTAGATAACTTTTTCAACACCTCTGCACCAGCTTTTCGAGGAACTTGTTTCCTCCAATGTAAATTCTATTTTGCGAAATACTTGGAATTGGTAGGGCATTATTTCCCCCGCTGTCGCGAGCTGCAAAGTAGAGCTTCATCAGTGCAGTAAGTTTAGACATATCACGTGTAAGTATCGATGCTTTGTGGTGTACGATATTGCGGACTATGTCTCTGAGTAAAATGTTTAAACCTTTCTCAATTGTTGAATACACACCGCGCAATATCAATTCGAAATTGTTAAGCCGCTATTGCGAAGTCACTGTGCATCAGATAAGATATATGTATAAGTGCTCGCGAAAAATCTCTGGTTTACCGATTTAACCGTTTCTTTAGTTTTTCGCAACTTCCCACGTCGCATTCGGAATTTATTGAACACATAATAGTTCATAACAGCCTGCATAAATACCAGGTGCTCATGCATTGGATTTCGTGTTTCTAACCTTTTATTTTTTGTTGTTTTTTATTTTTTTTTTTATCTTTAATTTTGCCGATTTCTAACGCTATGCTTGAAGTTGTTGAATTCCATCCTTAGCGAACACCTAATAATAGCTGAGAAGAAATGTACCGAATTTCATGTTTGTATTGCGGTTTCAGGAGTTTTGATCTTTAGTTTTGCCATTTATTTGCGTATATACATACTGCTACTACCCGAAAGACACAAAAGTGTCAAAAAAGTTTACGTGTTAAATATTGTAAAAATAGAAATATGTAAGAAAAAAAGAAGGAACTAACAAGTTGTAATATTAAATCTACTTTACTTTTTGGTTTACATAAAAATGTTTCATCAAAAAGTAAACAGAAATAAGAATTAATTAGTGCAAGTTAGGATTATTATTTTTGAAAAGTTGTAAAAACTTTTGAAACTTGTGGTTAGTCAAGAATAAGTAAAAACTCATTTTCTCCGCTCGGCGGAAAAACATAAAATCGTGCATATTTTTTTAAACTTACAAAACGGAAGGAGCCAGTTATAGTTCTACAACAAAGACTCTAATTAGCTCAATTCTTAAAACTACCGCGAGTAAACTTTTTTTCATCGGATAATAAAAGTATTATACTCGTACTTTTTTCTGTTTCTAATTATTACGATGGGCTAAATAAACGTGTATATATATATATATATATATATATATATATATATATATCTTTATATATATCTGTATATATATAAAACTTGGCCATTTTGGCCTCGCAAGGGGCTGTGCCCCTTGACCCCTCTTGTTTTTATTTCTGTCTCTTTCTTTTCTATACTTTGTATAAAATGATCAAAATTTACAACGTAATTCTTACTGGCATCAACACAAAAAGAAAAATAACATAACCACAAAAATCCTATTCTAACATTTAACTTTCATCATATATTAAGACATTTTTTCGTTACATTTTTCGTTACATATTTCATTACATAAAATTGTGATATTTTTTCAATAACAATAACAAAAATCCTATAAAATATAACAAACGTTACATAAAATTGGGACATTTTTTCTAATGGGAGTCGGCCTAAGAATTACGTTTTAAATAATATGTATTAATGACAACGTAATTCTTTGCCCGGCCTCACAAAAATCGGTCCTAAAAAGTGACATTAAATAAAGGTTTATTTTTTTTTCCCCGTGTGGTGCGAAAGAATGATGTAAATTTTCCTCGTTCTATGCGAAGTACAGAAATGGTGGAGCTGTGGGTTTAAGGGTGTTCTGTTGCGGGTCAAGGGGTGGCGCCTCTTGCGAGGCACGGAGAGCCGAATTTTATATACGTATATATATAGTATATGTATGTACACATTCGCGTATAATATGTATATGTAGATTTAGATAAGTTAGTATGGTAATATTGGTGATAAAACGTGCATAGCAATTATCAGCTTTATTATAATTTATTAATAATTTAATATTACGGCAACGGAGCTAAATGGCTAACGGTTGGCCAGAGTCGTCTTTCAAAAGGAGAAAAAAACAAAATTTTAAATTAACAATTTTAATTTTTCACCTAAAATAACGAAGGGAATAATATTCTAGTAATAACATTCCTGAGAAATAATTATTAATAAGTAATAAGGAAATATTAACAATCGTAATATTTAACCTAAAGTAAACGGAAAAGGGACACACTTTGGAATTATAAAGGGAGTCGTCGTGTAGAAGCAAAAGCTGGAACGGTACGGCAACTGCTTCGGTAACCGTTCCAGCTAATTAGTATCTGTAGTAAGGCAGAGCGGCGACCAACTGAAGCTGGACCCGTTTTAATGTTATTAAATAGGCAGCAGCAGCAGCAGCAGAGGGGCTGGCCGCGTGTGCGAAAATTGCCTCTGCTTAGAGACCATTCGGCGTCATTTGTACTGGCCCCGGCCGCAGTGGAAACCGAAAGGCCGGAACATTTTCGTTCGAACGGGCACCGTGTTATTTTCGGCCCCGATTTAATTGGACCGCCGCATTTAATTTATATAATCGCCTACCTTCGAAGCTTTCTTTTTTTTTTCACTATTTACTTCGACTGAAATCGAAATATAATAGCGTTACGAATCGTGTTCAGCAGAAATTTGGGTCACAACCTTGTTCTCCCGAAGTCTGCACAGATGTCCGATAGTTCATCATTCGTTCTTGGTCGCCTACTCCTATCGTCGAACAATCATTAATCAACCGTCGCGCTGAGGCACGTGATTTTATTTAAGCCTCGAATTTAAATACGTCTGATACCGATTATGCAGACGCCAGCTTTGGCCAGAAGTTCAGGTGAAAGTTCGAATTATACCAACCGACCGGCAGGTTCGCGATATGATAAAGGCTAAAAAGCTAATTAACCGCGAGTTCTTTAACTCTACACTCAGCTTCGCTTCACTTTGACGTATACACAATTTCCTACAATTTCAGCGAACATCGCAAGTTCAGGAAATGTAACGAATCAGAACTAATTTTATTTATTCAGTGCGCGATCGAATTATTTACGGCGAGAAATGTTACAACTGATTAAAAAAGAATTTCCCCTTCTCCGAAGAAGGAACACATACGTGTGTAAATTAGGAACGTGTTTTGTTCTTTCGCCTTTCATGTTAAAAACGGCCCGCGTATTTTGTTCGGAATCGATAATACGATCGAGAAAATCGATTTAATTATCGCCAAGTTTTAATTTTTATCATCAAAATTAAAAACACACAGCTCGATCGAAATCAGAGTCGGAAACGGATTTTGTACGTCGGTAGTAGCCAACAAAGAGCACCTTTTTTTGTGGTAACTGAAGTACATAACTTCGTGTTTTCAAATGTTCAACATGACCGCGTGTAAACACAGCAGCGTCCATAACCGGCTGTGCTATTATCGGCAGTGGAAATGGGTGGTGAGTCAGATCTAAATTAAACATGTCCCGCCTAACAGAATTTGTTCAACTTGCAATCATGAGTTGTTTTTTTGTTTAAGATCGATGTTTAAATCGATCGATACATTATTTTAGTAACTACGCGAGTTCCAGGTAAATACAACACTTACGCGACATTTTGAAAAGATAACATTATGAAGGTGACTAAAATCCGTTTTGATATTATTCAGAATATTTGAAAAAAATTACGTAAAATATACTGCAATTATAATGTATCTACTGCGACGTGCAGCGCTGTAGACCGTTTAAATTTACCGGTATTAGTTCTTTAAGTTATTTTTAAGAAACAATAATATTATGTAGAAATAATGCTCAGCCTGAATGGTTCCATATTTGTTTTCGCTTTACTTTTGTTTGGTTTCAATTACATTTTAGCCAAGAAAAGCTCATCTCAGTTAGTAAAATGCTCACGATGATTTTTTCGAATAAAAATTAAAAAAACCAAATAAATATAAAAAAGTAACAAGTATTAAGTCGTTAGCAGTGAAAATGAGGACAGTGGATTTGGCGAAATTTTTTTAAAATAAAGCGTTTTTCGCGTTTTTAGATGTGTCGCACGACATAAAAAAAATCTTAAAAAACACAATTGTTGATTCCTCCCCCCCCTCCCCTTTTTACAAGATGAAAAGGTCTGACCTAGCAAATTTTGTTAAAAATACCTCTAAAATTGCATTTTAAGGTATAAATAAATTTTCTAGACGCCTAAACGGTCGTTGTTGGACATTGAAAAATTTCCACTTAAATTAAAAACACATATTTATTGCACTGATGATTATAAGTAATTTCAATAACTGGAATGCGAAAAAAAAAACTAAATTAAAATTTTTGGGACTCGGAGTTTGTTCTTTATTTTATGATTCAACCGATATTTTTCAACATTAAAAAATAGGCGTTATCTTAACCTTGGGTACCTTTTTTGTCACAAGTCAATATTCTTAAAAAATACGATTCTGTCATGAACGAGTTAATTATGCAATAGTCTTGCTAAGTTCTCTCCTTATATTCATTTTTACTAAAAGCTTCCATACTTTTATTTCGACTTTCTTGTTTTTCCTCTTCCCTTCCTAGTTTATCTTCTCTTCCTAGTTTATCTTCCCTTCCTAGTTTATCTTCTCTTCCTAGTTTATCTTCCCTTCCTAGTTTATCTTCTCTTCCTAGTTTATCTTCCCTTCCTAGTTTATCTTCTCTTCCTAGTTTATCTTCCCTTCCTAGTTTATCTTCTCTTCCTAGTTTATCTTCCCTTCCTAGTTTATCTTCTCTTCCTAGTTTATTTTCCCTTCCTAGTTTATCTTCTCTTCCTAGTTTATCTTCCCTTCCTAGTTTATCTTCTCTTCCTAGTTTATCTTCCCTTCCTAGTTTATCTTCTCTTCCTAGTTTATCTTCCCTTCCTAGTTTATCTTCTCTTCCTAGTTTATCTTCCCTTCATAGTTTATCTTCCCTTCTTGTCTCTACTATGTTTCTTTTACCTGAAATTGCTAAACAAAAATTTATACACGTTATTCACCGTCTATTTCGCTTTCACACCCTGACCTTTAACCGACGGGTCTGAAAGCTTTCATAGTGATGATGCCCCTTTTGTTCTTCGAGTTTCAGTATACTCGGAGTCGTTTAAGCAGCCGTCCTTTTGTTCCGTCTTTGCCGGTGAAACTCTTTTATTCAATTTTATTCATTTCGTCTTCTCGGAATTCTCGTAAATATTTATTATCTGACTCTAAAAGTGTTCTCTTATATCTTCTCCTCCCTACTTATGTGATATTTCTTCAGTATCCAAACTCGGCCTATAATTTATGATCTCTTTTCTAAATATTCTATCTAAATCGATTTTATGTGGGTGCCTGGTCACGCTGATATTGCTGGAAACGAATTAGTCGATTCTTTAGCTCAAATTGCAGCGCACAATGCAGTCCTTTTATCGAAAAGTTTTCAGCTCTTTCTGATACCTACCATTTAACTTTCTCTAATTCCGCTTCGTTGTCCTTCACTCCAGTCCGTGCCCAGAATTTTGAAAGGGGAGGGAGGGGGGGTTGAAAATTTTCTTCGCATATTTATTTTATAAATAGCAATACATTTTTCATATTAATAATTTCTATCATAAAATATGGAGTATATTTTTGCTTTTTGTTTTTAATGTAATCATCAACATTTATTTTAAATTTTTGATTTTTTCCAGATTTTTATGCATTTATAATAACAATTTCAGTTCTAATGGGGGGGGGGGAGGGTTAACCTCTACTCGCCAATCGTTCTAGGTTTTATTATTTTCTATTTCTTCGTCACTCAGTGATTTCTGCTATTTGTAATCTATATATCGGGCACTCTTAGATTCTAATGTTTCTCTTCTTTCTTTTATAATCTTTTAAGTATGCTGGATGGACGCCAGTTTAAATCCCCCCCCCCCAAAAAAAAGAAATAAAATAAATAAAAGAAAAAAAAACATTTTATTTTGCTATTTAAAATGTCTTAATTCAACAGATTGTCAATAGATTACAGTTTAATGCTAAAAAATGAAAGAAAAGACAGTATAAAAGGACGCTATGTAATCAATCAAATATTTTACAATACACTTTTGACGCGTAAATCAAAAATTTATAGCAAATGAAAAGAAAAATAATTTTTTAATGAATGACAGTTTTTGTATTCTCCATTTTCTGAAATCTGAATACTATCATTTCATTTAAATCGTAATTTGCAATAAATATTTAAACTTAAAAATATTACGATATATTCACCTGCGCTCGATTTGTTTTTATAAATGGTACATCCCCATTATTATAGTCAGAATTTCTGTTTTTTATACACAAGTAACACAGCTTATAATATTCGAAATAGAATTTTACAGTTTCCTTCGGTACGGTAATGTGCATAAGACCCAAACCACAACAGTTGCAGCTTCATGGTGTAAAGCAGTCAGTATGTGATGATTTGCCGCATGTTATAATAAAGGAATAATGAGATTTCGAAGTAAAAATGGAGTTATTTTTGCGATAAATGTAAAAACATTTGCATTCATTTTTTTTCATTCGACTTCCAAAAAGCGATACTTAATTCAGTCGATGTACGGGTCTATTTATTTACGATGAAATTCAAACTAGATATCGAATTACAATTTACCGGAAAATAAACTGTACCGTCCGTACGAATTTTTACCAATGCTCTACAATCAAGCAATGGAAATTCAGTATTGCGCGTTGCAAAATCGCACGTGTGCACTTTTCAACTATATGCTATTTGTCAATCTCTTTCGTTTCTCTAGCCGCTTTTTTATCTTTCTTTCTGCCTACCAAACGTGTCCCCGTGTTGCCAAATTGATTTTTTCAAATTATTATTATTATTAATTTTTTTTCTGTAGCGTTTCATTTTTAGGCGAAATGGGACCAAACCATACAAATCATACTTCTTCGAATATTTGTATATTTTATTTCGTAATTCTAGGTTATTCCTCTATGATTTCAATAACTCATCTGAATAAGCATTTCGCAAAAAATTAAATTTTATTATTCCGTCATTTTAGATACGTTCGGGTCACAGGTGAAAATAAACCGGGTCTAATAACGATCGTGATAGCGATAAATATAAAATGAAGTTGGTTTAAATTTCGTTTGACTTTTTCATTGTTGTATTTCTAAATAGTTTATTTCGTAAGAAAAAATTTAAATCGGTTACAGTAATCGAATTACAAGTACCTTAAGCAAGCCCGGTATTTCTATCTTTATCTAACAAATGCACTAGCGAAATGACCGAACGCTCGTCTACCACCAGCCATACACTTTCTGTAAATCAACAAATTTGTCGTCGCACTGCTGCTTCTAATGCCGCCGCCATCCCGACATCACAGCTCCATATGTTACCGTCGGGTGATAAGCATCCTTATTATACTGACTCTACTAACAGTAACGTTAACGCTACCACTAATACTAACGATAGTAATAATAATACAAGCAATAACCAAATAACATCGGTGCAGGGAACATCACTTGTGTCTATATGCCCCTTTGTTATCACCTTCGAATCATTTGCAAGAGGACGCGATGCAAACCGAGTCTGTTAAAAGTCTAACAAATACGAACCACGCGATTGGCAGGAAGTGCAATTACTTAAGAAGTGTTTTTTCAGAGTTGATAGAAAATAAAATATTAAAACGAAATACTAACAGATTCGCTGCCCTAGTTACGGACAATGAAGGTAAAGATGAAAATGTTATTGCGCGAAAAAAAAAAGCTAAGCCTCCCGCTATTACAGTTTATGGAGTGTAAAAGATTACACTAAGATACTAACCGATATCTCGTACGTTATTCCAGTAAATGATGTTCTAGATCTATAACTGACAAGCGAGCTAAAGTTAAATCAAACAATATAGAAAATTACCGTTCATTAGTTAAGTATTCACATAACGAAAAAATTGAACATCATACCTACAAAATCAAAACCGGAAAGAAGTTTTCGGGTAGTAATAAGACACCTACATCATTCTATGAAGATACATAGAAACAGCCCTCTCGAAATGTGAACATACAGCTGTTAGACACATAACTAACATCAGACATCGAGTGAGTAAAAAACGCTGTTCTTCGTTGACCTACAACCGCAGGAAAATAATATAGATATTACAAATTACAATCACGGCTTAATATGAAAATCAAAATTGGAACTCCCCGCGTAAGAAGAATACTCTATACCATAATGCTTTAGATGTCAGTGGTATGGACACACGAAGGCATATGGAAACAGTGAGTGCATGGGGACATTGGTGTGATAATAAATAGTAACATTACGTACTAGGGAAATATGAATCCCACCACTTGCAAGCAAGTCAAATAAAATGAAAAACTACTGTCTCAACAGCCTACTGTCCACCTCGCCATAATATAAGGAAAGAAATGATTATACATTTTCTAAAAACTTTAGGCGATAGATATATCATCGGTGGTGATTATTACGCAAAAATCATTTACTTTGGCTCAAGACTTTCTGTTCCAAGAGGTAAAGAACTCAAATCAGCTATCAACGAAACGCTTAATGATGTCTGTTCCCCTGGAGTTATTGGCCTACAGATCTGAATAAAGTTCTAGATTTACTGGGCTTTTTTATTATTAAAGGTACTCCAACAATCTTCACTGATGTTAGAGCAGATAATGAGTTACCATCAGATCATACGTCAGTTATACTGTCTATTAGTGACCAGATAGTGAAAAAAGTGTCCAAACCAAAATTATACAACAGATTTACAAACTGGAAACTATTCAGAGAATATCTCGGAAATGATATCAATTTCGGAATATCTCTTAAGACTACCGATGATATTGATAATGCAGTGGATTACTTCATTAAGGTCACTCAACAGTCGTCTTGGAAGGCTACGACAACAATTAATGAATCCCCCCAACACATCAAAGCAGAGGTAAATCTACGAAGAAAATTGAGGAACAAGTGGCAAATATTCAGAAATCCTGCACATAAAACTGCATTGAACAAGCAAACGAAGCTCGTTAAACCTTTTTTTTTTTTTTTGCTTAGGAGGATTTAAAGAATAAATCACTCAGTAAGCAACTGGCCAATTTAGCGCAACAAAATTTCTCTTTGCAGAAAGCTGCACAGTACTGCCTTAAAGGATCAAAGCTATCCGTTTGCCCTATAAGGAAACCGGATCGTAGCTAGGCTCGTGCTGATTAAAATAAATAAACAAATCCTTATTAACGAATAAATGTAGAAATACTTATCATCATTACACGTTTCGATTTGGAGATCGAGGGACGACAGCCGAATCGTCTAACCGTCGGATGATGTCGCGCGCGATCGACACTATCCCAATTATCTTTATAAATAAATTAAGCACATTAACGGAGCAATTCATCAAATTCATCAGACACCAAGTCCTACATACCGTTAACGGTATTCTTGAAAGGCCCTTAATTCGGGTCAGGAAATTCTTTTCCATGTTTTTTTTTAATTTTTAATTTATTTATTTATTTACTCCGCTGTACCTTGCGGTTTTTCAGCCAGAGTTTCTGATTATTACTGTTATTATTTGTTGTTGATGTGTTTTGTTTTGTTATTCATTACATGGTTGACAAAGCTGATCAAATTAAAAAAGTCTTTTTTATGTACTTCGGTTATCGGTTTTTTATTATTTTCCGTTTTTCTCTTTCGTTTTTAAACTTATTGCATTCGAAAATCGAATGTTAATCGTCTGTTTTCTCTTTTTTTTTATAAATAAATAAGTTGCGGGTCTCACTGGGCAAGTATGCCCGTTGCGTGAGTGCCCAACACTCTTATTATCGTTTATTCTAGTAAACAAAATTACAATTAATCATTCTTACTACGCAAGTATGCCCGTTGCGTGAGTGCCCAACACTCTTATTATCGTTTATTCTAGTAAACAAAATTACAATTAATCATTCTTACTACGCAAGTATGCCCGTTGCGTGAGTGCCCAACACTCTTATTATCGTTTATTCTAGTAAACAAAATTACAATTAATCATTCTTACTACTTAGATCGAACGTATTAAACCAAAAAATGTTCGATTCAGCGATTTTAAATCGTTTCATATAGACACCCCATTATTATTTCCATGTCCGGTTAAAAATTGAGTAAAGTTATAGTCGGTATAAAAATGTTTCATTTGTAGTCTGTCTTCTATGTTTGGAACTATTTCCCGTGTTGTTACTTTGCCAGTTTTTGATTTATCAAATGTGAGTTGCCAAAGTCGTATACTACTCGAGTTAATTTTATTGATCTGTTTTCGTAACCTTTTTTTTGTCTAAAATTTTTTCTTCTTGTTTCAATGTTTTGATATTTGGTTTACAGTTTCTAACTTTAAGTCTATCGGTATTATTCCTGCTATGATGTTGACTGAAGTATACGATATTGCGCGATAACCAGAGATTGTTCCTATTAATATTTTCCTTTGTAATTTTAACAGCTTATTCTTGTCTTTTTCTCGTAAAACTGGAAAATATACTGTAGAGCGGTATTCTGTTATTGATTCAAAAATGGCTCTTTATGGAGT